>CM077229.1:18208668-18258668 GCA_039654775.1 Spinibarbus caldwelli | reverse complement strand
CAGACTGGTTCACAAATCAGTTTGGATGATTCATTCCCGAATTACTCTGAAACAGAATTATTTGCCAAAAATCGTATACATTGATTTTTACAAGTCAATGGATAATAACTTTCTTAATACTAGTTATTGGTCTTATTGTATTTGATTTGCTGCATGTTATTCCAAAGAAAACATTTGTTGCAATATTTCATCAAAACATACAAAACATACAAAAATAACTTGTTCTGCCTCTAAAATGACTTATTATGGAAATAAAATGGTGTGCGAATAGCATTTCATGTATTTTCTTCAGAGTCAGATTGGGCTCTGCTGCTTTTCCTTTTCTCTGTTAAAGGATCCGTGTCTGTCTGTCTCTCTGAGTGACAGTGATGTTATAGATGTCACCCTCCATAAAACCTCTCACATAGATGATATTATATCAAATGTTTACTGTAAGCATAGCTGTAATGCATTTATTCTGCTCATTATTGAACACTAACCTATCAAAATGAGAACCCTGTGTATGTGTGTGTGTGTGTGTGTGCGGTTAATCTTCTGATATGACACTGTGTGTGCGTAAAGGCGAAGCCTTAGAAACAGAACTTATCGCTGGCTCATCCTGTCGCTGTTAAATGCACAAACAATTCAAACAGCAAAATAAACAAGTGAGCTATCGATTTCCCAGAGTGCAGCGGCTTGCTTATCGGCCGCCCAGTGGTAAGAGCTAACACATTCTTCATTAAAAAAAAATTGGATTACAGTTGCCTCTCTCTTGCTCTCTCTCTCTCTCGCACACTCAAGCATACACAAACACACAACTGAAAACCGTCATTGAATATATGATTTCATTGTTTTGTCTGTGTATTTTTAATATTTCCTACTTGTTCATTCCTCTTCACATTATGCTGATGATTTCTGATTAGAAACATCTGAAGGTTTGCGTTTTCTCTGCGTTCAAGGTGTTGGAGTGTTATTTATTGTAGGGAAACATATTTCTACCTCTAAAAATTTAATTGTGGACATTGTGATATAATGGTAAAAATAAGTAATACAGTCATTCACATTGTAATATTAAAAGCCACAGTTGGGGAATATTAAGTATTTTATTTTATTTTATTTTCCCTAATTTCATGAACATTTTATATATATATATATATATATATATATATATATATATATATATATATATATATATATATATATATATATATATATATATAATTTATTTATTATTATTATTATTTTTTTTTATAATTCATGGAGCTGAGAGGTTTATGGTCAAAATTAGCCAAAAACTTACATAAAGTCCAATTCCATTGATATTTGTGGAGTATTATGTATTATTATTATTATCCACAAATAGATATTTGTGGAGTATATGTTGTTCAGTGTAGTCTGTACACATTTTATCTACTGTTGATGAAAAATAGCAATACAGCTTGCCAGAAAACACTACTCATTTAGTCGGTTAATGAGGTGAGCAACAAAACTACATTTCCCATCATTCTTTGTGGCAGCACAAGAATGATAAAATACATAAATAAAGCATCAATTACACACCTAATGCACCTTTTCCTCTTCATTTTGGTGCATTAGCGCTGAAGAGCTTCCTGTCTTTATAGTGAACTGAATAAAGAGAGAAATAAAAATAAAATTGCCCAACACATCCATTTTATTTCCAACATAAACACACATCACATCATAATTACGGCCTCCGAGCTCGTAAATAGGATCTTCCCAGGAGGACTAGAAGGCACCACAGGCAGATTACGGGAAAAAGAAAGCACTCGGGTCATTGAAAGAAAAGATCAAAGAGAACCAAGTGAAAATTTGCGGTTGTGTGTGTCTGGGCTTGATGTGCTAATGAGACATTGATCACATGCAGCCGTAATGTCTTTTTTTACCACACGTTGGTCACATTTGTTCTCTCCACCCTTCTTTTCTCTTAGCGGTGGAGGACAGAAAGCTGTTCATCGGCATGGTGTCGAAGAAATGCAATGAGAACGATATTCGGGTCATGTTCTCTCCTTTCGGACAGATCGAGGAGTGCCGCATCTTGAGGGGACCAGACGGACTCAGCCGAGGTGAGACACATCCACACTTATTTGTTTTTACATTTTTAAAGGGAACATATGATGGAAAACAGGATTTTTCTTCCTCTTTTGAAATAAGTTTGATGTTTACTCCAAAATTTTCAATGCAAATCTGAAACTAACACTGTGAGATAACCAAATGCGAGGCAATGAAGCATCACAATGGGCAGCCACGCCCACATTGAAACCTCATTGGTCCAATAATGCTTTCCATGGAGCTAAATAGTAAACAAAAAAATATGATCCGATCAGCGGTGATTTTTTTGTGTCACAGAATTTCACTTTTTATGTGAACAGAATGGACATCACAACTGTGACATCACAACCATAAGCTCATTAACATATGACCACCCATCATTGCCTTTTAATTATTAAAGGGATAGTTCACCCAAAATAAAAATTATGTCGTTAATTACTCACCCTCATGTCGTTCCAAACCTTCATTCATCGTCGGAACACAAATTAAGATATTTTTGATGAAATCCGAGAGCTTTATGACCCTCCATAGACAGCAACGCAACTGAAACGTTCAAAGCCCAGAAAGGTAGTAAGGAAATCATTAAAATAGTCCATGTTACATCAGTGGTTCAACCGTTATGCTATGAAGCTACGAGAATACTTTTTGTGCGCAAAGAAAACAAAATGCGCCGAGGTACTCTTGTGAACACGCGTCGAAGATTGACAGCAAAGAGAAGAAATTGTTGAATAAAGTTGTTATTTTTTTTTTTTTTTTTTTTTTGGCGCACAAAAAATAATTAATGACAGAATTTTAATTTTCTGGTGAATTATTCCTTTAAGCAGCTTACCCTGTCCTTACGAACAACTGTGTGAACTATCAACACAATCTCATGGCAATTCATAATCCTATTGTACGTTTTGGCAAATTGGAGGCTAATTTGTATGACTTCGTACAATCTCCTTTCTCACTATCGCAGTGATTTTGATGTTTAGGGGTGATTTTTTTTTTTTTTTTTTTGTCCCTAAAAATTGTACATTTCTTTTGTACGTTTCACATCATATGAACTCATACAAAAATGACACCTCATAAAATAGCTACATTATTCTGTGAGATCTAGTTGGAACTACGGCAGTTTGACATTTAGCCAATCATAATAGGGCTTATTTAAATATAGAAGTCTTAAAGGTACAGTAGCAAAATCAGCCTGTTATAAAGAGTGTGGGAAATGCTTATAAATATATTTGATGAGTGTTTTTGTTGCAACAAACTAATTTTATATGTGGACTTGCAACAAAAGTGTACAATACAGCTCTATATGGAGCACATGTTTGATAGATTAGCAAAGTTAGCAAAGTCAGTCTTTCACAGTGTGTTTGAAGTTGTTCGATTTCCTCCAGAATCACGGGAATATGTGTAGTTCATGATAGTATTGAAGATTTTTCCATCTTGATGTAACCTGCAGGGAATTACAGCGCACCTCCAACTTCCCACAATGCTATTCTTCCACATACAGCCATCTTTTATCACTCGTTTATCCTCCTTATCCACTCCTCTAGTCGTCCCTCCATCCTCCGCTCATTCGCGTTACTCCTCCGCAGTCCTTATTTTCTGTCTTTTCCTCCTGTCCTCATGAATATTTTAATTCCACAGGAGATTAACTTTATTCCCTGAGCTCGTGGTTGGAGATATATTTGAAATGCTTGTATGAGAGAAACTACCAGCCCTTCCCATAAAAAAGGATTGGGTGAATAAATAGATGAGCAAATGTGTACGGTAAAGCCCATGGACTAGGACTTTAAAAGCGCACTCGTGCTGCTATTAAAGCGGTCTTATCAATCATCATTGAACTTCACAATTAATAAAATATAGATCAGGCCACATGTGAGCGCAGTGCCCTGGGAGCTACCCCACTTTCTTCAAAAAACTCTCATCTTTCACTCTCTCTATCCATCTATATCTCCCTCGTTCATTCTCTTTTTATGACACTGACAGGTAATTGCGTTGTTTTTGGCACAACTACGACATACGGGAGGGAAAACACAATCAGTCGGTCAGTATTGCAATAAAAACATCTGAGCATTAATTAAATAAATGGACATGAAATAGTGATTTGACTTGAAATTATTTTAACATTTAAAAATAAAAAGATGGTATGAGACTAGCAGAGGAAATCCGTTGACTAGGACAATTATGCCGTTTTGCGCTCATTATACCGAAAAAAAATGACCCCAGAATGCTTCGATTGACCAGTCACCATCAAGTATTCCAGAGGGCTGTGTAATAAGAATAATTAATCGCTTTCCTTGGAAATTCTTTCATTCGGTCTCCTCGTTAACAGTTTCTTATCTCTACAGATCACAGGTCGTTCGAACCGTGAACAAACTCTGCAGTTGCAGGTCAGCAAAAACGAGGACTTTGAGAGTTGAAAGAGAAAGTTTTTTTTTTTTCTGCGTTTCTCCCCACGAGACTGCTTCTCTAGAGTTTTGCACCCCGCCAGTGCCCACAAATATCACCCTTAGAGTGTCCAAAACTGCTTTAATGATGAGGCTAATTAAACAACTCTAAAAATAAACAGCCTTTCATTCCTCGTTCACTCGTGGCGATGCTACGGTTCGCCGAGGCCAGATTCGCCCGCTCTGAAGACAGAAAGGAGGTTGTAACAGAGCGATAGTGAAAAGAGAGATGCTAATGAGAAGGAGAGAATAAAGGTATGTCCGCTGGAGCAGGTAGACGGTGCCAGCAGATATACAGCGCAACCGTGTGGTCGTAACACCGCATTGCAGGACAGAATTATTGCTGACTTTAAGTAAAATTACATGATGCTGTTTTTTATCTTATCATTTAATTTAGTAAAAGATGCATTAAAATGCAATTAATACATGCAATGAATATACCTGTTATGTGTGGAGCATTTTATTTCTTTTAATTTCTGAATTAAAACAATTATTGGTATTGTTTGGTTGGGGGGTGGGAAGAAATCCTACGTTTTTAAACAGATTATTATTATTATTATTATTATTATTATTATTATTATTATTATTATTATTATTATTATTTTATTTTTTTTTTCAAATATTGGTATTTTTATATCATTATATCTCTAAAAAATTTAATAATTTGACCTTTTTACACAAAGCATAGTTATTTCAAATTGTAAAATGTCATGTGGTGCAACTCCCTAAAACCAAAAATAATATTTGTTATTATTAATTAATAATTGTTCATGATATTTGTAAAAGAAATACAGTTTACCTTAAAAATGTTTACTTTTTTTGTTCAATTATTAAGATGTTCACAGTGCAGAAAAGAATGTGGTTACACTGTTATGTACAGAAGTTCTAAAAGGCCATGCATTTTGTTTTGTTTTTTCGTCTTTTGTCGTTATCACGACTTAATTTTCTCGTGATCTCGACATAACGAGTTGTTTTGTCGTTATCACGATTTAATTTTCTTGTGATCTCGACATAACTAAAGTTGTTTTGTCGTGATCACGACTTAATTTTCTCGTTATCATGACAAAACAGAAGTTGTTCTCTAAGTTACACAACTGCGCCAGCAGGTGGCAGTGTAGAACTTAAAATAACTGATTGGGACCTGTATACTGTAGCCTTACTGTACATGTTCGGGACAGAGTAAGGACCTCTCCTTGATTGCTATAATTTGTGCAGTTCATTACTGACATTTAATTAACTTATAAATGTTAAATGCTTGAATAGGAATGATTATTTTTGCTTGGAAGTGTATCTGTTATCGTTACGTTCTTACTGCTGCACGATCGTTTCACTACCAAAATAACATTCAGTGAAACTTATTGCTTATTAAAACCAATGTTGAGGTCACTGTATAGTATTCTGTTTGCAACCTGTATAGGCTATCTTTATTTGTGCATCTTTGATATATATATATATAAGAAATGTGATTTATATATGTAAAAATGTGTATAAGCTAATTTAGTTAAGCAATGTTATACAGTGTTGTAATATTTTCTACATTTCTTTGTAGGAAACCGCACACACACACACACACACACAAACACTCTTTTCAAACAGCATCCCAAGCTTGTAACACACATATCAGTCACAACACATCCTACATGACTAATAAAAATCACAAACAAATTGTATGTAATTTTATTTCAAAACGAATGAGGAAAACAAAGTGAGTTGAATCCAAGCAGCTCTACTTTAGAACAATTCTCTGCATTCTTCTGAAGGCACACATGTGCTTTCGGTGTTGAATGCTCTGATGTTAGACCATTTAAACATGTTAATTACACAAACAAAATGTTATAGCGTACTCTGGAAAAAAAAAATCAGCAGTGATTGATTAGCCTATATTTGTTTATTGTAGACTTTATTAGTACTATGCGACGCGAAAGTTGCTGAAATATCCATAACATACAGTATAAAAGAGCGCACGGTTATCTGTCGATCAGATGCGTGTCAGAGTTGCGTTCGTTACTATAGCAACAGTAGACTCAGCATTGTGTTTTAAAATTCAATCATTGATTAAGAAAAAAAAAAACACATGTCGAAATCACAAGAAAACAACTTTTGTTACGTCGAGATCACGAGAAATTTAAGTCGTGATAACGAGAAAACAAGATAGAAAAATAATGCATAATGCATGGCCTCTTAGAACTTCCGTAGTTATGCCATGTGACACATGACATTAAAATGTAATGTAAAAAAAGAAGAAAAAATAATTGTTTTTAATAAATACATAAACAAATACAACCAACTCTAAGAACTTTGTACGTGTGCAGCTAGGTTTTTATTTTATTTTATTTTTATTTTATTTTTTGGATGTCATTAACCATTTATAAGATGAGCAACCACTATGTCCTCATTTCTAATGGGAAAATGAAAGTAAAGATTTTCTTAAAGAATCAAGGTGGAAATGTGGTGGTATTTATCGTATGTAATTGTGAATGTTGATTGTACTGTATTTTGTACGCAAACTATCTACTGTGGATGACGAATAACACTAAAGCTTTTCAGAAAATACTACTTATTTAAGCAATTTATGAGCTGACAGGTTTGTGTGAAAAACTCCATTTCCCATCATTCTCTATGGCAGCATGAGAATGTTGCAGTAGGAAAAGAGAGAAAGTAATATGAAATTGCCCAGCATGTCCATGTTATTCTAGCCAACAACACATGGACACACATCACATTGTAACTAGAGTTTCCAAATATAAAAGAAACCATTTCCGAAAAGACAGGACGCCAAGTCTTTTGTTCTTTCCTCTCCTCCATTCTTTCCCTCCTATTTCCGCATAAGAAGACGTGTGAGAAGTAGTTAACCCATTAACTAGACTGTCCATGCATGTGAGCATGTGTGTGTCCTCCATATGTATAAATGTGCTGGACTGCACAGTAGAGCAGAGCTTTTCAAACAGGGCTGCGTTTCCCTCAGCATGCCTCCATATGGCCTGTTCTTCTGGCTCCCACTTGCACCGCTTCGGTTCCAAGACTTCTTGTCCCAGATGCCATTGCAAACTCTCCCGAAACACACACTCCCCTCCAGGGATTGGTCTCCTTGATTACAGTTGTTTAAAAATAAATAAATTGGGTGTGTTTGTACATATTTATGAACATACGGAATATTAATGAAACAGGTTTGGGGATTTCAATAGTACAGATACTTCGATACAAAGTTAGTATTTAAATAATTTTGGATAAAAATACTGTGCATATATTTGGCTTTGCAGTTTAAATTCATCTCATGAGATGCCACTGTTTTGATAATATTAATAAACATTACTAATTATAAGAGAAAAGAGAAAATCACTCACTGCTCTTGATTTGTTTCTTTGTTTGCTTGAATAATTCCATTAATAATTTGAAGCATTACATTTCATGTTTAAATTTATTTAAAATAATTTTAATTTAAAAGGGCAGTTCACCCAAAAAAATGAAAACTGTCATCATTTACTCAAACCTATGTCGTTCAGACTTTCGTTCATCTTCGATACACAAATTAAGATATTTTTAATGAAATAATGAAACTTGAGAGATTTCTGTCGCTCAATTGAAATGCCATTCTATCAAAATTTTCAAGCTTCAAAAATTTCATGAAAACATTGTAAGAGAATTTAAGTTTTGAATGAACTAAACCTTTTTTTTTTATATTAATGTTTAAATTTTTAAATAAAGCATGTTCAGTTATCATGTTAGTTTTTGTTGTGGTATCAAAATTGAAATTTTACTGGTAATGGTATGAACAATTATAATTTTGGTATCACCGTAACCCTACAGGTAGAAATAATGTACGTGTGTGTGTGTGTGTGTGTGTGTGTGTGTGTGTGTGTGTGTGTGTGTGTTATGAAACTAGCCGCACACTCTAACCCCATATTGTAGTTTCCAAGCCATCACACCAAACGAAACTAAAGAACTGATTCCATTGCTGACATTTTGTTGAGTGTGTATTTTGAGATGTTGAATGTTGAATGTTTATCTGAAGCTGAATGTTGAATGTTGATTGTTCTATTCTAGCAACTGTATAGCACTGTTGTCTGCTGTGTTCTTTGTACGATCTTTGTTTTTTGGCTTTATAACAACCTGTCCAACCCTTTTGTCTTGTTTTGTTTCTCTCTCGTCTCTCCTCCTTCCTCTCCTCTCCTCCCTCCCACGTCCCTCCCCTCCCTCCTGCAGGATGTGCGTTTGTCACGTTTTCTACCAGGGCTATGGCACAGAATGCAATCAAAGCCATGCATCAGTCTCAAACCATGGAGGTACTGTACCCTTGTCTTCTCTCTCTCTCTCTCTCTCTCTCTCTCTCTCTCTCTCTTCCTCTCTCTATCTCTGCTGTTCCAAAACATAGTGAGCTGCCTACATAGGCAGCGTTTTAAGTGAGCACTCCTGGTGCAAAATATGCTTTCTTTTGGTTGTTCTTCTAACTTTCTTCAGACAATTTGAGAAAAAGAAAATTTCATAATGCATTGTGTCAAAAAATCCTTCCAAGATGGCATACAATGCAATAAGAATGTCTGTTTTAAATATATTTCATCACATAGCATCAATAAAAATAGTTATGTCTATTTAAAAGCAACCATTTAAATTTTTTGCTTGCTTTTTGGAGTATTGTTGTTAGCTCAGTGGCTTTCTTCCAAAATGGTGAAAGATATACATGAAGTTGATGCGGAAATATTTAATTCAGTACCACAGAGTTTCTAAATAAATAGTTCTGTCTAATTAAAATGAACCAGTTTTTACCCAGTTTTTTTTTTTTTTTTTTTTTTTTTTGTTCATTAGAGTGTTGTGCTGTTAGCTTAGCAACATGCTAATGTAAAACTTTAAGTTGAGTCTGGCTTTCACATCAGATTCCAGTTTGTTAAACTTTAAACACACAAATTTGTCGCGTTTTCCAATATAGAGCTGCTAAGTTTGAAACTGAACTGGTCGCTACACTATTAATAATGGAAAATGGTGTTTCGCTAATATGACCGCTTCTTATGAGAGTATTATTATTAGCTTAGCATAATGCTAATATGTCTACATTTACCATTATGTAATTTTCCTGGAACCTCTGCTTTGTTTTGCTTATTAGATTATGGCTGTTAGCTTAGGAACATGCTAACATAAAACATAAAGTCAACTGTGAGTTTCGTATCAAATTCCAATTTGTTAAACTATGAATACACAAATTTGCCCTGTTAACTAATATAAAGCTGCTTAGTTTAGAGCTGGACTAGTCGCTACACTAATGATAATGGACAATGGACTTTTTTTGCCAATGAAATTTCGCTTGAGTTTCGCTAATGTGACCGCTTCTTATCAGAGTATTGTTGTTAGCTTAGCAGAATGCTAACATGTCCACATTTACCATTGTATAATTTTCCTGGAATCTCTGCTTTGTTTTGTTTATTAGAATATGGTTGTGGAATATGGAATATTAACAACATGCTAACGTTAATTTCACTTAGCATGCTGCCTAGGCAAGCTCACTGGATTTAAAGTCCGTGTAAAGTCAATTCTGAGAATTGTTTGTAAACACATTATAAATGTTAGAAATGCATTGCTGAAACATGATACAAAGACTGTGAACTATACAGTATAGTACTTAATGGTGGAGTTATACCGTTAAACAGTTTTTCACCATTTTCGTGATCAGGATTTTTTGGGCGGGGCTAAATCGGGACTCGATGACGCAATGAAGCCACCGAGCACCGCCCCTCCCGCAACACTATAAGAGCTGTGTTCGCCTTGAAGCAGCACTGACTGCACAGACCGATCGCTGTGTGACATCAAAGTACACTGAGCGCTATAGAGAGCAGACGCTCATTATGCTTTCGAATCGCTCTCGCGGTGCTTTGATGCCAAACACTGATCATTCTGCGTAGTGCTGCTTCAAGTCGAACACATATAATAACTAGAACGCATAAGCATCAGTGGTTCGTCCGCTCAATTGCGAGTTACTGTTATTACCGTTAGTTACTACAGCCTACAGTTTGCTAGCTAGCTATGCCTTCGTCACGTTAATACGTGGTTGCGATAATTTACAAAACAACTGAGCTCGGTCCCCTTATTTAAATTAAGCTGCTAGAAGGAGACAGTTGAGAGAGACGGCAGCTTTGCCGCGAGTGGGCGTGGTTTCAGCACCGCCAGCGGACACGCCCCCAATGTTTGAGAGCAGAGAATACGGCTTATTTTTTCATGATTTTGATACGTTATTTTTATTTACTTGGCGGTTTTTTTTAGCATTCAAATTTGGCTGGGTGGTTAATAACATTTTTCTGTGGTGTGACAAACTCAGAACACACATTTAATATTGACTTTACACGGACTTTAAGAACAGAGCCTCTCTTGCTCTCTCTCTCTCTCTCTCTCTCTCTCTCTCTCTCGCTTCTGTTTGAATTGGCGGCCATTATTACAACCTTGTACAGATTCTAATATTTCCCCTATGAAGTTCTAAGTTGAAACAAGATGAAACTTTTTTTAAACAGAATTTTCCCTCAGTCACTCACTTTTCTGCAGAACTTTCAACACCATATTAAGTGCCTCTTCACTCCCTGTTATTACTGTCAGGCACTGCCAAAACCACCCCTGGCCAAACGGGTCAAACTAAGAAGGACCCCCTGCACCCACCGCGCAACCAGTCTGCCATTAGCAGACGGGTCTCACGGTGACGATGTCACAGACGCTTTAATAACAGACCTCCGACGGACCCTTGCATTGTGATTGCCCTGTAGAATGCCGGCGTGCTGCTCTCAGAGTTTAGCAGTCCGTCTCAGTGCCTGTCAAAATGTCAAAGCTCTGGCACACCAAATCAGAGGGTGCTGACAGCTGTCTAATACAGGGCCCTAACTATTCGCCTGTGTGTGTGCGACTTCGGGTTTGTGTACGCATGCCACCACTCTCTGTGAATTTCCCATTGCATGTTAACCCTAGCATACACTCAGTTTTTAACACCAACGCCCGGTTTTAAAGACCACCTATTAACCAATCAGAAATCGCTGACACTAATGGATTTAAGCTGTTTTGTCAAGCCTCCGAAGGTCTGTAATTATCAATTCATGGCTAAATTTACAAATATATTCATTCTTTATCCAGCTGATCGTGATTAAATGATCCACGATTCGCTTCAGGGTGCTTCTCTTGTGTCTTTTTGCACAGTATGCGTCCAAATAGGCATTTTTGCCACACTTTTTTTGCAAAGGAAAAGTAATTACCTGGTTTAGATGAGAGTGAGTAAATTGTGTCGGGTTGTTGTTTGTATTCGGCCATCTCTACACCCTCCCCTCGCACCGAGGAATTTGTGGCCTTTCTGAATGTCATGACTTAATGAAAATGGATATGGCAGAGGGTGGTCATGCATGCGCCTGGGTACACGCACACAGTTTTGAGCGACCTTGCTCCTTTAATTTCATCTCTAAGGGTTGTTTTCAGTGCTGTGGTTTGCAATAGTCTCCCTGGACATTCATCTCGTTTGATATGTTTGTCTCTTTTTATCTCTGTGATGGCGTTACTGTGTTTTTGTGGTGTGTGTGTACGTGTGTCTCTACACAGATTCACAGTCGTTTACACCTGTATATTTCATGGGCGTGTGTGCATGGCAGCCCAGGTCATAAATCTCTCTTAAAAAAAAAAAAAATAAATAAAAAATAAATAAATATATATATATTTATTTAACTATGGTAAATTCAAAATATGTAAATTGTTTATACATATTATTATTGTTATACTTTTTTTTTTATTTACATGTACTGTAATGCAGTGTTTTTTTATTTAAATCAGAAAAAGGGCATTACAACAAATTACTCTTTTGCTTACAAATTTAAATTTATTTCTTTACAAAATATTACTTCTATACATATTTTGTTTTATATATAGACATTAATAGTATGTATGTATTCATTTTCTTGAGCAATAAGAAATATATATGCAGACCAAAATACTTTACAATTTATTTAAAAAAAAATAAAAAAGCAGCTAAAGCACACACAACCTGTCCTATATATAAAGCACTATTTAGATTATTTATTTATTTATTTATTTATTTATTTATTTTGTTTATTTATTTATTGCATTTTTGCTTGACAATATAGGGAAAAAAAACTAAGATAAATTCAATTTGTAAAGTGTTTATACAACATTATTTTGTGGTGTAGTGGCTTCAGTATATGATTGTTTAAATTTTAAAATTGTGTCATTTTATAAAAGTGTTTTATTTTATTTGTTGTATTTATATGTAATGTAATATATTTATTTAACATTTATTTTTACCAGGATTAGTAATACAGTAATACAGTGTTTCGTTTTTTATTTAAATCAGGAGAAAATTACAACAAATTACTTACTTTTACTTAACAATTTACTTGTTTACCAACTTACTTGTTACTTACCAGTTTAAATTTACCTCTTAAAAATACAAATATTTTTTTTAAATATATATTTTGTTTAAAAAAAAAAAATAATAAAAAAAAAAAAAAAATATATATATATATATATATATATATATTTAAAAATCATATTTTGTTTTATATATAGAAATAGTATTTATGTATTCATTTTCTTAAGCAATGAGAAATATATATGCAGACCAAAGTACTGTTAAAAAAAAAAAAAAAAAAAAAAAAAACAAGAGCCCAAGGGATCAACTAAAATACACACAATCTATTCTTAAAAAAAAAATTAAATTAAAAAAAAAAAAAAAAAAAAAATATATATATATATATATATATATATATATATATATATATATATATATATATATATATATATATATGATAAAATAAAAAAAAAATCATCTGAAGGTTTTTTTTTTTTTTTTTTTTTTTTTTTCTTTTTCATATAAAGGGTGAAATGTGAACTGGGCATGTTTTTTGTGAGATTAGCCTCAGTCAAGTGTTACCAATTTTAACAATGTTAACTCGAGCTAACATTTTAGCTTCATTCTGCTTCTTTCACATTAGTTGAAGCCTGTAGAGAGTATGTGTGTGTGTCTAGGAGAGAGAGACTGAGACAGAGCCAGTGAGTAATGAGATTTTTTAGGTCTCTTGAGATGTTCACTCGACGATGGCACCACTCGATTGACAGCTTGAGTTAAATCTCATTTTTACCCCCCTTTACAAGTTTTATTTTTACCTCCCCTCTGTCTGAGAGCAGATATAAGAAAATCAGCTCTCTGAATGGAAGGAACACCGAAGAACGCTCCGGGTGGATGTGAGGCGCTCCACCTCCAATAAACTCTCTCTCACACACACAAACACGCACACACACAAACTTGCATTCTAGAGGGTCTGTGATCTTTCATCTTTTTTTATAAGACTGTGGTTTGCAGTTCAGAGAGAGCACAATAAATGCGGTAGAGTGATTTATTAGAGTGAATCAGCACCTGTAAGGTAGAGACAAGAGACAGAGATGTAGAATAATTGCCTTGAAGCACTCGTCTCAATCTTTCGTCCTCTTGTGGCTCCATATGGCTGCCCTGCGTTAGCTGGTGTTGCCTGAGGAACAGCTTTGATATTAATACATGTAATGATGTTTCTGAATGTTCTTACTGAACACCATTCACAAAGTCTGTCTTCAATAACGTGCGCTTATGTGTTTGCGTCAGAAGTAGAAATCTGTTAACTTCTACTCAACTTCATGCCACTGTGATTATTTCAATTTTGGTCTGTTCCTCACACAAACCAGTCAAGGGGCCAGATTTACTAAATGGGGCAAATTAGCGTTAGAGCGTAATTCCATAAAAGTGCCGATGGGAGGGAAAATTCTGTGTGTGATTTACTGACACTGCACACATTAAAGAACACAGACGCAGCCAGATCATTTCCATAATGACCAGCGCAATCTACCAAGAGCAGCGCAAATTTCCGCCAGCTTTAAGACATGCTTTTTTTGGGTGTTAAATAATGGCGCAAATACCAATAATTTGACGAGCGCAAATGTTAGTAAATCACGTTGCGTGATTCATTTTAATACTCTCCTCCCATAAATTTTGCATCTGAAAGGGAAACTCCAACAAATGTATATTCAATAAGGTCAGGTGCAAAAATAACTGTGTCCACGCCTTTTCAGCGCTTCTACTGCGAGTGAATACTGACAGTACTATTTTAACGCCAAAAGATGGTTTGTGCTGGCGCAAGTTGTTAGTAAATCTGGCCCAAAGTCTTTAGAAGAATTTTAATATAGCGAGCGGTTTATGTTGACTTGTTATGGTACATCTTCAATTGAATCTCATGCCCAGGTCAGATTTTACCCCAGACTGAGTAGAATAAATAAAGAATTGTTTTGCTTAAATAAAAGTATATTTTTTGAATCATGTAAAAAAAAAATTAAGTTTATTAAACACATTTCCTTACCCCACTTCTTATTACCATAATGAAAAAAATGCATTATTGCATTAAAATTAAGTATTTAGTTTTTTTCTGTCTTCAGTTTATGCAAATGTTATGTTACAATAAATTATTGTATTATAGTAATTGGAATCTAATTAAAATCACCACTGAGAATAAAACTGATGTATTATTTTAATTGTAAATTTTCTGTATTATGCAGATTTCAATAAAAAAGCACTGTTACAATGAATTGTTGTATTATAGTAATTAGAAACTAATGAGAATCACCACTAACAATAATGGAAATTACAAAATAAAAATAAAACATACAGATGCATTATGGTAATGAGAATTTGGGGAAGAATGTGCTCAGTTGTCATAAAAATAATGTCACTGTGCCAAAAATGTCTTTATGCATAATGTGTTTTTTTGTTTTTTTTTTGAATGAATAAATGAATGGAATTAAATGTAACCTAGACATCAGATTTTTATAAAAGATATTTTTGTATTCGACATTTTGACTGTTTTCGTGGAACATGATTGTGAGTAAATCATAAGAAAATGTTACGTTTCGGTTGAATAACCCTTTCAAGAACTAACACATCACTTGCTATGCACACACACCCTTCTCTCGTTATATTCTCCCAGGACTTTAGTTAAACGGGCATCACAGGTCAGCCCCATGATGTTTAGGTCTGTTTGCTTTCGTCGGGAAGAGAGACAGAACATGTGAGAGATTAGCAGAAATGCGCAGGTTTGTAGGGTGTAGTGAGGGCTGTGGGGTGGGAGATCTCGCTCGCTCTCTCAGACAGATGATGAAATAGTTTTATAAAGCAGGAAATCGCTTTCCTGGGAAATAAAATCAGCAGCACAGCACACAACTCTCATTTCACCAAGAACTCCCGTCGCTCCAGCGGTTGTGTGTGTGTTTGTGTGCCATTATTGGTTTATGCAGTACCACTGCACAAGATCATTGCTCTTCTAGATATTTAGCTTTTTTTTTTTTACCCCTCTCCCTCTTCCACTTTCCTCCTCTCTCTTTCAATCTGTCCACACAGGGCTGCTCCTCCCCCATGGTGGTGAAGTTTGCCGACACACAGAAGGATAAGGAACAGCGGCGGCTGCAGCAGCAGTTGGCGCAGCAGATGCAGCAGTTGAACAGCGCGTCTGCCTGGGGCAGCCTGACCGGCCTGACTGGCCTCACCCCGCAGTATCTGGCAGTAAGAGGACACACCCACGCAGCCACGCCCACCAGCAGCACAGCCAGCGCAGCCGCCGCAGTCAGTCACTGTCTCCGCCCACCTGCCCCGCCCCCACCTCTCTTGCTCTCTCTGAGCCAGTCTTAACCCCTTTTCCAAATCTCTCATCTGTTCAACTTCGATCGCGCCTTGATCGAAGTTCGCCTCGAAACCGGTCCCCATACTCAAAATTATGAAAGGTGGTGCAGCTATTGAGAAGCTGTTAGGGCAGTGGTTCTTCACCAGGGGGCCACATCAAACTTGTGAGAGGGCCTCAAGACTTAAAATCATTTAAGATAAGGCAAAACAAGCACTAACACACCTGAAAATCAAGATATTGCTTATTTAAATTCACCCTCTCAAACAGTTTTTTGCTTCATAAAAGAACCAGGTTACCCACTGTCTAGAAAAACCTGGATATACAGTAAAATTAAAAAGCGTGCAAAAGTGTACAGTAAAAGTGTGATTTATAAACTTGGAAATGTCATGTAAAATACAATATCTACCAGTCAAAAGTATATATAGGCCTATATATACTAGGGATGTGTGGGTCTAGTCGACTAAATGGTACAGCTCCTGCTAGTCGACACTGAAAACAATAGTCGATTACACGAGAGAGAGAAAAAAAAAAAGATTTTATCATTCAAATTACCATCATTTTAATGTTTCTTTTAAAACATTTTAAATAAGTTAAAATAAAACTTTTGAAAAAGAATACACATCAAAATATTTAAATATATAAATATTTTTAAAAGCGTATCTGGGCAGAAACTACATTTTTACCTCAGCCCTCGCATGCGTTTTCTTCATGTCAGTTGCGGCGAGCTCAAAAATTACCACGCGAAGAACCAGCAAAGTGTGGGACTATTTTGAATTAGAAGGTAATGGAAAAGTTGTGTGTAAACTGTGTAATGTCAAACTGGCTTACAATAACTCTACTGGAGAGATGCGTAATCATATTCAATACAGACACGTATGCGTTAGCGTGGAGGCTAGCTAAAGCCAGCGAATATCAATCATGTCATACACTACAACCCGCCGCCGCTACGGTCTGCGATCCCATCCGCGCGTCTATTCCTCTAAACGAAGACCCTCTTCGGTGGTGGTGCGGGATTTTCAGGCTCTTTTTGAAACTGTCTGCTTGCTTGTCGTTATCTCTCTGCGTGCCTGTGACTTCAGTTCCTGCCCAGTGGGTCTTTTTTTTTTTTTAATTTTTTTTTTTTTTAATTTTTTTTTTTCAAGTGCAGAATCGTCTCTAGTCAAGTCAAGTCAAGTCACCTTTATTTATATAGCGCTTTTAACAATACAGATTGTGTCAAAGCACTTAACAGTATCAAATTGGAGGATAGAGTGTCAGTAATGTATAATAATAAGATTAAACACTCAATTTTCAGTTAAAGGCATTTCATTATTGAATTCAGAGATGTCATTGTCTAGCTCAGTTTAGTTTAAATAGTATATATGAAATCAAATTGACGATAATCGTTAGAAATTAAGTGTCCCCAACTGAGCAAGCCAGAGGCGACAGCGGCAAGGAACGAAAACTCCCTCTGTGACAGAATGGAGAAAAAAACCTTGGGAGAAACCAGGCTCAGTCGGGGGGCCAGTTCTCCTCTGGCCAGGATATTATTATTTATTTTTTTACTTATTGTATTAATTAAATTTTAAATGTATAAATGTATTATATTTCTATTTTTATATTGTTGCAATTTCTAACAATAATAGTATTATGTAGTTAGGTATTTTATTATATTATAGTTATTTTGTTTAATTTTAAGTTTTATTGTATTTAAGTCGAGGTCTTCACTGGGGATATGTCCCCGGGGCTCATCCAGGTGTCCGGCCTCCGCCGACGGTCAGGGTCGCAGACATCATCTCCCGGCGCCATCTGATCCGGACACGGACTGAGAAACAGAATGATAAAGAAACAGACAAATATTAGCGTAGATGCCATTCTTCTTACGATGTAACGAGTACATCGTGTGTTATGAGGAGTGTTCCCGGTTCCGGTTGATCTAATTAATGCAGCCTAACAATCCTTTAACAGATTTGAATAATAGAAGTGTATTAGTGTGTTATGTGTAAGCCAGGTTAAAGAAATGTGTCTTTAATCTAGATTTAAACTGACACAGTGTGTCTGCCTCCCGAACAGTGTTAGGTAGATTGTTCCAGAGTTTGGGCGCTAAATAGGAAAAGGATCTGCCGCCCGCAGTCGATTTTGATATTCTAGGTATTATCAAATGGCCAAAGTTTTGAGAACGCAGCAGACGTGGAGGACTATAATGTGATAAGAGCTCGCTCAAGTACTGAGGAGCTAAGCCATTCAGGGCTTTATAAGTAATTAACAAGATTTTAAAATCTATCTGATGTTTGATAGGGAGCCAGTGCAGTGTTGACAGAACCGGGCTAATATGGTCATACTTCCTGGTTCTAGTAAGGACTCTAGCTGCTGCATTTTGGACCAACTGTAGTTTATTGATCAAGCGTGCAGAACAACCACCCAGTAGAGCATTACAATAGTCTAACCTTGAGGTCATAAACGCATGAATTAGCATTTCTGCATTTGACGTTGAGAGCAAAGGTCGCAATTTAGATATGTTTTTGAGATGGAAAAACGCAGTTTTACAGATACTAGAAACATGGCTTTCAAATGAAAGATTGCTATCAAACAGCACACCTAGGTTCCTAACTGATGAAGAAGAATTGACAGAGCAGCCGTCACGTGTTAGATAGTGTTCTAGGTTATTACATGTGGGGTTTTTAGGTCCGATAATTAACACCTCTGTTTTTTCAGAATTTAGCAGTAAGAAGTTACTCGTCATCCAGTTTTTTTATATCGACTATACATTCCGTTAGTTTCTCAATTTGGTGTGTTTCACCGGGCCGTGAAGAAATATAGAGCTGAGTATCATCAGCATAACAGTGAAAGCTAACACCATGTCTCCTGATAATATCTCCCAAGGGTAACATGTAAAGCGTGAAAAGTAACGGCCCTAGTACTGAGCCTTGAGGTACTCCATACTGCACTTGTGATCGATATGATACCTCTTCATTCACTGCTACGAACTGATGGCGGTCAGATAAGTACGATTTGAACCATGCTACGGCACTTCCACTAATGCCAACAAAGTTTTCTAGTCTATTCAAAAGAATGTTGTGGTCGATAGTGTCGAACGCAGCGCTAAGATCCAGTAGAACTAATAAAGAGATACAACCATGATCAGATGATAGAAGCAGGTCATTTGTAACTCTAATGAGAGCAGTCTCAGTACTATGATACGGTCTAAATCCTGACTGGAATTCCTCACAGATACCATTTTTCTCTAAGAAGGAATATAATTGTGAGGATACTACCTTTTCTAGTATCTTTGACAGAAAAGGGAGATCTCTAGTCTCGTCTTTCACCAGACCACGTTAACATGTTCAATTCACTGAACAACTGCGCATGGTCTGAGTAAGTAAAACTAGCATTGTTTTGTTTTTAGACAATATGGCCAACATGAAGTACATTTATAAAAGCCGTTTTAATGCTATTCCTTGATAAACTTTCCTATTGTTTTTGACTTGTGTTTTAATATATTGGCTAACGTTATATGAAAATGGAGAATTCTGTCAGTCTATTGATTGATTTTCCATTTCTGCATTGCTCCAGTTGATCTGAATAAATAAGCTATACATTGGTTTATGTTGAGTGTATGCTCTTCCTTTTTTTCTGTTTAACGACCGCCTAAAATCAAATGATGATAATGACAAGCATACGGCATAATCGTAACCTATTTTTAGCAGAATTCATTGAGGGATTTGACAGTGTGATTCAAAGATTAAGTATTTCAAGTGTAGGCTGTTATATAGACACATGCACAGTTTTTTTTCTTTTGCCATTTTTTGGGGGTTTCTAGCTTTTAGACTAGTCGACTAGTCGGATATAAAACTTCCGTTTAAACGACAGTCAAATTAGTCGTAGCGCACATCCCTAATATATACACTACCAGTCAAATGTTTTTGAACAGTAAGATTTTTTATGTTTTTAAAGAAGGCTCTTCTGCTCACTAAGCCTGCATTTATTTGATCCAAAGTACAGCAAAAGCAGTAAAATTCTGAAATATTTTTACTATTTAAAATAGTTGTTTTCTATTTAACAGGGTTCCCACACTTCTTGAAAGTACTTGAATTTCAGACATATGAATTCAAGGCCTGGAAAGTACTTGAAAACAAACATAGGTCCTTGAAAGTGCTTGAATTAAATTTTAAATAAATTGTTTATGGCGCTATTTCAAAAATTGTTCTATATGTGCTGTCAAAGACAGAACGAAACGGCACTAATGATTGGGGGTGGAGATGGGGTAGCGCGAAAATAAAACTTAGCATGTGTGTTGATGCGCAGCCTAGAGCCCTACGCGGGACAGTTTTCTTAAGCCTGCTCCCGCTGAGTTTCTGACCATTACCGCCCGCTCCCGCAAACATTCTAATATTGTAAATAATTTTTGCACATTTGGGAGCCGCTATATGCAGGGTATTGAAATCACATTTGAATGAGCGTTCGCTGTTCACTTTCGATTTCGTCATCACGCGCACTCTGTGTAAAGTGAGCACATCTTACAGTGACTGCATAATTATTAGGCACGTTGATATTCTAATCATATTTTTTTTTCCAAGCACATTTTACCAATTCCAAACCACATCAATCTTAATAACTACTATTCATTTTGTATTTAATCATTTATAAGTGATATATAATTGTCCATGAAGGCTGGAAGTGAAAAACTCCTTATTCAGGTGTGCAGAATTATTAAAGGCAGGTTTTCTTTTACAGATGAAATGAGCCAAAAAAGAGATTTAACTCCGACTGAAAAGTCAAAAATTATTAAATCCCCATGATAAATATTCAGAACTAATGCAATGCAGAAATCGCAAAGTTAAGGCATGGCCATTGGTCAGCAAAATGCTCATTGGGTCAGCGGGGTCAGAAAAAACGTGGAGAAGAAAAAACACGTTAACAGCAAAAGAATTAAAAATTAATGTGAAGAATTAGGTGTGAAACCATCAGGAAACATTTAGTCTCCAGCACCACCATTTTCCAGAACTGCAACCTTCCTGGAGTCTCCAGAATTACAAGGTGTCAGGTTCTCAGAGTTTGCTTGGGTAAAAAATCCTAAAGAATGACCCTCACTTAATAAGAACAACATGCTGAAGCGTTGTGAAATACATGAAGACTAATATTTTTATAGGCTTTATAGACAGATAAGTTTTTAGTGACTCTTGAAGGACCAGCACCACATCCTCTTGTACCACTGTTTGAAGAATTTATCTTCCAGAATCTGGCAGTACGTTTTAGGAGCTCATTTTTAGTCAAACTCTGCAAGACAGACTTTTCAGGATAGGAGATGGAATACAAATGCACTCCCAAAACTTGAAAAATTGGAAAAGCAGCTGAAAAAAATGTTTACAGTTTAAAAGCAAATAGAAAGTCCTATTTTTATTTATTTATTTATTTTTTGCAGGTTTGCACATGTACAAGGTTTAAAATGTTAATGAAATAAAACTAAATAAATAAATAAATAACTAAATACAAAAGAAGTTTTGAGAAGCTGCATGTTTGAGCACCTGCATTCCTCTAGGTCAGTGGTTCCCAACCACGTTCCTGGAGGCCCCCCAACACTGCACATTTTACATCTCTCCTTTGTCTGACACACCCATTTCAGGTTTTGGACTCTCTACTAATGAGCTGATGATCTGAATCAGGTATGTTTCATGCAGTGTTGGGGGGCCTCCAGGAACGTGGTTGGGAACCACTGCTCTCGGTCAAAGATAAAATGGGATTTACAATAAAAAGGTGATTTACAAAATAATTTTGACTTGAGTTCATTTATTAATGTATAACGCCTCTATTGAGAGAACTTTTTATTAATTTAAAAATTGACAAATTCTTTCAAATTTAAATCTTGTAAAAGAACTATATCAAACCCAGTTTGGTGCATATTTTATCACTATTTTAGAAATTGGATTTGAACATTACCAGTATTGATTACTGATTCAATGGATTTCATTAAAGGTCTCATATGATGTTCCTAAAAATAACATTATTTTGTGTATTTGGTGTAATGCAATGTGTTTATGCGGTTTAAAGTTAAAAAAAAAACACATTATTTTCCACATACTGTACATTATTGTTGCTCCTTCTTTATGCCCCGCCTTTCTGAAACGTGCCTATTTTTACAAAGCTCATCATTCTGAGAAGTGAGGTGTGCTCTGATTGGCCAGCTATCCAGTGCGTTGTGATTGGCCGAATACCTCAAGCGTGAGACGGAAATGTTACGCCCCAGACCGTATTGTGATGTCGTGTCCCGGTGCGACGACACAAAAACAATAAAACCCATTACAAACGAGGCATTTGTTGCATCCAGTGGGGACATAATTACTGATTATAATGACTTATACTGTCTTTTTACGTGTCGCGTTGCATCGCGCCGCGTAAACATTGCCATGTCTGCATTTGTGATCGGAGAAACGACAAACAACAAGCACTACTCTACACAGCTCAAAACTCGCAATTGAATAGTCAGTGGCAAATTCTTTAAATATGAAAACATACTTACAGGCTGTGAGTCAGAAGCGCCAGACTGTCCTTGCAAAGTTGGAATTGCCCCACTTTATAGAAACAGTCTTTGAACACAGCTGACAGGCTACTCCCAGGTTCAGGAAATAGTCCTCTGTAAAATGTGCTGCACACACTCTAATATTTGGGTTGAACTGTTCTGGAACAGTGTTGTAAATGTAACTTAACCACTGATTTCTAGCTGTGTCCTCTTTTTGAAGCCCAAACAAAGTAGTTTCTCTTTCACAATGAAACACAGCGTCTCCAGGACATGGCGCCGGCGGCAGCAACAACACTACAGCGAGAATAAAAGTCCCACCCTCTTTCTTTGCATATACGCTTGGGTGGTGTTTTGCAAATCTCCCCACACAGTGACGTAGACGTAGGGGTGTGTTTGAATGAGCCGTTTTAGGGGGGCGTGGTCGAGTCTTAACTTTTATAAAGAATATCTCTTTTATAAAGAATATCAGCTTGTAACACTCCAAAGAGAAAGGAAAACTTGAAATCGCATCATATGACCCCTTTAAATTCCTTCGAACACAACTGCCCAGAACGGTCTAAATTTATGAAACCTACACATTCAAAACATTATTACTCTGAAATGTTTAATGTAAATGTTAAGTGTAAGTGAAATGTTAAGTACTGTAAGGTCTTTCATGACACTACATATGCTGGGGTGTGAATTTGATAGGTGCTTGATATAAAATAAATGGTGCTTTAAAAAGTCCTTGAATCTGGTCTTCATAACAGAGTGGGAACCCTAATTTAAATATATTTTAAAATATAATTTATTCTTGTGATTTCAAAGCTGAATTTTTAGCATCATTATTCAAGTCACATGATGCTTGAGAAATCATTCTAATATTCTGATTTGCTGCTAAAAAAAAACCAATTATTATTATTATTATTATTATTATTATGATGATGATGATGATGTTGAAAACAGCTGAGTAGAATTATATTTTTCAGGTTTCTTTGAATAGAAAGTTCAGAAGAACAGCATTTATCTGAAATATAAATCTTTTGTAACATTATAAATGTCTTTATCATCACTTTTGATCAATTTAAAGCATCATTGCCAAATAAAGTATTAATTTCTATTAAATAAATAAATAAATAATTCTGACTCCAAGCTTTTGAATGGTATACTGTGTAATGTAACAAAAGCTTTTTATTTCAGATAAATGCTTTCTATTCATCAAAGAATTCTGAAAAAAAAAGTACTCACCTGGTTTAAATATTGAGAGATATATATATATATTCTTGAACAGCAAATCAGCATATTAGAATGATTTCTGAAGGATCATGTGACACTGAAGACTTGAGTAATGATTCTGAAAATGTAGCTTTGATCACAGGAATAAATTACATTTTAAAATATATTCAAAGAGAAAACAGTTATTTTAAATAGTAAAAAAAAAAAAATCAAAATTTTACTGTTTTGCTGTACTTTGGATCAAATAAACACAGGCTTGGTGAGCAGAAGAGACTTCTTTAAAAATATTAAAAATCTTACTGTTCAACAACTTTTGACAGGCAGTGTATATATAAACAGGTGCACCTCAATAAATTAGAATGTCGTGGAAAAGTTCATTTATTTCAGTAATTCAACTCAAATTGTGAAACTCGTGTATTAAATAAATCCAATGCACACAGACTGAAGTAGTTTAAGTCTTTGGTTCTTTTAATTGTGATGATTTTGGCTCACATTTAACAAAAACCCACCAATTCACTATCTCTACAAATTAGAATATGGTGACATGCCAATCAGCTAATCAACTCAAAACACCTGCAAAGGTTTCCTAAGCCTTCAAAATGGTCTCTCAGTTTGGTTCACTAGGCTACACAATCATGGGGAAGACTTCTGATCTGACAGTTGTCCAGAAGACAATCATTGACACCCTTCACAAGGAGGGTAAGCCACAAACATGCATTGCCAAAGAATCTGGCTGTTCACAGAGTGCTGTATCCAAGCATGTTAACAGAAGGTTGAGTGGAAGGAAAAAGTGTGGAGGAAAAAGATGCACAACCAACCGAGAGAACCGCAGCCTTATGAGGATTGTCAAGCAAAATGGATTCAAGAATTTGGGTGAACTTCACAAGGAACAGACTGAGGCTGGGGTCAAGGCATCAAGAGCCACCACACACAGACGTGTCAAGGAATTTGTTAAGCCACTCCTGAACCACAGACAACGTCAGAGGCGTCTTACCTGGGCTAAGGAGAAGAAGAACTGGACTGTTGCCCAGTGGTCCAAAGTCCTCTTTTCAGATGAGAGCAAGTTTTGTATTTCATTTGGAAACCAAGGTCTTAGAGTCTGGAGGAAGGGTGGAGAAGCTCATAGCCCAAGTTGCTTGAAGTCCAGTGTTAAGTTTCCACAGTCTGTGATGATTTGAGGTGCAATGTCATCTGCTGGTGTTGGTTCATTGTGTTTTTTGAAAACCAAAGTCACTGCACCCGTTTACCAATAAATTTTGGAGTACTTCATGCTTCCTTCTGCTGACCAGCTTTTTAAAGATGCTGATTTCATTTTCCAGCAGGATTTGGCACCTGCCCACACTGCCAAAAGCACCAAAAGTTGGTTAAATGACCATGGTGTTGGTGTGCTTGACTGGCCAGCAAACTCACCAGACCTGAACCCCATAGAGAATCTATGGGCTATTGTCAAGAGGAAAATGAGAAACAAGAGACCAAAAAATGCAGATGAGCTGAAGGCCACTGTCAAAGAAACCTGGGCTTCCATACCACCTCAGCAGTGCCACAAACTGATAACCTTCATGCCACGTCGAATTGAGGCAGTAATTAAAGCAAAATGAGCCCCTACCAAGTATTGAGTACATATACAGTAAATTAACATACTTTCCAGAAGGTCAACAATTCACTAAAAATATATATTTTTTTATTGGTCTTATGAAGTATTCTAATTTGTTGAAATAGTGAATTGGTGGGTTTTTCTTAAATGTGAGCCAAAATCATCACAATTAAAAGAACCAAAGACTTAAACTACTTCAGTCTGTGTGCATTGAATTTATTTAATACACAAGTTTCACAATTTGAGTTGAATTACTGAAATAAATGAACTTTTCCACGACATTCTAATTTTGACATCCACCTATATATATATATATATATATATATATATATATATATATATATATATATATATATATATATATATATATATATATATATATATATATATAGTCTAGTTGTGCCAAGCTCCAATATATTTTATTCTGTATAAATTATGAAAACATATTTTTAATATTTTAATAATCCTTATGCTTAATCCTTTTCCAGTAAATCTCAAACAGGAAAAATCACGGAGTCTTCAAATATAGTTGTGGACAAAAAGGGGCCCTTATCAAGTCAGAAAGGCTGAGAACCACTGCATTAGGGAATACAATCACTCAAGCGTTCTTAGTACTTTCAAGAAGGCAGACAGAGAGGGAACCGTTTTAAACAGCCTTGGTTTCGAAAGTATTTTTCCCATTGGTTTTGTACATTGGCATTTTTAAAAATCTATAGTAAAATGCCTAATAAAACCATAATCCCAAATCAACCAGTGCTGAGATCAGTCACCACAATTCATCATTTCATGGCATGGCATGATGCATTGCAAAGAATGTAGGTCTAATCAAAAAAAAAAAAAAAAAAATACAAAATAAATAAATAAAATAACAAATGTATTCAAAATGGAATTAATTATAATACCTATAGAATTAATATAGAGATATATACTGGGCTTTAACAATCATGGTAGGTCTGTCTTAAAAGGTTTATGCAATATTATTAAATATCTTTTTTTTTTTTATATAGAGAAAATGAAAGAGATTTTTACTTCCAGAACCCGGCTTGGGTTCTGCTGTGTAATTGGATTGGTATGAGGACAATGCATAAATTCCCTGTTTCACTCATGCCCGTCTTCATCCTCCTAAATATAAAGAGGATACAACATGGTGGTGACATTTACTCGCGTTTTAGTCCATAAGGACAGTGGGTGAGGATTAAAGGACTATGCAAGAGCATTGGGACAGGGCCATCTCTCTCACCATTCTGCTTCTCCTTTTTCTGCCTTTTTCCACTTCCCTGTCATGTTGAGGTTACGTTGAGCTTTTAAGCAGTCTGAGGGGTCTAGTTCAAAGTCATCCTAATCCTCTAGAGTCATTTAGAGTCTGCTTTCCTCTCCCTTTTCATGTGCAGAAACTGCCCAGGACAGCAACACACTGCCAGCAGAACTGACGGGTGACTCTTAGCATGACAGTTTTCACTGGCACTGATGTATGAGGCTAATACCTTGAAGTGGTCCTCAAGTCTTTTAAGATTTTGCTCCTCTGAATATTTTTACATGGGTTTTCACTCTCAGCACTATGTTTTAGGTTAATCGCCAATTAATTATTGTTTTAAGAGTCCACCGAGTCCACAGTTAACGTTATTTCTTGACTGTTAAATATATATTAATTGATTTAGCTTGATAACCTTTCTAACACAGTATTTTAACCATCCTCCCTGTGTTAAAGTGCCAAACAGTAAATTAAATAAATTAAACCTTAAAATTAGTTTTTGTCCTAGCCAGCTGCATCGCAATAATGTGCCATGCCACAGGTCATTTTGTTGGTAACTTTATATTGTGCTGCTCTATAAAGTGCTATTTACATTAAACAGCACACATGTTGTGTATTAGAGATCAAATATATTTTAATTGGCTGTGATTTTGTTGGTATGAATGCATTTATTACACTTAAATATTTAGTTTAATACAAAACTAGTGCGGGCCCAATCCTAATACCTGAGGAACACCAGTATCTAATAAACGCACCCTAACAGATAGAGGCTTTTGTGTTGCTTCACTGTTGACAGACTGCTCTATAGTGTCACTCCAGACAGCATGGAACATGGAAACAAACCACAATGTTTCATCTATATTGAGATAACACTAGCTCCTTCAAACATTATCCTTATACATCCATCACCATAAGCCAATACATAATAAATAATTACACATTAATGGTCTGTCTTTGTCTCTCTTTCTCCTAGTTGCTCCAACAAGCGACCTCCTCCAGTAACCTAGGAGCGTTCAGTGGTATTCAGCAAATGGCAGGTGAGATACTGAACTCATTTTGTGTTAACCCAACTAGCCCCATTGTAACTCCTCAACTAAACTTCCATCCCCCCTACTAAACCATTCAACCCAGCTATGGATTGCATAAAAATATTCAGTTTGACACCTCAACCCTGAGCAAATCCAGGATCAGCAGAGGTTCAGTTGAGAACATTCTCATCATGCCTTAGAATTTAGATTCAACATGCTGCAGAGTTCTTAGCTTTATACAATGTGTAGCACATCTGGACACTTTGTAATGTTTGTATGTGTATGTGTGTCAGAATTTGATGATGAACTGAGACTTGATTGATCACATGAAAGCCATTCTTTCCACGCCTGTTCCGATTTGCATCAAACCTTTTTTTGTTTCTTGGAAGAGGAGTTTGTCTCATCATCCAATCATGTTTCCTTGACTGAGCTCTGTGAGGCTTATGGGAAACCAAATCATGATGATATGCCTCATCAACCCTCAGATGTCTTCAGCTTTTTACATTTTCACTTTATCAATTCTCAAAGAAGAGGAAAAATGAAAGTACCCTTATCCAAATAGGCCACTTATCTCAGTTTGTTCATGCCACGAATACTGTCAAATTCACCAGAAACAGGCAGAGAATTCAGCAACACAAGATGGATTCCTTGTCAAAGCAACATGATATGTTATTCTATGTTCACCTTGACTTGGTTTAGCACTCCGGAATATGATTAGTGTTTTACAACATCTGCCAATGAGCTCCTGCTTACTCCGGCTGTTAGACAGGTGCATGTTGTTCTCTCTTTGAGAGTTTTTATGCCTGCGACATCATGCTAGATGCAACAAAAAATGAAAGTTCCACTTTGCTTACTTTCCTTCTTTTTTTTTTCCATTTTCGATGTTTTTTCGCTGTCTTGTGCGTTACATTCCCAGTGTGCGTCTCTGTTCTTGTCAGGTCTTAATTGTGGTCTGTTTATCAAGCTGCCAGGCCTTCAAGGAAAGTGAAATATTTATAGCACGCGCTCTCGCCTAATTGCAGCTGCTAAGGATGAAAGAAAGTGATCGTATTAGCATCCAAAATGGCTTACAGTGTGTGTAGGATGAGTGCCTTTATCTCCTAAAGCCTTCTCCCCTGACAACAGTTTTGCACACCAGAGAGTTGCTTCCTCATTAAAGGAGGCTCTTGTGGAGAGGGTGAGCAGGACTGTGGTGTTTTTGTTTACCATTATGAAGAGTTCTGGAAGCTCTCGTTTAAGTTCAGTGGTACATCTGTGACAGTCTCTCAGTGAGAATGAAGTTCACATCGAGCCAAACCAGCAGCAGCTGCCATCACACAATTAAAGAGCGAGAAATTCCCACATTACCATAACAATTGAATTTTCCGGACCTCATTTTTTAATGTAATATGTTCTCCCAATACGGCTTAGTTTAGACTTTTAATCAAACTGGTTTATTTGCGGAAATGAATGGGAATTGGTCAAGCATGATGGACAAAGTAGTTTGTTATTATACATACAGATTATATACAGCAATGTGTCCATTGTGAATTAAAGGAACCATTCAACCAGAAATGAAAATTCAGTCATTTTCTCATGTGTCGTTCCAAACGTCTTTGGCTTATTTATTTTGTGGAACAGAAAGGAATATATATATATATATATATATATATATATATATATATATATATATATATATATATATATATATATATATATATATATATATATATATATATATATATATATATATATATATATATATATATTATTTTATTTTTTTTAAATGTACAAGTTGCTTTTTTGCATATAATGAAAATTGATCAGACTGTTATGTACATGTTATACATTTAAATACAGCATGTCAAGAGTTTTCACCAGGTTCAACTAATGACATTTCACTGTGTTAACGCTAAACTTGGTGCGACATGTCTTGATTTGTCATATTTAAAATTACCTCTGCACAAAAGAGCCAAAATCAACCAAACTTATAAGTAGAAATTATTCATAGCCATGGCCTAGTTGTTGCCTATCCTGCAGAGTTTATCTCTAATCCCAATTAAACAAAATTAATTGGTATGAATGCTTTTATTACACTTATAATATTTTGTTTAATGCAAAACTAGAGCGGGCTCAATCCTAATACCTGAGGAACACCTGTAGCTAAAAAACGCCCTATAAGATAGACCACTGCAGATAGACCACTATCCTGCAGAGTTTAGCTCTAATCCTAATTAAACACACCTGAACCAACTAGAAACTTCCAGGCAAGTGTGTTGGGGCAGTTTGGAGCTAAATTCTGCAGGACATTGGCCCACCAGTAGCAAGGTTGGACTCATGCAAGAGATGCAGATTTAAATCTGATCAGCCTCGTCCCTCATCACTCCCACTATACTTTCTGCTGTCTGTTGAAGTGGAACAACAGCCAAAAATGAAAATTTAAAAAGTTCAAAGTAGACCATTGAATAAACCCAAGCCAGAAACCTGCTCAATATGAACAGATAAACATATCAGTCTGTTTGAGACACTGCTTGAAGTGCGAATCGACAGGAGCTCTCAAACTCAACAGGATTTGAAGGCTTTTCTCGGCTGAATTGTGAAATCTTTGGGCCCCTCCATCTGTCGCCTGGCAACCGTCTATGATTGGCAGACGATATATACAGCTGACATCTGCTGTGTCTGTGCTGTGGGTGGAGTTACGAGCCATAAGGAGCTCCATTACACATGATGAACATTCAGCGAGAGCCAGCATCACCTCTTTCCTGACACCTCTCTCTCCGCTCAGTACACCGAGAGTGTGAACATACTGCATGGATGGATCTCTCTCTCACACACACTAGCAGAAGTGCCCTTCTCAGCCACAGAACTCACATTGTGCCAAATACTCAATGCCCATTTTTTGACACTTGTGTGCCAAAAACTCAAAATGGTTCCTTTTCCGCTTTATTCAGAAGCACAAAGGCGGTCACAAAGCCCTCAATTTCAGAGTCCATTTCTGTCGTAACCTCCCTCTTTGACCTCCCAACACTGCACTTTCTCATCCAATGAAGCTTTTTCTAGCTTCTTTTATATTACATACTATTCAAGGTTGAAGTCTTGAACCATGAATTCAGAAATGACCTATTTAATTGACCTTTAACATTCCTTATTGTGAACAATTACACTAAAGAATTACAAATTTTTACCTTCATAATATTTCATTATAATGTAATAACTAAAACCGCTTTCATTTTTGGGTGAAACCACAGGTCCCTCTTGTTTTTCAAACCCTTCCTTCAAACCACCTAGGCTGAGACCACTTTTCACAAGTCCTGGCCAATTTTTTCTTTCTTTTCACAGCTGAATATTCGTTTCTTTTGGAAATGCCACATTACGGAAGTGGACTGGGTCTTGAGAGCCATTTCATGCTGATTTTAAACCTGCTGTTCAGGACCTGTAACACATTATGGAATCATCTCTGCTCTTATGTCTTGACCTGGGCTTTGTTTTGCAATTAGAGGTAGATTTCCTGTCTCTAATCACCTTCTGTGATGTGCTAATTAGACTCTTAATGCACTTCTCTTGCTTGCTCAGTGGATCGGGAGGGCAGACAACCGTGGCATCCCAGAGCACTGTCTGACCAATCCAAATTACACGCTAGTGCTGTCTAAAGGGATAAGGCTGGAAAAACAAAGACAATTTTTTCCAGATGGCTTCGGATCCTGCATTTGAGCCTTTGCTTTCAGTCTCAGTTGACAAACATTGATTTGCACTTGTCACCTTTCAGGTTGTCACTTGTCTGTGATACTTATTAATTTTCAAATATTCTCTTATTGCACACTTTCATCGAGCCAACACTTGGAATGACTACCAGACCATAATGGGGCATTGGTCACCAAATTATGGACTCGTAGGAGGGTGGCATTTGGGACAGGGCCTATAATTCCAAATCCAAATACTGTAATTCTGAAGTCTTGTGTGTTTCTTGTGCGTTTTTTTTTTTTTTTTTCTCTGTGTGTGCGTGCTTCCTCATAGTATAGAGTATATACATTTTAAGTGTATATACGACACATGCTGTGCATTTTCCTGTTGTACCACTTCCAATCTTTGTCCTTCTTGGCTGCGAGCCACTTCCCGCAGTGTGTTGGCGTCATGGCCACTGCATGTAGCCGTGCTCCAAACACGCTTATCTAGAGTCACCTTTGGAGTAGATGTACCCGAGCTCACGCATAGAATCGGATCTTCTGTACGAAACGCCTCTACACACAACTCTACTATCTCTTGTACACAAAGACTTGCTCATGTAGAGCGTTCTGTAGCACATGTGGTTCCTTTAGTTTAACATGCGCAAAACACACACGCACACATTGATGCTTTCTCTTTCTTCAGGTATGAATGCTCTGCAGTTGCAGAATCTGGCCACTCTAGCAGCAGCAGCGGCTGCAGCACAGAGCTCGGCCAGCCCGTCCACCGCTAGCGCCCTGACCTCCAGCACAGGGTCCCTGGGAGCCCTGGCCAGCCCAGGTAACCAGAGGCCGTCCCATCATCACTATCATCTTCGATATCGGTATCATTTCCACCATAGCGTCGTTGTCCGTTCATCTGTTGAATGTCTTGCATCGCAATTCTTAAGTTTTCATGTCGTGTTTAAATGTGTGTGTTTGTTTGCGTAGTTCCTTGATAATGTCCTTCATGGTTCACGTTCATCATCATCATTGTGTTTGGGAGAGTGTGTGGCGTTATGCTGTTGTGCTCCTTGGCTTTAACTGTGCTCCATTCATTTTGGAAAATATGAAATGTGAAATTAGCAGACTTATGAGTGTGACACGTGGTTCTCCGGTTAGATTAGCATCTTTGTGTCTTGCTTTGAAACTCGAAAATTTCTTGCATAAATACAAATGAAGCAGAGGGAAAAGCTTTTATATGCTTCAGAGTTCTTTTGTTTCAAGACATGCTTTGTTTGTATTTTATTGCTCTTTTCTGAAAACGTTGTCGTCATCTTCATGATTGCAATAATCTTTATTGTTGTTGATGTCTCTATCTTGTCGTCTTTCTGCAATTTTAACCGATTCCTTTTAGGAATTAATAAAGTACGATGCATGACCATCCATCCATTTTATCCACTTTATTAGTACTGTATAATATTGCAAAAAATCACAATAATTTCTAGTTATTTGATGATATTCAGTGTCATTATAATAGGGTGAGGATTTATTTTTATTTATTTTAATTTTATTTTTTTTTACAGAAAAGTCTCTGTAGTGAAGTAGATTATAAATGCTGAATAAATATTAAATGCAAAAAAAAAGGCCAAAAAATCAATACATGTTTTCCACTTTCCACAAGGAAGAATTACATTTAATTATTTTCATTTGCATGCACCAGTATGTAACAATACACAGTGATAAACTGAATATTTACTTATTACATTATATATACAAATAATTTAAGTAAAAACTACAATAAAATTGAATCACGAGTTTTGATTCGATTCATTGTATTGTTGGAACTAATACATAGAATTGAACTTACCAACTTGAATAGCATTTAAGTTTAAATTAGAGGCACTATTAAAAAATCTGTCTTGATGCACAAGTCACAGGACAAGGAAGGATTGCAAAATGAGTCTAATGATACCCTCTTTAGAAAACTTAATGATCTAATAAATTGCGCAATAAAATCATCGCAATAAAAACAACGTTGCTTAATGTTACATTGCCATCAAAACTGCCCAGCCCTACCATCTATCAGTGAATCAATCTTCCATCCATGCATCCTTCCCTCTGTGTACCTCCACCGAAGCTTTTATGTATGTATCTTTAACCATTTCAGTATCATCTGCAAATGTATGTGTATCTTCAAACATCTCTCTTTTTCTCTCTTCCATTTCTCCACCTGTCTCTCCTTCCTGCTCTGTCTGTCTTTCCCCACAGCAGGTTCCACTGCTAACTCCAGCGCGGGTGCAATGGGTTCCCTGGGTTCTCTGGGGACACTGCAGGGTCTGGCCGGGGCCACCGTGGGCCTCAATAACATAAATGCACTAGCAGGTACCGTCAACAGTGAGTACTACCGTCCATCGTCCTCTCCATTCCAATCCATACAACATCGCCTCATACCAGCCGCCCACTGCTCATAGAGATGCCCGATATCTCCCAAACACACACGTAGTGAATGTTTTTTTTTTAATCAATTTACTCTATAAACTTACATCAGCCAAAGCAAGGGCATCTCTCTGGGCTTCGGTGAGAGTTTGTTGGGTGAAATTCACACATTTAGTCCTGCTGATATATTGAAACTGTGTTTGTGTAATTTGTAAAATGCCTCATTATTAAATCAAATCAGATCAGATCAAATCCATTTGCTAAGTCAAATCAAATGTAGCTCATCTCTTATAGTTGTGAGTGTGTTTGCACCAATCAGACGCATCTCCACACATTCAGACAGCTAACACACTGCTAAACCATTGCTCTGGGTGTTTCTATAGACATGCACTTGTTTTGTCGCTATTGTGTGTGTGTGTGTGTGTGTGTGTGTGTGAGTGAGCGTATGTACAGTATGTTGTGTATATGTGTCTGTTTTATCTTAGGCATGTGGGGTTTGAATGATTTAAGACTAGACCTATCCATGAAGAGGTAGAAGATGCTGTCCGACATGTAATAAAGTGATAGTTCTAAAGTCATACAGGCGTAGAAGTGCATGAGGGTAAATAAATGATGACAGAATAGTCATTTTTAATGGGTAGTTTAGCCAAAAAAAAAAAAAATGTATTTATTTATTTTTTGTCATTTTAAACCCATAAGACTTTTGTTCTTCTTTGAAACAGATTTATTTTTAATGAAACCAGATTGATTTCTGTCCATTTATTGACAGTCTATTCCACCAAAACATTGGCGCTTCATAACAACGTTTAAAGTAATCTATATGAATCAAGTTTAATCCAAGTCTTTTGAAGAAACATGGTGATTTTATTTGATGAACACATTTATTTAGGCTTTTATTCACAAATAAACATTGATCAACGCACATACGAACAGCACAGATCAACTGTAATTATTTGCAATGTTGGGAATACTTTAGTAATGTAATAGGTTACAGATTACAAGTTACCTTATTTGAAATGCAATTAGTGTAACTATTTCAATTACTTTATTAATGTAATTGATTACATGTGATTACTTTCAGATTACTTTTCTAAATTTATAACAAATGTTTTCAACTGTTAATCATTTTCAAACATTTAAACCAGACAGCCACCATAAAATCAGACATTTTATTGCCTCTTTTTACTTTGAGATCATTCTGAGGTTAAATACAGATTTAAAATCATAAGAAATAGTTTAATAGCTATGATACTGTTTTTTAAATCAAATGTTTCACAGCTATGGTGGGAAACACTGGCCTCTAACAATGCCTTGGGGAAAAAAAAAAAAAAAAAAAAAAAAAAACGTATTCTTTAAAATAAAGCATATACATAAACCCAAATAGAAAATAAAACAGTTATCGAATAAGCATGTGCCCTATTCTGTGTCCTACAATCCTGAAACATTGGTGTCTCATATTTTAGAGCAGTCACTGCAATTTGGGAAATAAATCAATTAAATCTGTATGTGTGTGTGAAAATATTCAATGTAACCCCCTTTGTAATCGTTAATTACACATTTTTTCCTCAGTAACTGTAACTGATTACAGTTACATTTATTTTGTAATGAAATTACTTAATGTCGTTACATGTAATTAATTACTCCCCAACACTGATTGTTTGACATACAAGAACAAACCTCACTGTTTATGAGTTGTACTGGAATGTACTTTCAGTGGAAAAACAGTAATCTCTCAGGTTCTATTAAAAAATAAAAAAAAAATCATTTGTGTTTCGATGATAAACAAAAGTCGTATGGGTTCGAAACAACAATCCCTTGGGGTACATATTTGGTTTCTGTGGGAGTGATTTACACTAGTAGCTGGTAAACAGATGTTTTGCATTATAGTTGTTACCACATTGTGTATTTTAGCGTGACTGGAACGCTGTATTGACAAATCACCATTCAAGACCAGAACTACTCATTTAATAATAGAATGTACCTAATGGGCGTTGCGGAATGTAATTAGAATGAATAGACGAGCTAAAGATCACCGCGGCCTGTGCATGTGTATATGTCAGTGTGTCGGCACGCAGACAAAATCTCTATCTCCACCAGTGACCTTTCAGCCAGGTTTCTGGTTTTATAAATCAAGCTCTCTCTAACAGAACGCCTACAATTTAAATTCATTCAAATGATTCTCTCTCTCTCTCACACACACACACACTCCCAGTGCTCATTTAAGAGGCTGTATAGTGTAATTGAATATAAAAGGTCAGTATTGTAATTATTGCTGGATAAATGAGGGAGCTGGCTGTCCAAGCACTTCGCTCATCATTTATTGTTTCCAGGCCGTCAAGCCAAAAGGCCAGTCAGTAAATACTCATGAATCAGTCTTTATAAACACACACACACACACTGACTAAGACATAAAATATATTCTGTACACAGTACACAACTGCTTCTACGGTAGTACGATTTGATGTGTTGTTTTACATTATGAATATGTGTTGCCACATGGGATTATCTAGTTTAAGTGTCCTTTTTCAGTCCTTTATTTCTGCCATAACTAGTTTTTTATTTATTTATTTTTATTGTATTACTCTATACTGTAATAATGTACCTGAAGCATTACATAGACCATAATTTGCACAAGGAGAGTTTTTGAACAAGAACATCCAGTTAATCAGTTAATTCAAGAAATAATCAACATATTATTGATAATCAAAATGATAAACTAATATCCATTTAATGACACAAGGATTTGAACTCGATCGCCCCCCATAAGTACGGAGATTTGTTACCACTGAAAGTAAAGGCAGTGTATATGAAATCAATAATGACAATATTCAATAATTATATTTAAAGAAATTAAGGTCACACTTTATTTTAAGGTCCAGGTTTTGCTATTAACAAACCATTAACTATGATTTTTGCCTAAGTAAACTCCTAATTTGCTGCTTATTAATAGTTAGTAAGGTAGTTGTTAAATTTAGGTATTGGGTAGGATTAGAGATGTAGAATATGGTCATGCAGAATATGTGCTTTATAAGTACTAATAAATAGGCATGCTAATAAGCAACTAGTTAATAGTGAGAATTGCTCCCTATACTAAAGTGTTACCGAAATTATAATTATATAATTAAGAATTATATACAGCAGGGATGCTGTTTAAAAAAAAAAAAGAAAAAAAAAGACAATTATAATGTTACAAAAAAAAAAAACAATCAGTTTCAAATAAATTCTGTTCTTCTTTATATTCATATAACAATATTTCACAGTATTACAGTTCATATATTTATATAAATATATACATTACATACCTGTGTGTGTGTGTGTGTGTGTGTGTGTGTGTGTGTGCATCTCAATAAATAGAATGTTTTGGAAAAGTTAATTTATTTCAGTAATTCAACTTAAATTGTGAAACTCGTGTATTAAATAAATTCAATGCACACAGACTGAAGTAGTTTAAGTCTTTGGTTCTTTTAATTGTGATGATTTTGGCTCATGACATTTAACAAAAACCCACCAATTCACTATCTCAACAAATTAGAATACTTCATAAGACCAATAAAAAATAAATAAATAACTAAATAAAAAAATAGTGATTTGTTGGCCTTCTGGAAAGTATGTTCATTAACTGTATATGTACTCAATACTTGGTAGGGGCTCCTTTTGCTTTAATTACTGGCTCAATTTGGCGTGGCATGGAGGTGATCAGTTTGTGGCACTGCTGAGGTGGTATGGAAGCCCAGGTTTCTTTGACAGTGGCCTTCAGCTCATCTGCATTTTTTGGTCTCTTGTTTCTCATTTTCCTCTTGACAATAGCCCATAGATTCTCTATGGGGTTCAGGTCTGGTGAGTTTGCTGGCCAGTCAAGCACACCAACACCATGGTCATTTAACCAACTTTTGGTGCTTTTGGCAGTGTGGGCAGGTGCCAAATCCTGCTGGAAAATGAAATCAGCATCTTTAAAAAGCTGGTCAGCAGAAGGAAGCATGAAGTGCTCCAAAATTTCTTGGTAAACGGGTGCAGTGACTTTTCAAAAAACACAATGGACCAACACCAGCAGATGACATTGCACCCCAAATCATCACAGACTGTGGAAACTTAACACTGGACTTCAAGCAACTTGGGCTATGAGCTTCTCCACCCTTCCTCCAGACTCTAGGACCTTGGTTTCCAAATGAAATACAAAACTTGCTCTCATCTGAAAAGAGGACTTTGGACCACTGGGCAACAGTCCAGTTCTTCTTCTCCTTAGCCCAGGTAAGACGCCTCTGACGTTGTCTGTGGTTCAGAAGTGGCTTAACAAGAGGAATACGACAACTGTAGCTAAATTCCTTGACACGTCTGTGTGTGGTGGCTCTTGATGCCTTGACCCCAGCCTCAGTCCATTCCTTGTGAAGTTCACCCAAATTCTTGATTCAATTTTGCTTGACAATCCTCATAAGGCTGCGGTTCTCTCGGTTGGTTGTGCATCTTTTTCTTCCACACTTTTTCCTTCCACTCAACTTTCTGTTAACATGCTTGGATACAGCACTCTGTGAACAGCCAGCTTCTTTGGCAATGAATGTTTGTGGCTTACCCTCCTTGTGAAGGGTGTCAGTGATTGTCTTCTGGACAACTGTCAGATCAGCAGTCTTCCCCATGATTGTGTAGCCTAGTGAACCAAACTGAGAGACCATTTTGAAGGCTCAGGAAACCTTTGCAGGTGTTTTGAGTTGATTAGCTGATTGGCATGTCACCATATTCTAATTTGTTGAAATAGTGAATTGGTGGGTTTTTGTTAAATGTGAGCCAAAATCATCACAATTAAAAGAACCAAAGACTTAAACTACTTCAGTCTGTGTGCATTGAATTTATTTAATACACGAGTTTCACAATTTGAGTTGAATTACTGAAATAAATGAACTTTTCCATGACATTCTAATTTATTGAGATGCACCTGTGTGTGTGTGTGTGTGTGTATATATATATATATATATATACACACATATATTTACAATACCTTTGTATGCAAAAGAGACTTTTTCAAAAACTTTTTTTTTTATTCTTAACAACCCCACACTTTTAAACAGTAATTGGTGTATGTACATATATTCCCATAGATTGCACTTACGCCGCTCATGTTTACAGGAGTTACTCCCTGAAGCACATGCGCATCTGTTTTAGCAGTCAGGGGTTCTGCTTTTAATGGATCCAAGGATGCATTTGTATTTTATTAAAAGCGTTTAATGTTTTCCCCACAACCCCTTTAATACAGCCAAGATTGTTGACACGAATAATGAGATAATTAGATGTAGATTTCCATTGTGTGAGGTTAAAAAGTTGATTGGTCAGATGTTTCTGTGTGTCTGAGGGTCGCCGTGGTGATCGTTTCGTGCTGCTATTGTGACATTAGTATGCATGTGTAGGCCGTGCTCCTCATTTGCATACACCAGTCAGTATATTATGCATCTTCTCTATCTTGTGTTTGTGTGTATATGTGTGTGAGTGGGTGCCGTTGATGATGTAATGTCCAGCGTGACGTTTGTGATTCTGCTGTTTCGACGAGTGTTGCGTTCACTGTTCACGTGCGTCATTGGGTTTTTCGTGTTCTGTCTGGTTTTGTGCGTGTCATGTTGTGCTTTGTTGTAGAAACACACCCTGAGTCCAAATGCTAACGAGTAAGAGCACTTCTTTTTTCTTTATTGTTGGGTTTTATGTAAAGTTGCTCACATGCTCTCAGGTATGGCAGCTCTGAATGGCGGGCTGGGCAGCACGGGCCTGAGTAACGGGTCGGCTGGGCCTATGGACGCTCTCACACAGGCCTACTCAGGGATCCAACAGTACGCGGCTGCCGCCCTGCCCACCCTCTACAGCCAGTCCCTACTGCAGCAACAGAGCGCTGCGGGCAGCCAGAAAGAGGGTATGGGGACACACACATTTTAATATAAATAATATAATAAATTTTGTATATAAATTTCTAATTCTGTGTCTATCTTCCAAAGTTCCAAAGTAGTATACTTTTTTTTTTTTTTTGTGCTTTAGAAATGCAGCTTCACATTTTTTTTTGTGAAACTTTTGTCAGTAATATACATCCATAACCAAATCAGTGTCAGTCAAAAACACTACTATTTAAAAGTATGAAATAATGACGTTTTTTGAGAGCCATTTATTTTATCAACAATATTAAAATGATTTCTGAAGGATTGTATGAAGGATTATATCACTTGCACTCTCTATTTTTGTTCTAACTACTTGTTTTGTTTTTATTTATTATAAAAATTGACCCTCTATCACTAGCGTTCTCTGTTGTTTTTCTATTCTTTCAATTTTTCTTTTTATTTATTTAAACAAAAATTGACCCTCCATCACTAGAGTTCTCAATTTTTTTTTCTATTCTTTCAATTTTTCTTTTTATTTATTTAAACAAAAATTGACCCTTCATCACTAGAGTTCTCAATTATTTTTCTATTCTTTCAATTTTTCTTTTTATTTATTTAAACAAAAATTGACCCTCCATCACTAGCATTCTCTATTCTTTATCTATTCTATCAACTTGTTTTCTTTTTGTTTATTATAAAAAAATGACCCTTTAACACTATCATTTTCTATTCTTATACTAATTTCGTCTTTTCATTTATTAAAAAAATAATATTTGACCCTCTTATCACTAGCGTTGTCTGTTCTTCTATTCTATCTACTTGATTTCTTTTTATTTATAATAAGAATTAATTAATTAATTAATTAATTACATGCACTGTGTTAGACTAACCGGAACTTGTCACAGCACTGACATATTATTGCTTTTTTGTTGGTTTTGATTGGTTCTATTGTCCACATTTGTAAGTCAATTTGGATAAAAGCATCTACTACATGTAAATGTAACACACACACACACACACACATATATTTATATATATATATATAAAGTACTTTTAATTTGAATCTTATCAGTGTCTATATATTCCTATATTGTCCTTAAGATCCTTCAATGCAGCACCGTAGTTGTGGTTTCTTCACTAAACATGGACACATGTACATTTTGTGTATGTGGAACAGGACCTGAAGGAGCCAACCTGTTCATCTACCACCTGCCACAGGAGTTTGGGGACCAGGACATCCTACAGATGTTCATGCCTTTCGGAAACGTGGTGTCTGCCAAAGTCTTTATCGACAAACAGACCAATCTGAGCAAGTGCTTCGGTATGAACTCACATGCAAAAAAAAAAAAAGTCAACACAGAATTTACCAGTAACAATCATTCGCTTATAGCTTACAGTATGCAGGCATATTTAATTTGATATTAAATTAGTCATTAGAATACAACGCAATAAAACTACATCTTTTTTAATAATAGTAATAATTAATAATGATTATTTTGCCATCATATTAATGCCATTATAGTGTTGCTTTGCAAAATTGAAATGAAATTATGTTTACGCTTAGTCTATAATACTGTTTTCCTAAGTTCAGTTTTATGTTGTATTTCATACTGTCATTTCGTTTTATTGGACATGGCATGATCAATTGTTTTGCCGCCAAATATGACTTGATTACAGTGGAAAGACATTGTGCTGTTCCTATATCCCTTTCTCGCAGGTTTCGTCAGTTATGACAATCCTGTGTCAGCGCAGGCCGCCATTCAGGCGATGAACGGGTTTCAAATCGGCATGAAGCGTCTCAAAGTCCAGCTCAAGCGCTCGAAGAACGACAGCAAACCATACTGATCTTAGCACTAGGGCCTCTCTCATGTTACACTGCTAGGGTAAGTCCCCACTGCTGCCACGGTTGCCAAACTGGGACTCCGGGGGGAGGGGGTGCACGATGGGGAGTTTCACCCTTTGACCACCAGAGGGAGCCACTCTCCCATAACCTTCTTTTCAGCTTTTTTAATTAATAACAGTATTATTATTTTGTCTCTTTTTTTTTCACATGAACGCTTCCATTTCCGCCATTTTTTTGTATGCCTTGCGATGGATGAACAGCTATTATTGGTCAACTTTTTTCTTTTCGTTTGAGTCATGTGTAAACTATTTGATTTTTTTTTTTTTTTAAGTAACTATTTATACAATGGCTATTTCATTCTATGATGATAACAACAGCAGAAAGAAACGATGTATAAAGTATTATTTGTTTCTCTTTGTGAACCTGAGGCTTGTAAGGACAAGTAGAGAAGGTTCCGATATGATTAAAGCACCAATATGCACATTAACCTTTGCCCTTTGGCCTCTGGTGTCGGTTAAGGGCTTTGCTGCTCCTTCGAACCCTTGGCCCACTGGCACTAGAGAGGAAAGGGTTAAACCCGCTGTGGCCTCTCTGTAGTCAACGGCAACAACTGCCTAAACAGCTTCCTCAACAAATACTTGCCGTCAAATGTTCAGTGATTTTTTTTTATTTTCTTTTCTGTTTTTTCAATCATTTTCTGTCAGTAAGGGTTTTTCGTTATTGTTGTTTTTTTTTGTTTTGTTTATGTTTGTTTGTTTATTTTTTTTTTAAGAAAAAAAGTCCGAATTTTATGCGTCAGATGATTGTGGTCTTTGTCCAACAGAATTTGTGTAGAGCATTAAAAAAGATTTTGATCTGTCGATGGTTAGAAAGAATAAAGCATTCTAGGTTCTATGTGGAGGGGTGGGGAACTTAAAACTTGATGTTTATCGAAAGAAAAAAAAAAACTTAAATTACAGAAAGCCACAGGCCTGTAAATTTTATTTGTAAAAAATGCAGTTCTATTTTTATACAAAATTTCTACTGCCTCTGAAGTAAAGGACTTTATTTATTATCTTTTAAGTTATTGGGTTTGGAAAGTCGTGCTCTCTCTATCCTGAGCCTCGTCCGGTAGTCTTCTTAAACCACACAATCTGTTGTTTGACGAGAACACAGAATCGCGTACAAAACCCCTCTTTTTCTTTCTTTCTTTCTTTCTCTCTCACCTTCCCTCTCGCCATTTCCCACAATCCCATCCGTCACGTCCCCATCATATCTGTCTCGACTCTCTCTTCCTCTTCTCTCTTTCGTCATAAGTAGTGGCACTTCATAAGTGAAATCTCTTTTTCATTTCATTTTGTTTCGTATTGTTTGGTTTTTGTTCGTACTCTCCAAAAAAAAAAAAAAAAAAAACTGAATAGTTTCTCCCAAACGGCGATCCATCTGCGGTCTCAGATCAGGATGGATACTTTTGGGTGTATGGAGGAGATCGAGTGTGTGTTTGTATTCTCTGTGTGAGCGAGTGCCTCATTTACATGTACATGTTGGCAATTTATTCGAAATTTGTGTACTGTACGAAAAAAAAAATATGCTAATGTGATGTTGGTGAAACGCTGGTTAATAGCGCTGCTGTTGTTTGTTTGTTTGTTTGTTCGTTTGTTTTGTTTGTTCGTTTGTTGTTCTCATGGTTTAATGATGTTAGTTGTGTGCCGGAGCTGTGTGTGTAACTCTCCTCTCCCGTTTTCTTCCCTAGAACTCATCTCCATGACTCTATGCTCATCGTTTGCCTAGCATGTCTACGTGGCGTACAAAAAAAAAAACGTCTCATCGTCTCGTCATTGTTTCTGATGTCTTTCTGAGTTCTGCTCATAATCTGGTCTCCTTTTACTGATCTTTGTACTTTGATCTTAGCCTGATCTTTTTGGAAAAATTTCGCATGTGACCTCATTTTGAGCTTTTTTCTGTTTTTTTTTTGTTTTTTGTTTTCTGTTTTGTTTTTTGTTTGTTTAGATTAACTGGTGAGGGAGGGAGGGAAGGAAGGGAGGAAAGATAAAAACAAAAAAAAAAACAATAATAATAATGTGAAAACGCTGCATTCACACTCTAGAGACAGAGTATATTTACTAACATAACCAGAGCATCATTTTAAGAAAAAAAAAAACAAAAGAAAAAAAAAAATCCTGTGGCAAAACAATTACGAATATTTGCATTTGACTTTTTTGTTTCTTTTTTATTTGTCAGATTGTTTTTGTTTTTTTCTCTCTCTCTCTTTATGTTGCGTTTTTTTGTTTTTCATTCATTTAAATTAAACTTGAACGTTCAATACAGGGATTGGCGTTGGGACTTACTGTCGGCAACACTCTTAATTTGAGGCCTGCCGTAAGAAACCCATGCTGGTTTCTAAACAAATAGACTACTTCCACGCAGTTTTAATATAAAAAAAAAAGAAAAAAAAAGCTGTCTGATCGATATTAGAATCTCTCAGAGCTTGCTCGTGGTTTTTACATTTTTCAGGCAGTGTAAAGTTTTTTGATAAGGCCATTTTAAGTGGCTTGATTTCTCATTAAAGTCTATATAAAACCACTTTTTTCTAGAGTAGTAAAGGTATTAAAAAAAACACACAAGATTGCCCTGTTTGGGGGGAAATGCTACCTATGTGTCACACCTTTTGCTGAAATGACTTACAGTTAGACAATCCGTGGTTTAAATGCACATGAAATGACCTATATTTTATACTGTTTAAATGTATAGAGGAAAAAAAAAAAAAAACAGAGTTTGTGTAACCCGCGGTCCCGTCGGTGCTTTTCGTGGATAAAGTCGTGGTTTCATCAAGTCTAACAGTCTTATTTGTCTCATGTTTTTAAAGAGAAGACTAAAAATCGATTTACTTGAACAATAGACAAAGCCTTTCATAAGTACTATTACTACTACTTTTTTTTGTTTGTTTTGTTTGTTTGTTTTTCTTTTACTTGTTTTTTTTGTTCTTTATTTTTGTTTAGTTTTTTATTTTTTTGATAGGAGTCCCTCTTTGCTAAATTTCTTGTTGGGTAATTAGCTATATAAAAAAAAATCTTAAAAGTTACAGTGTCGGCTTGTGAAGCATCTATGTCATTATATTATTTTATTTCTATTGTGGGAAACAATATTTAGATGTGTTATGTTGTTCAGCAAAATGTGATTTATTTTTATTTTTTTTATTTTTTTTTTTTCTTATAAAGAAAAAACAAGATGAGTGGAAATTTAGTGCCAAATTCTGACGGTACATCCTGCCTACAGCTTCAGTGTTTTACTTGTGAAATTATTTGATAACATGGGTATTTTATTACTTAAGTGTTTTGTATGAAACCCTCATATTTAAAGATAAAGATTTAAAAAAGGTTGTTAACTTGCTCTTCTGTGGTCTTGTTGCCTGAAACTGTTCATGTTTTTGCTTTTCTTTCTTTTTTCTTTATTTGTAAAGATGTAAAAAGTGCCCATGTGTCATTATCGCTCTCACAAGCACACACACAAAAACACACATACATTCACAGGTAAGCACATACACACACACACATGCACGCATACACACACCTGTGCTAAAGGTTGACCTCACAACCCTCTTTTCTTTGACGGTGTGTGTATGTGAGCCCCTGAGATTGAGTCTCAGCAGTTCTCCTTATACACACACACACTTACACACAATACAGCACAGAAGGCCCAAATTTGACAGGACGATTTCATCTGATACATCATGTTTGTCGGTGAACAATTTTATGTGTGATGGGACAAAATATTGACGTATTTTTGTGAATCAGGCGTCGAACTTTTGACCATCATAATATAATACAGGGCCATGACATAATCATTACGCAACAGCTGATCTGTTCCTTTTGTTAAACTCTAAACGTCTCAGTGTAGTCTCACTTTCTGCTGCCTTTATCAGGACTATTTTACGTTCATAGGACAACCAAAACTCCGTCCTGATGTCAAAGTAGTTCAGCGTGATACGCAGTGTTCGATAGCACCTGTAGCACTTTGCTGTAAACGTTTACACATCGTTCGAATGGCCCGTAAAAATATTGTTTACAAACGTAGTTTACAGGCAGCCCCCTTAAAACCAGTTTACTTCACTCTATAGCACTATTTTATACCCAAGCTCTGCCGTTGCCTTAACACGTCGATCAGTATTAATGGGCTGGAATACATTGCTGCACATTTAAAATGTGTGCCAAGGTTGTGTGTGTGTGTGTTTTGTGTGACTGCGTAGAGATGTGTTTGGTTTGTTGTCTATTCGTCCACGTTATTTCTAATCTTTAGCCAAAACTGGATCTGCCAAACTTTGTGCCAGTTGAAAATCAAAAGGGACTCATTCATGAAACAAGAACAAATTTGCGTAAATCGTTCGTAACCATTTTTATTAAAATTTTCGTACAAGCAGAACAAATTTCTGTAAATTTGTGTAAACTGTTCGTAAGTGTTTTCTTGAATTGTGCATAAGCGAACACATTTCTGTGTATGTCATATGTAAACTATGTCTTGCGTGAATTACGTGCAACCATTTTAAGTAAATTTTGCACGAGACTTTTGAATTGCGTGAATTGTGACCTATGACTATTCTTACGTAAATTGTCACGTACATGAGGAAAGAGTTTGTGTACGTTGTTCGTAAAAACATGTAGATCAAATGTCTTAAAATCTAACTGAACTGTTAACTGACCAATGGCTTTTGTTGCACGAGAAAATTTTGTACGAATGATTTATACAGAAATACCTTCTACTTGTCTTTCATGAAAGAGGCCCAAAACCCCTTAATGATTAAGTTTCGTATTGGGAAGTTTGAGTCGGTCAGTTTATGATATACTGTTCTCTTTGCCAAATCGTATAACCACTAGCACAAACACAAAAGCACATGCGTTAACGCGCAGTATTAAAATTGACGACTCTTTACGCTTACCAGTACAGCGGTCGAGTCAATTGACTTGCTACTTAACCCTCCCAGAAAGTTGCTGAAATTTCATTCGCAAGACCGAGCATGTAAGAAATTATAATTATATTAAATTTTTCACAGAACGCATCTTTGTTTGACCTCATTTGATTCGTTTGACTTGATGTAATATCACTCTGTAATGAACCGCAGTTCGGCGTAAGTGTTTTTACCTCAGCACAGTGCCGTATCGGGGCTTCTGAAATATCAATAGTTGTTCATTTCCATCTCAGTGTTCTGTTTCGTTTACCATACTTCGTCACAATCAACTTCAGACAAACAGGGTAAGCTTTCACGGCCAGCACAATTTCACACACAAACATTTGTTAGATGTTTAGTAAAGCACAAACTCACAGGGAGTTCTCGCTGAGACTCTTCACTCAGGGGTTTTCCGCACCACACGCATCTGAAATCTGTTTGTTGTTTCTTTTGTTTCTTTCTTTCTCTTAAGTGCTATTTAACAAGTGTATTTTAAAGAAAAAAAGATGTGTAGTTTCTTTGCATTTTGGCTTATGTCAAGTTTTTTGGAAATGTATGTGTTTATCTAACGTGCCGTAACAAAAGCTTGTCGTCTGTAGATTAATATCATTTTGTTTGATTCTAAAAAGATTTAAATAGTTTTAAGTATTGTCTTGAGAAAAGCCAAAGTCAATGCATTTCAGTGGATTATGTAAGCGTGATACATGTTTGTTTGACAACACTTTGAAAATCTGTCATTGGATGGGAATTTAAAAAGTACAAAAAAAGCAGGCTTTCCTATTTCTATCACTGATTGTACTTATGCCTTTTGTACCAGTGGAACTTTTTATACTGGCAATTAAAGGAAAAAAAAAAGAAAAAAAAAAAAAAAGTATCCAACAGGCTGCGCGGCCCCAGCCAGGGGCCGACAGCGACTGGTTCCCGAGTTTGATTTCTAGTTGGCGTCCAGAACGTTAGGTTTTGATATAAAGATTTTTTAGAAGAACTTTGGCTTGGTATCTTTAGCCTCCTCTTCTTTATTCTTCACATCAGTATTTGCTTTCCTTTTTTTCTTTGGTTCGTTTCCTTTCTCGGAAAGAGGGTCGAGGAGTTTTCCTTTTGGCTTATAAATACGTAATGCTGTTTGTCTTTACAAAGAGTCTTTACAACAGCGGTAAGTTTCATTTAGTTAAGTATTGTGCAGTCACCATGATAAAGACGATTAGACGATTTAGAAGTATTTAGTCACCTTCAGTGGATAAATGTATTAGTTTGACAAACAAGATAAAAGTAATTTGAGGACTTTGCTTTTAGCTGTTTAGATTTTTCTGGTTTCTCTGTCTTTGCTGTTAACCTAACTGTGTAGCTGGAACAGTCAGACTTATTTTTGTAAATGTATGTTCTTGTGTGATGCAGTTTTTTGCCTCTGTCTCCGATATTAAACCATTTTTCCTAATACTCGTCTCTTTCTCTGTGGTGTGGTGTTCCAGTACCTGTCCGATGTTGTACAAATGTTCACGCAACCCTCCGGTGTTTCACGTCTCTTTTCTATCTCCCTTCTCACTTTTTTTTTTTTTCTGTACCGTTTGTTGGATTGTTTCTTGGTTATTTGATTTCCTGTTTGTTTTCGTTTATTTACGTTGCGATTAATTTCAGTCTCATCACCAAACATGGTAAATATACATAAAGATTTATATATGTATATTTCTGTGCAGCCCAACTTGCTGTAACAGTAGATGGACAGCCATAAATCACCCCTCTTTGAGGCTTCCTAATGTTTAACCTCAAAGCGAAAAACTGGAAATCTTATCATTTTAAAAACTGACCCATTTTTCCGCTAGATTTGATTTGAAATGTAACATACTCACCGATATCGGGGTCGAGGATTTCCTGCTGGCGTAAACCCGAAGGCGCTGACTAAGAGGTCACACTGTTCTGTACTGTACCGCTGCTCTGGGTGAAGCCCCCGTCTGTCCTTCTGTCTGTGTCCCTATCCACTATGTGCTGTCCATGTGTCCACTGCATCCCTACAGAGATACCAGAGAGTCCCAAATCAATTTACTACCATTATAAAGCGTTACAAATTATACTTAAGTGTTATAGTATTTTGGAAATTCCAGTTAGAGCAGGTGCCAGGGATTCAATGCTTGGTTTCGTTTTTGTGCGTAATCAAACATAATAATGACAAATATTATGTCATTTACTTACCCTCATCTCACTCAAAATGAGTTTACAATGAAAGTAGATGGGGACTTCAAATGTCAAGCTCTGAATGGGACATAAAACAAACAAACAAAACACCATAAATGTAGTCCATACTACTTGTGCACTACATTTTATGCCTTCTAAAGAAATATGATTGATTGAATATGATGATTTTTGGTGAGGTGCAGATTTGATGGCAAAAATGCATTTTTAGACGCACTGTCCCTTTAATTCTGAGATTCCACCGAAAACTGTGGTTCTATAGAGAAATAACAGGATAGCAGTTTGCTCTTTTGTTGAAGAAATAAAGAGGTTTTTGTTGCAGGAATATTTTACCACAAAGACACATCTAAGGACAAACTTTTTACTTTATCGGAGGTACAATAGTTATACTTAAAGATATAACTATATAGATATGACGCTGTCAAAACATGTTACATCAGAATCACTTCAGAAAGCAGAATTAAGAGAGTCCGTGTCACTATGTGTGAAAACTGAACTTAGGGCTATATAAGAAATCAGAAAACTTTATCAAAGACGTCTGCCGCTGGAACACAGAAGCATCACATCAGACAGGTACAAAAGACTTTGCTCTGGCTCTGTGCTAAAGGAAGAATATCTTTTATGGAGAGAGAGAGAGAAGAAATGGATCTGACCGATCATGGGCATATGGCTGCAGGTAAGACTTAACCAAAGGATGCAGTTTATGAGATACCTATATATAATCTATATTCAAGTTAGGATAAAACAAAATGTTTTAGTAACACTCACACACACACACACACACATAAACGGAATATGGAACTGTTGAGTGTTTTTTTTTTTTTTTAATGTAGAGTAATGTTTATTCACAATCATTTTACTAGTCAAACTACTGCCATGTTGAAAAACAAACAATACCCTGTTTAAAAATCCAGCATATGCTGGTTAGGTAGGTTTTCATGCTGGTTTGAGCTGGTTTAAGCCGGTTCGGACCAGCACATGACCAGCTTAAACCAGCTCAAACCAGCATCCCAGCTTCAAAACCTACCTAACCAGCATATGCTGGTTTTTTTTCAACAGGTTAGCCTATATAACAATATATTAATGGCAGACATTACATATAATAACTTCCTAATGTGCCGGAATGAGAATTTTGAACATGTTCCTTAAATCATACGTTGCAAGGAAGTAGGCCTATTAGTGAGGTGACAGGTATTTAAAGTGAATATTTTGAAAGCAACGCAGGGACAGAACTAAAGACTCCCACAATGTATAAGGTCACAGTTTCTATTCAAATTAATATATGAAACTAAGCACTTTCAACACATGGTGTTTGTTGCCCTTTAGTGGTCACCCTACGCAAGTGCATTTGTACAAGGGGAATATCAAACAAGGTGGGTACTATTGCCATATAATCTGGTAAA
>CM077229.1:17923668-18201168 GCA_039654775.1 Spinibarbus caldwelli | reverse complement strand
CAGTATCTAGATAAATGCTCCCACCATACCTCCACGCACCACTGCATGGCTTATGTGGTCCTCCAAGTGAATTGTAACGAGTAATTTTCTTTACTGTTGAAACTGCAGCAGGAACCCCTCATCCCGACAGAACTGCTCTGCATCAGGCTAGGACCAAAAATGCGTAGAATGCTGTAAAACGTGACAAACATTGACAATCATTATGTTTGAATTGAATTATGTGATCCTTCCATTAATATAGAATGATACAAAGATAATTTGTCACAAAGACAGAGTTATCCAGCAATTCATAGTGAAATGATGCAGTTGCTCAACCAAGTGTGTGTATGAGTCGGTGAGATGAGTGTTATAAAAAAAAAAAAAAAATGCACATTCAGTCAGCATTCATTTTATGTTGTAAGAATCAGTGCACTAATAAATATATACTATCTGCTAAATAACTAAATGTAAATATACTGATTCTTATAACAAAATGAATGCTGATTGAATGTGCAATTTTTTATAACCCTTTTTTTTTTTATAATACATAACACTCTCACCTACTCATATAAACACTTTATCCCTTTCACATATATGTATTTACCTCTCCCCACACACATGATATTTTTAATGATATACACTGATCACAGAACCCTTGCACAGTATCTTGGTTGAGCAACCGCATCATTTCACTATGAATTGCCGGATAACACACACACACACACACACACACACACACACACACACACACATACATTTATATGTTTCTGCTAGCTAAGTAATAACGTGCCTGTGTGCAGTTCAAAACGCATACTAAGCATGCCGAACTGTTGTTTATACACATGCCCACAAATGACGCACACATTCTCAAAGTTGTCAACGTTCTAAGTCTTCGTAAAGACCAAAGATTTGTTTACTTACCAACATAGCAAACTGCAGGGCTCTACGCTTACTTTTCTTTTTAGGAGCGCTTGTGCTCCAAATTTAAAAAATTTAGGAGCACGGTCAAAAATTTAGGAGCACCTTCTAATCAGTAATTAAAAATTCTGATAAAAAATGAACCTACCCATTACGAGGTGATATTTGACTCAAAGTGATTTACAGGGAATTTTGTTTTTACCATTCTAATGGCATTTTTCTAACTTTATTAAAAGTATATCGACTTTTATCAAATTCAAAAAATATATTTATAGGCTTTTTAACATTTCTAATTAAAACAGCAGAATAAAAAGTAGAATAAATAGAATAAGAATAAGTTACTAATCAAATGAAAACAGTATTTAAGAAATAAATTTGTACTACAGAGGTGGCACACAAGACCACACAAGTGGCTTGTAGGTGTATTTTCAGACGTTTAATGAGGCTCAGAGGTCGCATGAGTGCAATTAAATTTATAAATTCATGTTGAGGTTAATGTTTTAAAAATAAAATTTTGAATATAGAAATATTAAATGATTTAAATAACATAAAATATACTTTAAAAATTAAACTAAAACTCCCAGCAGGTGGCGGCAAATCACTGATTTGATCACTGAATCATTCATTTAATTGATTCGTTCGAAGGGCTGATTCATTCAGGAACGAAGCATGTGACTGTCTTTATGAACGGGTAATTGAATCATTGACTCACTAGATTCATTTAAAAACGCAGTTCATTCATAAACGAAACACTGCTGTGTTTGAATGGAGACGCGCAGCGGCTCAGCTGTTACTTTGTTTCAAACTATTTTCGTTGACGAAAATAAGGCAATAATGTAGTTGTCAGACAATATAAGTCACTTAATATTAACTTCCTTTTTAATGTACTGTTGTATTAAATCAATATCACATTTGCAAACTCCCTTAATAATCATTAAAAGCTGTCACTCCTCTGTCTGCACTTTGTTTGTTATAATGAGAGGATATGTCTGTGATACATTACTCAACGCTGCAAAAACAAGTTGTAAGTACGTTAGAAACCTTTGAAGCTCCCTCAGCGCAAACACCAGTATGCTGATCGGGTCAGTCGCACAGGTGCTCCTAAATATTTTTTCATAGTCGCACGCAGTAGTTTTCAGTCGTGTGTGTATATATATATGTGTATATATATATATAATTTTGGTTAAGCAGATTACTTCATTTTATTGCCTCAAAATAGTGCATTTACTGTAAAATAAGTAGTTTATCTAAATGCACTGTATTTTTATATTTCAAAATGTAGTTATGGGGCAGATTAATAGGGTGACAGTTACTATATGCACAGTAAAAATAGTAAGTAAAAAACATTAACATTAAAAACAGTCTGTATAAGACTGTATAAGTTACTTATTTATGTATTTTATTTATTATTTATATTATTTATTTATTTTATATAATAATATAATATATATCTTTATTTTGCTGGAAAAAGCTGTGTGTAAATCTTAAAGCATTGTCCCAGATGAAATGGTGTTGTGGTTTGTTATAAGACTATTAAAAAGAAAACATTGCTCAAAACAGTCTGAAACCCCTAGACAGTCACAGCAGCAGCATCCCTGAAGCCTTTATTGCTCTCCTAACTTCTGTGAATGAAGTAAGAGGCAATCTAATAGCTGAAACACACACAGATGTTTGATGGATGACTTCAGCTGGAGAGGTAGAGGGGAGCTGATGAGGAACTCAACTGGTTTAGCCCACAGATAAGGATAGATCACTTCCTGTGTGTGGGGGAGGACGTGCCATGGCAACAAAATGGAGCAAAGCTTTCATAGCTGGTACATTAGACAGTTCTCTGGTGGGCACTGGTGTAGGAAGCAGTTATTACTTTTGTGAAACACTTTCCCCAACCCAGAAACACACACACATTGACATTGTTGTCTTGTTGCTTGCCATTTTGGATGAGCAATATAGCTAAAACAATATCTCTGTATTTTTTTTTTTTTTTTTTTTGCTTGCAATAAACAGTTTTTTTTTTTTTTCTTTGTTTTGCTTTGCTCTGCGTTTTTTGTTTTGTTTTGAATGGTTCTTTTCTATTTTGTTTTGTTTAGTTTTGCTTTCCTTTGCTCTGCATTCTTTGTTTAGTTTTGTATGGTTCTGTTTTGCTTTGCATTGCTCTGTGTTATTGGTTTTTTTTTGTTTTTTTTGTGCTTTACTCTGCATTTTTGTTTTGTTTTGTTTTGCTTTGCTCTGCAATTTTGTTTTGCTTTGCTCTGCATTTTTGTTTTGTTTTGTTTTGTTTTGCTTTGCTCTGTTTTTTGTTTGTTTTATTTTGTTTTGTATGGTTCTGTTTTGTTTAGTTTATTTATTTTTTTTTGCTTTGCTCTGCAATTTTTTGTTTTGTTTCATTTTGTTTTGTATGGTTCTGTTTTGTTTAGCTGTGCTTTGCTTTGCGTTTTTGTTTTGTTTTATATGGTTTTGTTCTGTTTTGTTTTGCAATGCTTTACATTTTTTTGTTTTGTTTTGTATGGTTCTGTTCTGTTTTGTTTAGCTTTGCTTTGCTCTGCATTTTCTGTTTTGTTTTGTGTGGTTGTGTTCTATTTTGCTTTGCTTTGCTTTGCTCTCTGTTTTTTGTTTTGTTTTCTCTTCTCTTCTCTTCTCTTCTCTTCTCTTCTCTTCTCTTCTCTTTTGTTTTATTTTGCATTCAGACCAGCTCAATTCGATCAAACGGCTATTGTAGATTGAAGCTGATTCAAAGCAAAAGCAGTAATTCAGCAGTCGTATTTTATTTGTACTTTATTTAGTCAAAATAGTATGGAATCTTAATATTAGAATTTAATATAGCATTTTAATACATACAGTCACACAAACCTTTATTGGCGTGACCTTTAGGAAATGCAGTGGGCAAGTAAAAAGTATATTCATATTCTCAACAAAATAATAACAGACTTTATCACAAATACTCAATATATAGCCCAAAGCTTCTACTCTAACTGCAAGAAAATGAGCCCCACTTGCATAAAGACACAGCCCTAAAGGTCTTCACATTCCTGAGCTGCTGCCCTGGCACTGAGGGGCGGCCGGTGCTGGTACTGATGCCCACTGGCAGAAAGAACCAGTCAGGCGCAAAACAAGGCGGTCAGCCCACACACACAAATATGCACACATATTCAGATGTTAAATCAAATGTGATGCGTTGTGTTGAATGTACTAGTTTAAGTTCACTCTCCTGTGGTTGTTTCTCTTTGTGTCATGCTATTGACAGCACAGAACATGTGAACATATGGCTGCAGTAATCCCAGCGTTAAGACCAGCTTTCCAGAGTTCTCCCTCTCTCTCTCTCTTCCTCACCTGGCTGGTGTTTTCAGTGTCTTTTTGACTTCCATGTGAACTGAAAAAGGTAGTTCACGCAAAAATGAACATTTTGTCATCATTTACTCTCCCCAATGTTGTTCCAAACCCATGTGACTTTCCTTTTTCCATGGAAGGCAAAAGATGTTTTGAAGACTGTTCACGCTTTTACATGCAATGAAAATAGATAGTGAGCAGTTAAACTAAAAGAAGAAGAAAGAACGATAAAAGTTGGTGCAACTTGTACTCAGTATTACAAAACAGTAGCTTTGCGTGAGGAAACAAACTGAAATTTATGGAAGCCCGTTTCTGCCACTGTACAAAAAATAAAAAAAAGGTAATTGTGATTTTTTTATCTCACAATTCTGACTTTTTTCTCGTAATTGCGAGTTTACATCTAGCAATTCTGACTTTTTTTCTCAGAATTGTGAGATATAAACTCACAATTTTGAGAAATAAACTCACAATTCTGAGAAATGTAGTCAGAATTGCATGATATAAACTCGCAATTGCGAATTATAAAGTCAGAATTGTGAGATATAAACTCGCAATTCTGAGAACATATCAGTCTTTTTTCCTCTCAAAATTGGAACTTTATGACTTACAATTGCAAGTTTATATCTCACAGTTCCGAGAAAAAAAGTCAGCATTGCGAGCTTGTATCACATAATCCCAAGAAAATGGTCAGAAATGTGAGATAAAAAGTCGCAATAACCTTTTTTTTTTTTTTTTATTATTTTTATTCAGTGGTGGAAACGGGCTTCTATAGAAATGTATGCCTCTGTTCATTCAAAAATTTTCTCCCCATTGTAGTTGATTAAAATAATTCCAAGCCATGCAACACGTTCATGTAAATTGTATTCATTCTGATTTCATATGGTTTTGAGAAACATATCCAATTTTTAACAGTGCACATTAAATGACTCTATAAATTTCATGTGGTGTAAGCAATTAAAAAGCAACATAAAATTATTTAAAAAATATATTATACTTTTTAAAGTAAACCTCCCACACACTTTTTTTATTCTTTAATATCATAATATAACTATATAATTATTAGGGTTGTTCCGATTCCGATACTAGTATCGGAAAATCCACCGATACCACAAAAAATTCTGGCATCGGTATCGGCGAGTCCTTGAACCCATGTACCGATCCGATACCATTTTATTAAACAAGACCTATAGTTATGCGCGCTAGCTTTGCTTAACGCTGCAAATTGGAAATCAATTCTTCGCTGCTCAGAATGCAAACACAGGAAGTTGTGCTGCATTGCCACAAGCAACCACTATTTAGAGCAGCGAAGAAGAAATACAAACGTCCAAGCACACTGCCAGTAAATCACTCGCATATGCGACTAAATCTTCACCCTGGGGGACTAAATGATGTCTAATATTAGCCACTGGCTAATAAATGATCAGATTTTACTGAGAGGGTATGTTTAAGTTTAGCACAGATACAGGTGCATCTCAATAAATTAGAATGTCGTGGAAAAGTTCATTTATTTCAGTAATTCAACTCAAATTGTGAAACTCGTGTATTAAATAAATTCAGTGCACACAGACTGTAGTAGTTTAAGTCTTTGGTTCTTTTAATTGTGATGATTTTGGCTCACATTTAATAAAAACTCATCAATTCACTATCTCAACAAATTAGAATATGGTGACATGCCAATCAGCTAATCAACTCAAAACACCTGCAAAGGTTTCCTGAGCCTTCAAAATGGTCTCTCAGTTTGGTTCACTAGGCTACACAATCATGGGGAAGACTTCTGATCTGACAGTTGTCCAGAAGACAATCATTGACACCCTTCACAAGGAGGGTAAGCCACAAAGAAGCTGTCTGTTCACTGAGTGCTATATTCAAGCATGTTAACAGAAAGTTGAGTGGAAGGAAAAAATGTGGAAGAAAAAGATGCACGACCAACCGAGAGAACCGCAGCCTTATGAGGATTGTCAAGCAAAATCGATTCAAGAATTTGGGTGAACTTCACAAGGAATGGACTGAGGCTGGGGTCAAGGCATCAAGAGCCACCACACACAGACGTGTCAAGGAATTTGGCTACAGTTGTCGTATTCCTCTTGTTAAGCCACTCCTGAACCACAGACAACGTCAGAGGCGTCTTACCTGGGCTAAGGAGAAGAAGAACTGGACTGTTGCCCAGTGGTCCAAAGTTCTCTTTTCAGATGAGAGCAAGTTTTGTATTTAATTTGGAAACCAAGGTCCTAGAGTCTGGAGGAAGGGTGGAGAAGCTCATAGCCCAAGTTGCTTGAAGTCCAGTGTTAAGTTTCCACAGTCTGTGATGATTTGGGGTGCAATGTCATCTGCTGGTGTTGGTCCATTGTGTTTTTTGAAAACCAAAGCCACTGCACCCGTTTACCAAGAAATTTTGGAGCACTTCATGCCTCCTTCTGCTGACCAGCTTTTTAAAGATGCTGATTTCATTTTCCAGCAGGATTTGGCACCTGCCCACACTGCCAAAAGCACCAAAAGTTGGTTAAATGACCATGGTGTTGGTGTGCTTGACTGGCCAGCAAACTCACCAGACCTGAACCCCATAGAGAATGTCAAGAGGAAAATGAGAAACAAGAGACCAAAAAATGCAGATGAGCTGAAGGCCACTGTCAAAGAAACCTGGGCTTCCATACCACCTCAGCAGTGCCACAAACTGATCACCTCCATGCCACACCGAATTGAGGCAGTAATTAAAGCAAAAGGAGCCCCTATCAAGTATTGAGTACATATACAGTAAATGAACATACTTTCCAGAAGGCCAACAGTTCACTAAAAAGTTTTTTTTTTGTTTTTTTTTATTGGTCTTATGAAGTATTCTAATTTGTTGAGATAGTGAATTGGTGGGTTTTTGTTAAATGTGAGCCAACATCATCACAATTAAAAGAACCAAAGACTTAAACTACTTCAGTCTGTGTGCACTGAATTTATTTAATACACGAGTTTCACAATTTGAGTTGAATTACTGAAATAAATGAACAAACGACAATCTCATTGGCTAGCGCTCACCTATTATCGCCCCTGTTTTGATTTTAGGAAATCAGTTCGAGCCAATGCAGGCAACGTGATTAATACTCATGAATCCAGCAGCTTGTTAATCCTTAGTGCGTTTTATATTGTTCTTAGTAGAATTCATAATATGATTATTATCTTATCAGTATTATTGCTAGTTTTCTCCCCATTTTTACAGAAACACTGAATGACCAAAAAAGCACCACCACCAGTCCTAAGTTCAGTTAAAATGACTAATAAGCATTCATACATGGTTACCAAGTTTTAATTCTAATTGCTAAAGTTCTATCATTAAATAATACTTGATTATCATAATATATTTATAATGCTTGACTGACTGATGTTAAGAGTGTACTTTTAGATATTTAAAAATATGTGCCATTTTCAAAACATTATATATTATATTTTGTTTACTCGCCAGACTATCTATCTATCTATCTATCTATCTATCTATCTATCTATATGGTGAAGCACACCATAAAATAATGAAATTACTAAAACTTTCAAATTAAACTTAAAACGGAAAATATAAAAATAAAAGTTAATTTAAAATATTAATAAAAACTATCATGTTATTCTAAAATAACACTGGTATGGACTGCTTTTATAACAATTTTATGGTGCTTTTTGATCATTTACTTTCATTTTGTGGTAAAGACTAAAGTTTGGAACTAAGTAAATAATGACTGAATTTTCATATTTTAACAAGCTATTCCTTTAACTCAAAATTTGCTCATCACATAAGCATGTGATGGGAGATCTTATTCCCATCCCGGGTCGACCCTTATCATTTCCTGTCACCTCCACCCGGTCTGCATCATCTTATTACAGTGATTACCTCCTCTCTCTGCTGTCCCATTACTATCATCCACAAACACACAAATTAAACTGATTATTACTCTACTATGGTGAATGGTGACTGCTGGAGGCAGGGGTGGTGTGTAAGTGAGAGGGTTTATTAGTCGTCCTAAATGAAGGAATGAGATGGATAAAATAAGAAAAGGCAGGAAGGGTGGGAGTAGCGGTTAGCTCTCTCACATGGGTCATGACAGCGAGCCTGATACTACAGTCCTGATATCATCACTGTGTGTGTGTGTGTGTGTGTGTGTGTGTGTGTGTGTGTGGTGCAGGGTGGGGAAATAAGCTTTCATGGGGTCTTATGTAATAGACCACTTTTTTAAAGCTTTTAAGCTGGTGTTTATTTTTTATTTATCTTCTTTTTTATTTTTTCCCTCCTATCCCAGCTTAATATTTAACAGCAATAAGTGAGCAATTTTTGGTTGACTTCCTGAAGAGTGTTGACTTCCCTGTGATACTTAACAAAAAAAAAAAAAAAAAAAAAAAGTCCTCTCTTTGTTTAAGCTGGTTGACATGTCAGTTTCTGACTGTTGAGGAGGTGTGCTGATACTTTTATAACCAATCAGGTTACTTTTGCCAGGTGGATGATAAAATTGGTGGAAGGTCCCATAGAGTTACACTTAAGGAGGTATTTGAGCCATATCTACAGACATAAGATTTTTTTACTAAAAGTAAATTTGGAAATGTAGAAAATCTATTTTTGTTGGTTTGCTAATATCCCCCAGTACACGTGCATATATCTGTTTATAAAATCGTTGTGAAACATGTTCGTAGTTCAAGTTTATATGTCATTCATACTTTCTTTTATTTATATATTAAAATTATCATAAATTATTCCAGATAGAATCACATGTATCACAGTAATGAGAATCATCAAGAATTGCTCCAAAGTAAACAAAATAAAGTGTATTACAACAGCAACAAATGATGATAATAATAATTTAAAGAGACATCTGATCTATGGTATGCAAAATGTTATTATTATTATTATTATTATTATTATTATTATTATTATCAATTTATTTTTTTTATTTTTATTTTTTTCCTAGATGTGTTTTTGTGAGTCCAAACATGCCAATGCCATCTACGAAATCTCTTGAAATGTGTAAAAAGTTGGTGAACCTTTACTTAAAACACAGGTGGAAACATGTAATTCAAAATAATAATTTTATGTATATGTAATTTTATGTATAGTGCTTTTCACAATAAGCATTGTTTTAAAGCAGCATTACAAAAATTCATAATGTTAATGTTTATATAACCTTGTCCACGTAGTTGAGAACTGGGCAATAGGATAGTTTACATTCAGTGATCATATAAACAATCAGTTGAGTGAAGTTGGATATACAAGTTTTTTAATCAAGTTAATCCAAATTTAGTCTTAAATATTTCATTTATATTTTAAAATGTATTAACTCAAGTATGGTTTTCACCATTAGAGTAGCCAAACAATAACCATGGCATTAAAAATAAATAAATAAAATACAAAAACTAACAAAGATATAAACAAATACATAGTAGCTGTAAACTGGAGTTAGAATTTTGTTTTGCAGTGTTATGGAGGGAAAAGGAAATCTGGTTTGTTCAATTTATAACAATTGCGCAATTATAACAATGCGCAAATTGCGCACATTAAAGAACACAGACTCAGCCAGATCATTTCCATAATGACCAGCGCAATCTACTAAGAGCAGCGCAAATTAGCGCCTGCTTTAAGACATGCTTTTTTTGGGCGTTAAATAATGGCACACATGCTAGTAATTTGACGAGTGCAAACCTTAGTAAATCACGTTGCGTGATTCATTTTAATACTGTCCTCCCATAAATTTTGCGTCTAAAAGTGAACTTCAATAACATGAGGCGCAAAAATAACTGTCCACGCCTTTTCAGTGCTAATTCTTCACTGCGCGTCTTTAGTAAATCCTGACAGTACGCTTTAAACGCCAAAAGACGGTTTGCGTTGGCGCAAGCTGTTAGTAAATCTGGCCCTTGGTGTTTTGACAAACCTAATTACTATTTGGTGTTTTATATCACTGCCATGATTAAATGATGCATATCAGGGTTTAAGATGTTGGTCATAGTTAAGAGAAAAGCTCTTGCTAGCACATGATGGCAATATCACTCATACACTTTTAAGTAATTTAAATTAAAAGTCTTAAGTGCCCAAGTATTTTAAGTTTTTATGACACAATGATAAGATTGACTCACAGACTTGTAAATGACACTCATATTAAAACTGAAACCTGTTTAGTGACTGGACTTTTTTATGGAATATCCGCTTCAGCTTTCTGCTTACAATTCATGGATCACGTCTGATTTGGATGGAGGAATGTTATCTTTGCTCTTTTTGGGAGTTAACACTGCTTCACATTTGGCTGGCTGACTGGAATGCTGCGGTTTTCTGTGGGATTTTCTGTTGCTTTTCTTAGATTCAAGAGGTTTTATCTGTTTCTTCAGTGATTGCTTGTCATTTTTACATGGGCATTCACAATGACTTTTGTGTGTTTTTGTTGGATGTGTACAGGTCATGAGTGCCTTGAGGAGAATAGCTGTTGAGAATAACCTCGCCTGGACCACACACCCCTACCAACTCCCAGCATCCCAGTATGAGTGAGTACATACATCATCAGCATAACATTCTCTAAACAGACTCATCTTGTGGCAAACAGTGAGGTACTCGGTAGTATGTGTGATAAATTAAAAAAACATAATTTGCATTTATTAATTGACCTGATACCTGACAAAAGAGCCTATAATATTAGCAATTATGTTTATTTTTTATACTCTATAAGCAATAAGCACAAGCTACACAGACCATCAGATCAGAGATGAGAGGTGATAGCAGAGGTGACACTAAGTAAATGTAATGAGACTTTGTAGCATGACTGCTTTATGTGTAGATACATTGCTCTACAAATCTGATTTGAAATCAGCTTGAGCTTCATGAAATCTAGTTAAAGAACGTCCCTGAATCACATCAGATCAACTCCGATCCTTCATTGAGTTCCTGTAAGAAACAGATTTTATGGGAGTTTGACATATAATCTCACAGATGGTGTGTTTTAGAGGACTGGAGTGTATTTAAGTGTGTGCAGTTGATGTGGAGACTATGGGGCGATTGGATTGGTCAGCTGCCATGTCGGGGGATGGCTGAGTTGAGAGATTTAACTGGATTACACTGTGCGTCCCCTGTGGAGTCCACACCAAACCAGTAAACAACAGTAATGGTGCTACATAGATACTCTCTAGCCAGCTGGACATTTTTCTTTTCTTTTTTTTTTTCAGTAAAGCGAATGATAGTGATCTGATGGGTCATTGACCCTAACTTGATTATACTTTGACAGCATGTTACTAGACTTCGAGGAAGTATGGACTGAAATAGTACATTCTGAGCACTTTTCTTGCATACTAAATGCTTAAAGGGATGGTTAATTTGTAATGAAAATTGTGTCATTAATTACTCACCCTCATGTCGTTCTAAACCCATAAGACCTTTGTTCATCTTTGACACACAAATGAATATATATTTAATGAAATCTGAGAGATTTCTGTCCCTCTGCTAAAATTCCACTAAAACTTTGATGATTCAAAAAATTCATAAAGATGTTGTAAAAGTAATACGTATGAATGTATTGAGCTGTGTATGTATTGGGTTTTCTGAGGAAACCTCTGATGAACAAATTTAGGGTTTTGTTCACATATAAACATTGATCAACACACATACATAGAGCATATCAAATATGCTAAACAGCAGATGAAACGAAATATTTTCATATAAAGCATTCATGTCTCATCAGAGACATGGGTGTGGAACGGCATGAGAATGAGTAATTGATGACAGAATGTTAATTGTTTTGGAAAAATATCCCTTTAAAGTTGCTGTAAATACATTTCCCACTTTTTTTTTTATATGATGGTGGTGGTCATTAGATATTGTAGCTCGACAGTTTTGATTATTTTGGAGACGACTATTGGAATTTCTCTTGGATGATTCATTCTTTTGTTTTTTTTGTTTTCTAAATTGGACAAATGATGATACACTCAAAATATCCTGTTCAAGTAACTATTCATTTGCAACTTGAGCCAAATGTCAAAGATGTGGCCTAGCTGACTGCTGCTAATATAGTGACCAATTCCATGACTGGACTCTCCATATGATTTGATTCTCTTTTTGCATGAGGTAGGAAGCCAGCAGTGTTTGAACCACTAACTGTTATATTTAGTGTTGGCGAAAAGATCTGAATTTAATCATGAAGGTGCACTAGACAGTCACACAATGAGAACTTTAGGTTTAGTTGTGCAGTACAGAAAAGGTCAAAATAAATGAGATACAGACATTTCTTTCCAGATTGGATTAGATTTCTCAGAGTATCATTGTCAGATGAAAAACAGTAGGTGATTTTCTCTGTAAACAATACCAAAAGTGATAATTGTATTCCACTAGACAAATAACGACTTTCGGGTTTGAAATTAGTAAAAAAGTGACTTTTTTTTTGTTGTTGTTGTTGTTGGGTGAACTATTCTTTTAAAGCAGTTCTCAAACTTTTCACCAAAAGCTCTACAGGTTCTGGGAATCAAGCCTTTAAGATTTATTTGTGTTTTCTTTAAAGTCTGAAGCTAGTTACACACCCCTCTTCCTACACCTCTCCACATTTTTCTTCTGTTGTTCGCTCGTCTACCTCACGGTCTCAATTCTTTCATCTTCAACATCAATCAGGACAGAAATAGAGAAATCACACAAAGACCAGTGACGGTAAAGGCACCTGAAATTGCCGGACAACCACACAGGCGAAATGTGCGTGCGTGTGCGTGTGCATGTCTATGTCCTCAGCCACTCTTGAGGATGTGGTGTGTAGACAATATAACCCAGGGAACGCAAACTACAGCCTGTTTATTAGCTTCCCTGTTTCTTCTGATCTAATTTCAGCCGCTGTTTTTGTGTAGAGTATTGGCAGTACAGACTATTTTTTTGACCTTGCTTGTGAGTTGTTTTGATACTGAGGGAGAATGTGTGTGTGTCAGTGTGTTTGTGTGTTTCTGTTGAGTTAATTACCCTCATTACCCCCTGCTTGTACCCCTGTGAGTGGCAGCACTAATGAGAGAAATGACTCATCCAGGATAGACTGAAACAAGAACCTGAAACGAGATGAAGGGGGATAAAAAGGAGAAAGATGCTGTTTCATTTTCCCCCCTCAGCATGACATGTTTCTTAATCTATAAAAGATTTGGTCACAATTTATGATTGATGTGAGTGATAATGTACTGTGATGCAGAGCGGCTTTACCAGCTGCCAACAGAATATTGGTTTTATGGATCATACGGCCACGAATGCATGTAGAATGCTAAGAGAAAATAGAGCATTTATTATAAATTCAGAATATTCAGCATTATGTTAATTATGTTGTGTGTTTTAAACATCCTACTAATTAGCCTTCGTTCAGCTTCAGATTAACATTTAATTATGATTCATTTACAAAAGCATAATGCTGTTTTCTTACTTGTTGACATTCATAGGAGTAAGTAGTTGCTTACTGGTCCAAATTGAAAGAGCTCCAAATCTCTAGATATGACTCGGGTTCCTGCTTCATTGTAAGACTATGGGATTTCTGCCAATTTTATTTTATGCCAAGTGAAAAGTATGTCAGTTTGCTTAGAAAAGTAAAAGCACACCTCTTCTGAACAAGTTGCATGATTTAATGTATTATTCACACCTTATTCACATTTATAGATGAGTTACTCACTGAAATTTTATACTAAAGGTTTGGGGTTTGTTCAGATCTGTTTTTAATAATAATAATTAAAATTATCATTATTGTTGTTGTTGCTGTTATGAATAAATAAAAAAAAATATTAACATTAAATAGTGAAAACTATAATTTGTTTATTATTATTCTTTTTTTTTCTTTTCTTTTTTTTTTAATAAATAAATACCCAGATTATCCAGATGCCTATGTTGAGCATGTGGGTGTGTTTGCACAGCTAACTGGATGATCATAGGAAGGAAGTCACTCAGTAATGTGATTACATTTCACGGTAAACAGTGGAACATGAGGAAATGGATCCTGTGCCCTTTTTTTGTGTACACACACACACACACACACACACACACACACAGCTCTAACCTTGACAAGTTTTAAGTATTTTTTACAGGTAGGATGAGGCAGTCACATAAGCTCTAATATAAAACCTAGCTCTCCTGATGTGTAGGATCTTCTGAAAGGTAGACAGCTTAATTGCGATGTCAATCCCAGAATGCACGATAGTCTGTGTTTTTATGAGCTGTTTTGTGTGTGTTTTAAGTGTTGTTGATCAAGTTTTGAGAATTTTCTTACTTTGCTGCACACGTCTGGTTCAAGGGTGTGCATGTGTGCAAACACTCAAACTCATAGGTGCATGATGGTGAAATGACAGTTGCTCACACATTTGTAAATTCCGCTTATATATCACACATTTGCAATTATTGCTTATATATATTGTGTGTATGTATATATATATATACTGTAGATGTAGATATACTGTAGATGTAGATATAGATATTTAAAAAAAGCAGATTGCCTTTGGGCTGATTTATAGCTATTTTTTACCAATCTGCAGGTTACATACATACGACCTTGTGTTTACAAAGTGATGTGTTGATAAAATGAGCACATTTGAGGAAGAGCTAATCAATGTGAGGTACATGGTATCAAGTTTTGTTTCAGGCACTTCATAGCAAGTAAACTAGAAATTTACAAGCAAAACTCGACGAAAACATACCTGTGGGAACTTTTTTGCAAGATGTGAAATGCATACTGCCATGTAAGTTTCATGACATATTCGATGTGAAATGTCCACTGAGTGCCACTAAAAGAGTTATCTTTTTTTTTTTTTTCTTTTTTTTTTCCCGGAACAGATGAACGTACGGTACGTTTTATGTGACGTTGGTTTTGTACGTGTCACCACAGTTCTGACTTGAATTGTCCATTGATTGGCGCTATAACTGTAATGCTCCGTGACGTTTTAAAACAACGTAACATCTGCACTACACCTTATCCTACCCGATAGTATGAACAAAAGTGAATGTGACAAAAACACTATTGCAAGCATGCCGTTTTACCTTGTTTTTCGATCTCTCATTTTTCAGCTCCTTCATCGTGAGTCATGTTTTCGACGGGACATGTTTTCATGTTTTCGTACCCAAGGATTCCGTATCATAAGTCCAATTCTGTGCCGACTGAGCTACCGAGCAAGCTTGTTACGTCCGGAATGCGAAACATATCCTTCACCTCTTATAACCCAACAATCAGTGCAAACCTGTCAACAAACAATAAATAAATCTATCAGTTAAGTGGAACAATCAGAATTAAACAACCATTACATTGAATGTGAAACATAACACTGAGGATGAGAAAGTGGCAAACAGGATATGACAGACTGTTTTCTGAATCCACTATACCCCCCTCTCGCTCAGTGGCATTTGTCCAGCAGTAGAGAGTGAATAAAAGAGGGGAAATTCATGCTGGGCATTTTGAGAGGTGCATTATGATCCGTCTTTATCACCTACACTCTGATCGCAGTGCGGTGCTGTGGGATGTTGCTGTGCCTCTGCATATCTGAATCAAATGAATCCACCCTTCTGCATGCATTATTAAAGCTCAGCTGAGCTGTGTGCTTTCACTTCATTCAGCTTCTACAAATCCAGTACTGTTATCACATCAACATAACACTCCATCATGCTTGTTACTTCTGAAATGCTCAGGGTCTGGTCCGCAAGCCGTCATGTAGAAATGTTGATTTCAGATCAGTTCTGCTGTGTCCAAACTCATCAGTTTAACAGACCCCACAAGAGATCACAAGACCCAATACAGACCAATGCCAAAACCAATACCAGAACCCTTAAGACTTAGACAGATTCCAGACTATTTACACCCATCCTTTAAGATCCATACCAATTTCAGACCCTCTTAAGACCTATACCCAAACCAATATCAGAGCTCCCAATACTCAGACAGATTACAGACCCTCTTACAAGCATGCAATACAGATCCCCTAAGATCCAGACAAACTCCAGACCCCCTAAGACCCACTCCTAAAGACTCAGACAGATTCCAGAACCTCTTACACCCAGACAAAACAGATCCCATTAGATCCAGGCCAACTCCAGACCCCCTATACCTAAACCAATACTAGAGCCCCTAAGACTTCGACCAGTACTAGACCCCTCAAGACCCAGATATAGACCAGTGCCAGACCAATTATAGACCCCTTAAGACCCAAATCAATATATGATCTCTCAAGGCTCTGATATAGACCAAATTATGATATAGACACAAATCTTAAAGCCCAGCTACATAGACAACAACCTAACCTTAACCGTGTCCACAACCCAACCTAACACCTGTCTTGAGTCATGAAAATTCCCACCAGTAGCTAGGAATAAACTGTGACCTACCTTGCCTGAGGCCAAAAGCAAAGACCATGATACAAACCAATACTTTGTTTTTATACCCAGTCCAAGGCCATCTTTATGTGATCCTAAGTTTCATGACCAAGACCCTAGGATCAAGACTCTGCCCAGAAGGTTGTCAGCTACTACTGATAGATGGACAAAGACATTGGATAACATGAATTTCAGCTTCAAAATCCTATGGAATAAGGTTGACAAGCTAAAAGTGGGATAGTGGGATCCCACAGTTTTTCTTTCCTTTATGTTATCTCTCCCTTTCTTTGGATCTGTTTTACTGAAAGTTGTAGTATTCTTAGGTTAGAAAGTCTGGAAGTCAAACCCATTAATTTCACACAAGGCCACAGTGACGGAGACCCACATATTGATTTGTCTCTGTGTTTGTTGTCTGATCAGCAGTCTGGCTGTGTAACATTGTTGTAATTGAAGCTCTGTGTAGGGGAACAAAATCTTTTTTCAACACCACAAAATTACCAGAGTACCAAAGTATCTGTTTGTCTTCACCCCTGAGCAGTGCTGAACAAGATTTCAGAGTTCTGTTGCTGCACAGGTACAAGGAACTTTCCAGGAACATTGCAAAAGTATTATTTACTGTTTGCAGTAATGTTGCACTGCAGTTTGGTTACCACAGGCTTGTGCAGTACTTTAACTACAGTCCCATGATAGCTGTGGTTAAATCCAGTCACATGGATCTCATGGTTTAAACATGGTTCACTAGTGTTATTTTGTGGTGAGCAGTGGTGATGTAATGCTGATGTAACGTTGTCAGGCTGTTTTGTGTTTTTGACGCTTTCAGCACATATCAGGGAGGTGGAGGGTAATTAGATCCAAATGAGGCCATTATGTAGAGATTGATTACAACGGAGGTTACATGTGCTGCTGGATGTCTGCACTAGACACATACACACTGCTGCAGCGAGCCATGATAACACACTGTCCTTGAGCAAGATCAGGCACTGTGAAATGTAAAGGTAGATGAATAGCATGCTTGGAGGTGTGTGTGTGTGTGTGTGTGTGTGTGTGTGTTTGTAATCATTTAGACATGCATGATTATTTGTTGATTTAACTGGGGTTTGGCATATGGTTATATCAGCGCTTTGCAGGTTTGCTGTGTGTGCGTATATGTTGTGTGTTAGGATGAAATGACTAAAAATTACATTGGCAGCATTTACCTGATTTCAAATTGCTCTCAAATGTCTGTTTGATTTCTCTTTATATTGTGGGTTGTTGTGTGCTGTACAGAAATGACTCTTGTGAGAACTATTAGAAAGAATGACGAATGGCCACATTTATGATCACAGTTAGGCCTGTTGCAATTACGTGATGGCAATCATTGAGCATTTCATAATCCTATCAAATAATGATATCCAAATAAGAGTTTTTTTTTGTTTGTTTTTTTTTCTTATTTGTTTTTGTTATATAAAAAATGTGTAACTCTCTCTTGGACCTTTTCTCAGATGATTTATATTTGTGCAGTATGAATGCAACACACTACATCTGTTTGTCCTGTCTGTCTGCCTATCTCAGTCAGACTGTCTGTCTGTCTGTCTGTCTGTCTATCTATCTATCTATCTATCTATCTATCTATCTATCTATCTATCTACAGTGCCCTCCATAAGTATTGGAACAGTAAAGACAAAATTGCTCTGTTGGCTGTGGAGTCAAGACATTTGCAAATATGATTAAAAGATGAATATGACACAAAACTATAGAATGTCACATTTTATTATTAGCCGTTTCAACACATACGTGTTTTACCAAATAGAAAGAACAGCACTTTTAGAGTTCATCCCACTCATTGATGTGAGCATAAGTATTGGGACAGTTGAACATAAGGCAGATATAAAAGATTAAAAGCTATTATTTAGTTGCAGACCCCTGGCGCACAATCACAGCTGTGAGTCTGTGACCCATAGACATCACCAGACTCTTGGTCTCATCCTTTGAAATACTTTTCCCAGCCTTTAATGCAGCCAATTCCAATTGTTGCTTGTTTTGGGGAGTTTCTGCCTTTACTCTCCTCTTCAGCTGGTGAAATTCATGTTCAATCGGATTTAAATCTGGAGATTGACTTGGGCAATCTAAGACTTTACATTTCTTTGCCCTTATAAATTCCTTGACTGAACTGTCAGGGTGTTTTGGGTCATTGTCCTGGTGCAATATGAAGCATTTCCCAATGAATCGGGTGGTATTTTCTTGAATATTGGTAGGCAAGATGGTTTTGTACCCTTACAAATTCATTCTGCTACTGTCATCATACATTAAGTCATCAGTAAAGTTGAGAGGGCCTGTTCCAGAGACAGCCATACATGCCCATGCCATGACACCACCTCCACCATGCTTTACAGATGAGGCTGTATGCTTGGGATCATTGCAGTTCCCTTTTTATTTCTCCACATTTTTACTTTCCCATCACTTAGATAAAGGTTTATCTTTGTCTCATCGGTCCATAAACACAGTTCCAAAACTCTTCTGGCTCACCTTTGTGGTGTTTCTTGACTTTCTATTTTTGGTGCTGGTCAGAGGTTTGCATCTTGCTGTGTAGCATTTGTAATTCTGTGTCAAAAGTCTCCTGAGGACAGTAGATTGTCAGAGCGTCACTCCAGCTTTCTGGAAGTTGTTGGTGATTTTACAGACACGTCTTTTAGGGTTCATTTTCACAGCTTTTATGATTTGTCTGTCATCAACTACTGTTGTTTTCTCAGCCGATCAAGTCGTTGTTGGTTGCTGGTGTGGCTGGTGGTTTCTAAACTCTTGATTTCTCCATGCCCTTTGTTTTTGCTATAGCTATAATTGACTTCCTCTTTTCTTTTAGCATCCAAATTGCTTGCTTTTCTCTCAAAGTCAGCTCCCTCATCTTCATCCTGGTTTGTGTGTGTCATCATCGAATGCAAGATTCAAAATGCAGACGTAACGGATATAATTGATACGACAGATTCCCTGCTTTTAATATCTGAAGAATGAACGCAACAAGACACAGCTGATCACTTAGAAAGTCCTGTGAGGCAACTGTTCCAATACTTATGCTCACATCAGATAGGGGGATGAAACTCTAAAAGTGCTGAACTTCTTAGCTGGTAAAACATCTATGTGTTGAATCACCCAATAATAAAATGTGACATTCTGTAGTTTTGTCTCATATTCATATTTTAATCATATTTGTAAATGTCTTGACTCCACAGCCAACAGAGCAATTTTGTCTTTACTGTTCCAATACTTTTGGAGGGCACTGTATCTGTCTGTCTGTTGGTCTGTCGGTATGTCTGCCTGTCTGCCTGTTTTGTTGTCTATCTTTCTGTCTTGTATGTCTGTCTATCATCTGTCACTCTGCCTGTCTGTCTGCCCTGTTGGTCAGTCAGAAGATTTTCATGACTTTCAGTTCTGTTAACTGTTATGAAATGTCTCCATTCCTGTACCAATACAGACAACTGGCTTTTCTCTCATTGTTTCTTTAAAAAAATAAAAATAAAAAATTAACACGATCTTAAGGCATCAGAATCATTTTGTTTCCAATAATGTATCCTAGATTTAAGGGTTCCATGTTTACAATCCCATCTGTATGATATACTGAATATAAGACCAGCATTTGCATATTCACATTAAATCCTAAAACAGGAGAAACAGAAGAGAGAAATGATGAGAGAGAACGAAAGAAAGAGGGAGAGAGAGTTGAGGGGAGGGGCTGTTGTAACAGATGCTCTCTAATTTAAAGCTGGAACGCGTGTGTCAGTGGCGAGCTGGGCTGTGAAGAATAAACGAGAGCGAGAGAAGAATAGAGTAGAGCTGTGTTATACAGCTTGCCCTAGCTGTATTGATTTGGATGAGAGAGAGAGAGAGAGAGAGAGAGAGAGAGAGAGAGAGAGAGAGAGAAGTGTAGCCACTGTTTCAGATGCTCTCTCCTACCTGACACACAAACATACTGCGGTTACAGGAAAGAGAACTGGACAGTGACTATCTGCGAAAGAGTGAAATAAACAAGAGAAGAACTGCAGATGCCCAACTCTGCTTGGAAGAAGAGCCAGAGGCAAGCATCAAGAAATGATGTGAGGGATAAAAAAAGACAGACGCGGACCCTCGTGTTTGGACCGGTGGGACCTGGATTGCAGAAAGCAAATTCTGCAGGATTCATTGCTGATTTTAACCCATGACGCTGCTTCTGAATGGATTTGATGCGGTTTATGAAGTACAGAAGAAGACAGAAACTGTTTTGGATACTGAATAATATATCACATGATTAATTTATGTGCTATGAATTAGTGGTGTGTTTTAATTGGTCTTGCGGACCGAAGCTGCCTTTGGATTCGTTTTGTACACAAAATGAAAGGAAGAAACTGGAAACTAATGGAAAAGACAGGAGACTAACATCAGAAATGGTATAAGGGGAGGAGACGGCTCATGACAAAATGAATGGAAGAATTTTCTACTTACAGTATGGTGGCTTTTCAATTAGAAGAACCAGTTTTTTTTTTTATTTTTTATTTTATTTTTTTTTTTTTTATAAGGCCTCGGCTGCTTATTTACTCTTGAACATTAGCTGGACCAGCCTGAAAAATACAGTTTTTAGTGCTATTTCAAGCTAAAGATTATTTGATTTTATTATATTTAGTAATTTTGACGGAAAAAAAAAAAGTTTTTCAGGTTGATATGAGGTTTAATGATCGATGGTTTTACCAAGATGGCCACCAATTGAATCAGAGTGACAGTCGCACTCAAGAATATTTTGTAACTAAATTCAGTCTAGTAATGCTATTTTCAGTCATTTTTGGGTGGCAAGAATGAAGCTCTTCATGCTTTGTTCTGCACTGGCCCCGCCCCCCCTCCACACCTTCTATTCACGCCTTGACCCCGCCCCCTTCTGATCATGCAAGTGCTGCAGATTGTTAAGGAGCTGGTGTCGCCCTCTCGCCGCCGCGCCAGTAGCCGATTTGCAGGTGTGTATGTGAAACTGTACAGAAGTGTACATTTGTATGTGTTTGGATTCTCTCTCTTTATTTTGAAAAGCTTGGAGTTATTTTAGTGGTTTTGAAATAGTGTATGTGAAAAAGTTGTGCATTGTTTTATATGTCTGTGTGGATAAGAGGGGAGTCAAGGACAAAGTAAAGACTCATCTATTGATAAAAGCCACTTTGTTCTTTTGAAATTTACTCACCTTCATGTTGTTCCTAACTTGCATGATTTTCTTTCTTCTGTCGAACACAAAATTTGCTGTTCTCTTCAAAAAATGAAAAAAAAAACGTAAAGCTACAGTTCGCCAAGGTAATGGTCAATATTTGTCTTTTTTGTATTATCCGCATTGTACAACACGTTTTTCTTTTTGACTGAAAAGTGTCTGAAGTGGGGCAGTTTTACAAATTCAAATAAAATTTACTAATTTGTTCCCTTGCTTTACTAAATTGTGCGGACAATTTACTAATTCGATCCTTCGTTTTAAGTAAATCATACACTCAATATAATAAGTTGTTCCCTAGTTTTTTAGTAAGTTGTGTGCACGGAATAATAAATCGTGGCCTCGTTTTAAGTAAATCGTGCGCACAAAATAATAATTTGAGTCCTTGTTTTAAACAAATTATGCACACGAAATAATAATTTGTTCTATTTCCTGTCTGCATTCATATACATCGATGTAGATGCTTCTCACTTAAAATGATTCCATGCATTGCTGCAAGGCTTTTGAGAATATCTCTAAAACTCATCCTAAACTCAAAATAAAGCCCAATTAAAGTGTCTCTGTCCATAACATAACATAACATAACAGCGGCAACTGGTTTATGAAAATGTGGACAGGACGTAGAACAAATTATTATATTGAGCACACAATTTACTTAAAACGAGGGAACTATTTAGTAAAATGTGCACACAATTTAGTAAACCGAGGGAATGAATTAGTAAATTGTGCAGTTTTTTTTTTTTTTCTTTTTTTTTCTGCATGTCATGTGTGGGGCTCCGTATTAAAGAAAGTAAACAATGAATGAAAAGAAGTGTCATAGTGTTTGCCTTTCTATTATTAGTTATATAAAGCCAAATTCTATAATACTTTCTAATAAACATTAATAAGCATTCATATAAATAAAATTAAGTGAATCTTTGAATCTCAGTTTTAATTACACAATCCTTGCAAACTTCAGAGAATCCTCCTGTTAAATCCTCTAAAGTGTGCATATGTAGATTGCAGAAAAAAAAGTTTATTCTGTATTATGGTCCATCTGTGTGAATTGGTTGGAAGAAAAGAGAGTTTGGCTATTACTGGATATTTATGAGTAGTGAACTTGAAATTCTTGATTTCAAACTAAGCTGTGCTATATCAAGTTGCCTGTAACGGCATATTAATTGCATTCTGTATGTAAAATTAAGGTTTTATTGGATATCAGACAGATATTGGCCAACAGGAATAGATCAAAATTCACATCATTATTTGTTGAAAATCGTCCTCTGCCAGTTTTCAAAAGAGCAGCATGAACATTATTCAGAATTTCTCCTTTTGTGTTCTGTGAAAGATAGAAGGTCAAATGTGTTTGGAACAGTGTGATAATGTAATTGATGACATTTTTTTTTTAGGTGAATGTCTTAATTTAAGAAATGGACTGCACCCTAAACCCTGGATTTAGAAATCCATGCAAGTCCCCTGCTAGCTGTGGCCATTATAGCTCATAGTTACATTACACAGTTTTTATGAAGGAAGTATGATGTGATATCTCCAGGTTAGTGTGAAATGAGCTAATTTCACTGTGTTTTTGTGTGTGGGTGTGTGTGTATTTGTGTCTTATTTGACATCGTTATATTGTTGTTCACTTCCTCTACCAGCTTCTCCATTTATCAGCCTTTCTTTGTGTTTGTATGTGTGAGTATTTGTAAAATGGTCACCTTTTGTAGACCATTGGATACAAAGTGACAGTTCCTGGTTGATATTGTCGACTTATTTATGTTGTTGCAATTCCAAACTTATTTCCTGTCATTTTTCACTAGCTTCCTAGCAGTTGGAATCTGCATCTCTTGAACCATTTATAAATGCCATAGAAGAACCATTTTTGGTTCCCCAAAGAACCTTTTTGTAAACAGCTCTTAAAATAACAATTTTATTCCCAGTGTGAAGAACATTTTAATTGTCTGAAGAACCTTTTTTCCACTTTTTCCTAGCTGGTCTCATGACAAAAACGTACCTCTGCAAGCTTTTTTGCTAAATGTGAAATATGTACCAATAAGTACAAATCACTGCAGTTTCCACCAGAAATTAACACTAGAGGCAGTAAAACAGCGAGCACTTGTAATCATTTTTGTACACAGTTATGATTACAGCTACTTATGTTTCGCTTTCCGGACGTAACAAGCTTGCTCGGTAGCTCAGCCGGCGCAGAATTGGACTTAGAATGCAGAATCCTTGGATACGAATCCCATCAAAAACATGACTCACAATGAAAGAACTAAAAGGTGAGAGATTGAAAAACAAGCCAAAACAGCATGCGTGCGATTGCATTTTTACGTCACATTCACTTTTGTTCATACTATCGGGTAAGTTTAGGTTTAGTGCAGATGGTGCATTATTTTAAAAACGTCACAGAGCATTGGACTTATAGCACCACTCAACGGACTTTTCAAGTCAGAACTGCGGTGACACGTACAAAACCAACGTCACATAAAATGTACCATATGTACGTTCATCTGTTCCGGAGGGAAAAAAAAAAACGTCTTTTAGTGCTACTCAGTGGACATTTCACATCAAATATGTCACGAAACATTCATGACGATATGTATTTCACGTCTTGCAAAAAAGTTCCTACAGGTATGTTTTTGTCATGAGACCAGGTTGGCTTTTTCAGTAAAATTACCCATAATCCCTTGCAGAAGAGAAGTTAGTAATGGTTTTCTTTGACTTTTTCATATTTCAGAAATAATGAATTTTAGGGTGATACATTTAGTTTTGTATTTATGCTAGCATGCAGACGATAATACTTCATGGAATAGATTTACAGCATATAGCTAACATTTTGATTGGCTGGTGGTAAGTGGAAGGGACTGATTCTGTCATCTGATTGGTTGATAGAGTCAAGTGGTTTAGTCTCAGGTCAGTGGTGTAACACGAGGATACGTAGGGGTAAATAATTTATCCACTGCTTCTGTCATTCTTTTCTATTTCTGGTTCTTTTCTTTTGTTTGTGCTCTTTCTTTTTCTGTTCTGACTTGTAATAATCTGCCTTCCTTTTTTTTCTTTTCTCCCACACTATATTTTCACTACAAGGAAAACTCAATCAGTTATTTAAATATGGTAACAGAGCCAAAATCTAAAACATGTTATCATCTCAAAGGAAAATTGTTCAAAGGAAACGTTAATGAGGTTTTAAGATATAGTTCATTCAAGTATAAAAAGTATGTGATGTTATTTCTACAGTTTTTTAGGAGAACTAAAAATGAGACAATCGTTGACAGCATAGAGCCATAAGAAGAATAACATATATATATATATATATATATATATATATATATAGACACACACACACACACATACACATATATATTTAAGAAATGTTTCAGCTCACATTGACTTCACACTTATGATCTTTTGACTGCACACTTAGGTATCTTGGCACATTTTGAGACATAGTTGATGTCTTTTATGAAACTTTCGGACACGTTAAGATTTACCTAAGCAAATTTACGTATCAACAACTAAGATATGTGATAGATCTGTGTGTGTGTGTGTGTGTGAATAGGAGCTGTTGTTTGTTAGTCAGTCTGGTATGTAGTGTGTGGGTCTAAACCGTGACGTTTCTCTGAAGTAAACAAACAGCTGTATTGTCAGACCGCGTCTCGTTGCCTCCTTTCCTCCTTGCGGTCATAATTCCCCACCATTCCTCTTTATTTTCTCAATTTCTTTCTCTTTTCTTCTTTTTCTCCACCTCTCCGTCATGTTATTTCACTCTGAGCGATAAGAAACTGGATTTCTTTAGTTTAGCTGCTGAAAGTAGATTTTTATCATGGCGAGTAAAGAAAACTGATACTGTATTAGTGTTGGTGTGTGTGTTCGTCACACTCATGCATACCAAAAATCTGAATTGCAACACAGATCATGAAGAAATTGAGCCAGGTAAGAGCCAATGACATCATTCATATCTCTCTCTTTAAACAGTAGCTCTATGACATCATTACATTTCATTATGATTTCAGTTCTTAGTACTGTTGTTTTGACTGATATTTGTTACAGAAGTTTGCACTTTTCCACTTTAATAGGTTATTGGTTTATCAGTGTTGGATTAACTGATCAATGTCGCATTAAATAACAACATTATATATGAATATTTAATAAAATATTACTTTTCAATGTGTTGATGTAGCTTAATGTTTAATATGTGTCAAAGCAGTAATAGCAGTAATTAAAAAAAAATATTTATATTTGCTCCATATAGTTGTTCTTTTATCTGTTTATTAAAATAAGAGCTTAAAACAGACTGGGTCTGTTCAAATACTTATCATAAAAGATGCAGACTGTGGTGTGTTCTTGTTTGTTCTCAGACCACCTTTATTCCTCAACATTTACATTTGAAAGCAATGTGTCACGGTAGAATTGAAGGAGCAATAACCACATGAGATTGATCTGTCAAACATTCGATTTGTTTTTCGACCGTGTGCGCCCTTGGTCTCTGCTCTATCCTGTCTTTCATTAAGGATAAAATAAGGATGAAATGATGTATGAGTCAAGAGGAGAGAACAACAGGCGGGAAATGAGCGTGTCACCAATCAGGCCTGACATTACAGTTACTCACTTGCACTCTGATGAGAGAGAGATAGAGTGAAAGAGGAGTTTAACTGAGAAAAAGATGGAGAGAGAAAGCCTAAATTAGTCTTTGAATTCTAATATCATCAGTACAAACTCATAGTCTATGTTTATTGCACAGACATTTTTAATTTTTTTTTTGTTTTTGGCATAAATACAGCATTTACTGTAACTTCCTATTAGGCATTTGCTTTGTCACGGTTGATAAATGAAAATATGATTGCGATTTACTTTGCATAAATCAAATATAATGCTAAGTTTGTTTGGTGTCCCGCAAACAAATTGAATTTAATAAACAATTTTTTTTTTAAATGATTAACTTAATTAATAATAATCCGTTAATAATTAGTTTAATAAATTGTCATGTTAACAGACACAATGTTTCATTTAATTGTGTGTATTGTAATGTTTAACCCAGTACAATGCCTTTGACTTTTATTTAATAAATTAAGGTCCAGACTTACTAAACGCTTGCACCAGTGCAAACCGTCTTTTGTCATAAAATAGTGCTTTTTTTTTTTTTTTTTTTAGGATTTACTAAAGACAGGCAGTGAAGAATTAGCGCTAAAAAGGCGGGGACACAGTTATTTTTGCGCCTGACTTTATTGAATATGCATTTGTAGGAGTTTCCCTTTCAGACACAAAATTTATGGGAGGAGAGTATTAAAATGAATCATGTAACACGATTTACTAACGTTTGCGCTCATCAAATTACTGGTATTTGCGCCATTATTTAACACCCAAAAAAGCATGTTTTAAAGCAGGTGGTAATTTGTGCTGCTCTTGATCATTATAGAAATGATCTGGCTGCGTCTGAGTTCTTTAATGTGCGCATTGTCAGTAAATCACACGCAGAATTTTGTCCTCCCATTAGCGCTTTTATGGAATTGCGCTCTAACGCTAATTTGCCCTGTTTAGTCAGTCTGACCTTAAATATAACTGTACATAGAATTTGTTTAATAAGTTGTCATGTTAAAGGGAATAGTGTTTAATTCTGTAGCTGACTTTTAAAACACAGTGTATTATACATTTAACCTAAAAAAAATATTTTGCCCTTTAGACTTCTATTCTAAATGCATTAAACATGATTTTTATGTTTTTACAAACCAGGGGACAAGTTGAAATTACATTAGAGCAGTGCTTCCCAAACCTCTCCTGGAGGACCCCCTGCCCTGCACATTTTGTATGTCTCCCTAATCAGACACACCCAATTTAGTTCTTGCAGTCTCTACTAACGAGCTGATGAGTGGAATCAGGTGTGTTAAATGAGGGAGACATACAAAAGGTGCAGGGCAGGGGGGCCTCCAGGACAGGTTTGGGAAGCACTGCATTAGAGCATTGCTTTTAGAGCTCTGATTTGTACAGTGCATCTTTTCCATCGTGGGCTGAGCTTGACGTACAGAAGCTATGATTTGAATGATGGCTTGCTGTTTGCGGCTTGAAGCCGCCCATGTACGAGTGTGTAAGTGAGCTGTAATGACAGACGCTTCAACAGGGTTGTGTGTGTGTGTGTGTGTGTGTGTTTCACGCCACTGAAAATACCACTCTGAGGAAGTTCTGGGTATTTTCACACTAAAAAGAGATGGAGAGATTGAGAGAGACAGAAGAACATTCTGCAGGAAGTGGGGAGGGAGTTTTATAAGTGGGAAAAATTAGAAATAAGTTCCTTGAGTGTTGATAAAAATAGACGGGAAAGTCTGCTTGACTGACTTCCTTTTAGAGCTGTATGATTCTTTGTTAAATGGTGTCAGACAGTGTCGCGTTTGTGTGTGTGTGTGTGTGTGTGTGTGTGTGTGTGTGTGTGAGACAGAAAGCTGGACGGCTCTTGAATCTGAGTGGAATCGTCTGTGAGGGCAAATATGCTGGAGCGAAAGAATGAACAGAAGAGCATGTGTTCTTAGTGCACACTAGAGAGACTAGTGTGTGTGTGTCTGTGGTTTATTTAGGCTGTGTCCTCACTACATTACTGTCAGATTACTGGAACTGCTGTACTGCTCACATTACACTACATTCTTTCTTGTCATCTTTGAGTTCACTTTGGTTTCTTATACCATTTAATTTACATTTGTTTGATAAACACGTTTAAATGTCATCTTGCATAAAATTAGCCTAGCAGGAAATTTAGCTACACAGAAAAAAAAAAGAAAAAAAAAAACGGTATAGAAACAATTTTCACTGAGAAATTGCGATAACACTTTAGTATAGGGACCAATTCTCACTATTAACTAGTTGCTTATTAGCACGCCTATTATTAACATATTGACTGTTTATTAGCACTTATAAAGCACATATTCTCCATGACCATATTCTACATCCCTAATCCTACACAATACCTAAACTTAACAACTACATTACTAACTATTAATAAGCAGCAAATTAGGAGTTTATTGAGGCAAAAGTCTTAGTTAATGGTTTGTTAATACTGAGAATTAAACCTTGAAATAAAGTGTGACCAAAATCACTAATATATTTGTACAATTAGAAAGAAAGACAAGGAACACATTAAATTAAAATAAATGTGAAATTCTGTAGTAGAAAAACGGAGATAGTATTGTAAGATGTACTGAAATCATTTTTGTTTTATTACAAAAAACTATGCATAAACTGGAAACGGTAACACATGAGCATGTGAACATTTCCCAGTACTTACAGGAATATATTCTTTTTCCCACATGCAAATTAATATATTAAAGGGGTCATATGACGTTGCTAAAAATAACATTATTTTGTGTATTTGGTTTAATGCAATCTGTTTATGCGATTTAAGGTTCAAAAACACATTATTTTCCACATACTGTACATTATTGTTGCTCCTCTATGCCCCGCCTTTCTGAAACGTGCCACAAAGCTCATTGTTCTGAGAAGTGAGGCGTGCTCTGATTGGCCAGCTATCCAGTGTGTTGTGATTGGCCGAATACCTCAAACGTGAGACGGAAATGTTATGCCCCTTACCGTATTGTGATGCCGTGTCCTGGCGCGACGACACAAAAACAATAAAACCCATTACAAACAAGGCATTTGTTGCATCCAGTGGGGACATAATTACTGATTATAATGACTTATACTGTCTTTTTACGTGTCGAGTTGCATCGCGCCGCGTAAACATTACCATGTCTGCATTTGTGATCGGAGAAACGACAAACAACAAACACTATTCTACACAGCTCAAAACTCGTGTTTCAATAGTCAATGGCAAATTATTTAAATATGAAAACATACTTACAGGCTGTGAGTCAGAAGCGCCAGACTGTCCTTGCAAAGTTGGAATTGCCCCACTTTATAGAAACTTTAGTCTTTGAACACAGCTGGCAGGCTACTCCCAGGTTCAGGAAATAGTCCTCCGTAAAATGTGCTGCACACACTCAAATATTTGGGTCGAACTGTTCTGGAACAGTGTTGTAAATACAACTTAACCACTGATTTCTAGTTTTGTCATCTTTTGGAAGCCCAAACAAAGTAGTCTCTCTTTCACAACGAAACACAGGACATGACGCCGGCGACAGCAACAACACTACAGCAAGAATAAAAGTCCCGCCCTCTTTATTTGTGTATACATTTGGGCGGTGTTTTGCAAATCTCCCCACACAGTGATGTAGACATGTGGGGGCGTGTTTGAATGAGCCATTTTAGGGGGCCGTGGTTGAGTCTTAACTTTTATAAAGAATATCTCTTTGATTTTGAGACTTTAGTCTTTGCAACTTCAGGGATCTTATCTATGCACAAACAGCTTGTAACACTCCAAAGATAAAGGAAAACTTGAAATCGCATCATATGACCCCTTTAATTGTGCGCACAAATTAACTTTCTGTGTGCAAACAAGAAAATTTCCTTTGCTCATCTTAAACCAAAGTCTCTGATTCAACCCCTGGTGCATATGTCAGTGAGGATGCCTTATTTCAGAAAAATTACCATTATTTTGCATGTATAGCCTTCGAAATCTGGCACAGCTAATATGTCATTATATTCAAAACCTCTGTAACACTCTTTTGTTTTTTTTTGTTTTTTTGTTTTTGTTTTTTTTTTCAATACAATGACAAATTGTAGTGAGGGGATGTTAAACTTTTTGATTTTTTGGTCAGCTGTTTTTATAATGGTGAGCCCAGCTGCATTTAAAATTACTTTCAAAGTACTTAATGAAGAATTTCATTACCGTTGATGAAAATGCTTTCTTCAATTATTTTGGTCTTTTGAACGAATACATTCACAGATACACCAAATCCTCCATTGTTGGCACTGTCCTTTGACCTGGATGTTCGTTGACCTACTATCAGCAATCATGAAAATAATTTACTCAAGTGTTGTTAAACATGAACAGTCAAGCATGAGGAACAACTTTCTTGGTTCCTGTAGAACTTACAAGTTGTGCTACAGAAATGAGTTTCTCAGCTCACAGATTTCCGCCATGTATGTATTTATCTTTTTATTTAGTCAACTTTTCAAAACTGAAAGCTCTTCAGCTCCCATGCCCTCATGGGATTGCAAAATGTCAACTGGATGTAGACTTCAGAATCCCAGTGGAAGTAGTACATAATCCAGGTTCTCTTGCTTACTGTTTCATGAATAGATTTGGTATACTACTTTTGTAGATGTAGATATTTTTGCTGAAATTCGAGAGCTTTCTGACCCTCCATAGACAGCATTGCAACTGAAATTGTTGAATTGTTGAATAAAGTCCTTATTTTTCTTTTCTTTTCGCACAAAAAAGTATTCTCGTAGCTTCGTAAAATTTTGGTTGAACCACTGATGTCACATGGACTATTTTATCGATGCCCTTACTATGTTTCTGGGTCTGGGAACATTCCAGTTGTGTTGCTGTCTATGCAGGGTCAGAGAGCTCTCGGATTTCATCAAAAATATCTTAATTTGTTCCGAAGATGAATGAAGGTCTTACGGGTTTGGAACGACATGAGGGTGAGTAATTAATGACAGAATTTTCATTTTTGGGTTAACTATCCCTTTAATATGTATTTATGTCGTCTGTGGGAGGCGTAGGGCCATATAATCAGGGGTGAACATAAATTTTTCAGCCTGGTTCTCATAAGAGAACCTGGAGATTTGGTTTGGTCCTCACACTGCATATAGCGTGACCCGTTAAATATAACTATAAAAAAATAAATTAATAATAGTGATAATATTATTGCACTTTATTTATTTAGTTTTTTTTTTTTTCATAAAATAATAAACAAAATAATAAAGTGTGATAATACTATTTAAAATGAAAAGGGAGTATTAAGTACAAATACAATTATTTTATAGTAAACTTACAAATAAAATGCTAATATTTACTACTACTTCTTTTTTATATATGAATTTTCATCATTTTCAGACTTAAAATCAGCAGGCTTTTATTTTGGCGGGTTGCCGGGAAGTAAGTATACGCACTTCTGGATTTAGCGCTGGTGATTGAAGAGCGTCAGTGAATGAAATGTCACAATTTTGCATTGTTCTTTGAAAATGGCATCAGATAGCCTAGATTTATGCTTTCAGTTTGAATAGAAATCTTATATAGTACAGTTTGTCGATCTAAAATGGTAATTGTGCATTAACAGCGGTCAACCATGTCAGTACGCAAACGCGCTGTCAGAAGTTATTTACACAGCACATTTTTTATTTTGGTCACGCATGCGGACCTGCGGACCACTTATGTGCACCCCTGCACCCAATCATATCTCTCGGTCCGAGGGCTACGATAGGCTGTCCTACCTGCCTGTCAACATATGTATTTGCATACCTCCCTGCACCTTGTTCATGCAGACTTGATACTTCATCAGCGTGTTCCATTGTGCTATTGCAGTCCGAGCGAGAATAGAAGGCGTTATTATTGTAATATTATGCGCTTTGAATGTAATGTTTTCTCACCGATGAATGAGATATGAGGTAATCTTACAGTGTTGCATTCAACCCTCCACCAATGCGTTCTCTCATTGTGTCGCTGGTTAGCCTCTGGTCTGCCTGGAGGAGGTGTGGCTTTGGAGAGTGATTTGCAGGGAGGGTTGGATCTTATGCTTTCAAAGCTAGCTTCCTATTCCTAGCCTCTTTGAAATCGTCTACCCTAGCTTTAAAGTGCTATGCTAACATTTGAGTTTCTCATGGACGTATTTATGCACATTTAATAATATTAACTGTGACGTGTCCCATTTCAAAATTGAGCATAGCATCATTCCTGCAGTCTTTCCTTCATAATTCACACTAATTGCGCCTCTAGTCAGCTTGCTGCAGAATCTGTGCTGAACAGTGCAGTTCTAGAAATCGTAAGGGAAGATGAGCTGTGATTTCTTCACTCTTATCCATGTGAATGAGCACTGTTAATCTGACAAATGACCATTTAGCGGGATTGAAATGCTTCTTATTCTCGTGTACGACGTCTCTGCCGCAGAGGCCTCAGACAACATTCACTCATCTCTAAATATGCTTGTGCTCACATAAGCTCAGCGTGAGCTGTCAGACTGATGTATGGAGCATGAACGAGAGTGTTGAGCTGAAACATGGCGCTGAGTGAATGCTAATATGCCGTGGAGGCCCCAGAGCTTTAAGACCACCAGCCATGTAAGCTACTGTCTTCTTTTCTTGTCTCTTCTCTTCTCATCCTGTCTCGAATTGTCTCTTACATGCTATCCTTTCTCTTCTTTCATATACTCTAATTTCTTATTTTTATATCTTCTCTTCTCTCACATAATCTTTTTCTTTCTTGTTTCATCTCGTGTCATAAACTGTTCCTTGTCTTCTTTTCTTGTCTCTTCTCTTTTTGTCCTGTCTTGATTTGTCTCTAAAACACTATCTTCTCTCTTCTTTTATATACTCGAATCTCTTCTTTTTATATCTTCTCTCCTCTCACATAGTCTTGATTCTTCTTGTTTCATCTCATTTGTCACAAACTCTTCTTTTCTCATCTCAGCTCATTTTCTCTCACTTACCCTTCTCATTTCTGCTCAGTTGTCTCATTTTGTTTCATACATAATATTTTGTCTCTTCTTTCATATGCAGTACTTCTTTCTTTTCATCTCCTCATTTCTCACAAAATGTTGTCTCTTCCTGTCTCATCTCTTACATTCTCTTATTTTCATTTCTCTTTTCGTCTCTATTTGACTGTTTTTGTCTTGTCTCACTACCTTCTCTAACATGCTCTTTTTTTCTCATAATCTCATTTTATCTTGTTTTATATCTTCTTGTCTCTTCTCATCTCATCTGGTCTCTTTCCTTCTCATGATCTAGTCTATTATTGTCTTGTTCCTCGCTCACATCTTTTCTATCATCTCACATACTGTCTTGTCTTATCTCATCTCATATTAAGGGCCATATTTACTAAACAGGGCAAATTAGCGTTAGAGAGCAATTCTATAAAAGCGCTGATGGGAGGGGAAAATTTTGCGTGTGATTTCTATAATGACCAGCGCAATCTATCAAGAGCAGCGCAAATTACCGCCTGCTTTAAAACATGCTTTTATGGGCGTTAAATAATGGTGCAAATACCAGTAATTTGACGAGCACAAACATTAGTAAATTGCGTTGCGTGATTCATTTTAATACTCTCCTCCCATAAATTTTGCATCTGAAAGGGAAACTCCTACAAATGCATATTTAATAAGATCAGGTGCAAAAATAACTGTCCACGCCTTTTCAGCTCTAATTCTTCACTGCGCGACTTTAGTAAATCCTGACCGTGCAATTTTAATGCCAAAAGATGGTTTGCGCTGGTGCAAGCTGTTAGTAATTTTGACCCTATATCTCCTCTTAATTTTCCTTAAATTTTCACCCACGTTCTTCGTACATAATCTCATCTCCTCTTGTTTTGTCTTTTATCTCACAAAGTATCTTTGTTTCTCACATACTCTCTTCATTTCTCATCTTGTCTCTTTTCTTAAAAACTCTCTTTTCTCACATGATGTCTTCTCGTCTTTTTTCTGCTAGTCTCTTCTAGTCTCACATATTCTTCCTTTCTCATCTTGGCTGATTTCTCACAGTATTACTTCTTATCTCTAATGTTCTTGTCTCATCTCATATATTACATATATTATCTTACATGCTCTCTTCTTTCTCATAATCTTTTTTTCTTATCTAGTATTTTCTCATCTCGCCTCAACTGTTCTTTAGTTGTCTCATGTTTTGCATACTCAAATTCTTGTCTCATCTTTTCCCTGACATGACGAATAAATCGCATCTTTTATCATCTCACATACTCTTTCTTCTCCCATCTCACATTCTCCTGTCACAGACGTTCTTTTTCTCTGTTTTTTTTCACACATTCTCTTCTCTCTCACATAATCTTGTTTAGTTTCTACTTTTTTTTTCTCTTATATCTTATCTTTTCTCTTCTTCACACCTAGTCTATTCTTATCTAATCTTCACTCTTGTCTAATCTCATTCATTTTCTCATGTTAATTCATTTTGTCTCATCTCATCTGCTCCATGTGCTTTTATGTATTCTGCTCGCATCTTTTAAATACACAGAACACACACACACACACACACACACACACTCACACTCACACTCACACACAAACAAACAGCATCCTTCCATAAAAATTCAATTGACTTTAAAAGCCTATTCATCCAGTATGGGAATATGGCTGGCTTTGACCCAAGGGCTGAAAGCTGGTGGAAGTCTTTGTAAGTAAGTGTTGCCTGCAAAATACACTCAGAAAGGGAACCAAGCTAAACAGGAAGTGACAGAGTTAACCTAATTCCTGGAGAGGAAAGGATTGGCTCCATGTGATTGGCTATAATTTCATTGGCTTGCTGTATGTGAAAAATAAACATGTTTGTGCACTAGCAGCAGGACACATTGAATACGCAGAAAACCCAATCCTACATCAACAGAGCTCTTCACAGGAGAATGTTTCCATCTGATTGTGTGTCAACACACTTCATAGACAACATCAAAGTCCATGCTGGGATCCAGTAGGGTGCTTTTTGCCCTCAGACACACTGTATTCTCTTATCTCACTCTAGTTCTTATTTTGTGCTGCCTTTGTGGGAATGTGCCAGGTTCGATACAAGCTAAGCTTTGTCAACAGCATCGCTGAAATGCTGTGAAGTACCACAAAAAAATCATTTCAACTCGTCCCTCAGTTTTTTTTAAAAATAAGCACAGTTGCTTTTACCTTATTGCTTTTAATGTCTACGGGACAATATGTTCGGCAGAGTTTATAAAGCAGAAATGTGATGCTTGTGTTTTTGAAAGTATTTATGAAAATTAATAGTAATGTTGTTCCAAACCTGTAGGACTTACCTTCTTCTGCAGAAAACAAAAGATATTTTAAAAAATGTTGGTGACCAAACAGTTTTGGTGGCCATTGACTTCCATTGAATGAATGGGAAAGTGGAGTGCAGTGAGTGAATCAATCAATGAATGAATGACCATTTCTCAAAATATATATATTTTTTTTTTTTGAGTTCCATAGGCTGCTAAATAAATAAATAAGGACCAACATGTGGGTGAGTAAATGAGACTACTGTTCTAAACAGTGGATCTATTACTGGTACTTCTGGTTATTAACAGTATCTCCTTTTAAAATCTGGCATCATGTTAACATGTATAAAATATCTTGTGGCTATGCTTGAAACTCTTTTTATGTGCATCACTGTAAACTCATTTTTGCACAGAGGGTGTGCTACAAATAATGATTATCCACTTTTTCACTTTGATGGACTGGGCTTTTTTTTTTTTTTTCGTCATGTTATATTTTTATCCATCAGTAAATATTGTAGTATTTTATTTTTTTATTTTTTTATTTTTTTATTTAATTTTATTTTGTTTTGTTTTGTTTTGTCTTGACTCTTTGATATTGTCTATGGCAAAAGCTCTATTAGTCTTACCAAATGCTGGGTTGTGAAATCTTGGTTTTTTTTCTTTTTATTACCATTTTTTAATTTTTCTGCTTTTGAAAACTGAATAGACTTGCAATCTGGTCTCTCAATTGAAAGAACAAGTTTTGTTTTTTGTTTTTTGTTTTTTTGCAAAAGAGTTTCTTATTTATCAGGTTGATGGACAGCATTGAATTAAATATGTTTAAACTCAGCATCTAGTTTAGGTTTTTTTTTTTTTTTTTAATTTATTTATTTATTTTTACAAACTGAAGGACACATCTACAGTGTTTTATATGCATAATGTAGACATGCTGTCCATAGAGCTTGTACTGAACCCGGAACCTTCCTATAAAAGCAGACCGAAGTTGTTTGCTTTGGATGTGAATGACGCAATTTGCCCTTGAGAGCTACATACTGGCTCAGACCTATTTGTACAGCCACTTGTTGCTATGCTGTAGCTGATAGAAAAGAGAGAATGTGTGTGTGTGTGTGTGTGTGTGTGTGTGTGTGTCTCAAAGTGCAAAGAGGTCTTTTCTCTAAATTTCTGTAAGCCAGGCTTATTAAGGATGATTCACGTAGTGGACAGTGAAAATTGCAGCTAATTGGTCTCTCTCTGTTTTTCTTTCCAGCGTCTGATTCAGAGCAGGATGCTGCAGTGAAGTTGGAACAGGAGCGAGCCGAGATACTCGCCAAATATGACAAGGTGAGAGAAAACAGCTGCCATTCACTTACCAGCCAAATACCCTCCAATCCACTTCCAAGAAAAACAGAAACACAGTAAACACATACATGATCCAACCAGATACCTCCTTCATCCTCCCATCATAGTTTCATCTGGAAGATTCTCTGTATTCTCATCTGTTGCTAAAACGTCTGCTAAATCATTTCTGTTATGTTTCTGATTTAGAATGCCACAGAGAATAGGGCGTCAATAGAGCGTTCAAATATGTTTTATTATAACAGCTATCATGTGAAACACCTGTTCACCAGCTGTTGTGTATATCACTCGTGTTGGGAGGCCAACTTTTATCCTTAGGTCATGTCTGGCATTGCATCTTTATACAGACTTTCCAGAAGATACACATCTTTGTCAAGTGTGTTGGCTTAGAGGAAAGAAAGTGGCACTAAAAGTGAAATGAAACCTTACATTGCATGAATGCAATAATGATTATGTGGTAATAAGTATCAGCTCAGTATGTTATGACTTCCTGTGACTGTTCTAAGAGTAATGTGTGTTTTCACTGAAGGGTTTTGTGATTTTTCCTCATGAAATCTCTTGTGCGTGTCCGCTTTGCAAATTGATCATTTAAATTGAGTGTAATCTGAGCTCTCATTAGGGGGCTCTATTTCTGTAACGTGTCTGTTAATTGAATTGTGATAAGCTCTCGTACACTGGGATTCATGTCTTGACACAAAGCATAACATGTATTCTCTTATGTTTTCTTTCTTTTTTTTTTTTTTGCTTATTTTTTCGCCCTCTAAAATGTTATTTTTACCCTTTAAATTGTTACATTTTTGCACTATTAGCTCCTAATGCCCTAAAACTACTAAAACCAAAAATGAAAATATTATTTTATTATTTATTCTGTTTATAAAAAAAACAATTTATTCACCTTCCAAACATGTATGATTTTATTTCTGAAAAATATTTTGTTTTGTTTTGTTTTGTTTTGTTGGTAACACTTTATTATAGGGACCAGTTCGCACTATTAACTAGTTGCTTATTAGCATGCCTATAGTAACATATTGGCTGTTTATCAGTACTTATAAAGCACATATTCTGCATGACCATATTCTAGATCACTAATCCTACCCAATACCTAAACTTAACAACTACCTCATTAACTATTAATAAACAGCAAATTATGAGTTTATTGAGGCAAAAGTCATAGTTAATGGTTTGGTAATAGCGATAATTGGACCTTAAAATAAAGTGTGACTTTTGTTTTGTTTCGTTTTTTGTTTGGTTTGTTTTTGTTGTTGTTGTGTTTCATTTTGTTTTGTTTTGTTTCATTTTTTTGTTTGGTTTGGGGTTTTGTTTTGTGAATTGTTAATGAAAGTGAAAGAGAACTGGAGCTTTAAAGCTGTAGAATGATCAAACAAAACACATAAAACCAGAGCATGTATGATTTATATACTAAATTTTTCAGCAGCCAAACAATATCTTTATACAGACTGAAATTCAATAAAAGTCTTGACATTGGACATAGATCACTTGTGAATTTTTATAGACATGCTAAGATGAAGTTGAGATGTCTTAGTCATGAAGAAATCGTTCAATTTAGTCAGATTTTTTCAAATTAATTCGTTGATCCATTTCACAAAAACGGTCTGAATAATTTGTACATGGACTGATTCACTGAACTGAAGTCACTGATTTATCCCCAGAGCGCTGGGTTAAAAGCAGTGGTGTAATGTAGCGAAGTAATAATAATATTTGGGAGTATCTGTACTTTACTTGAGTTTTTATATTTCAGCCAACTTGTACTTTTACTCCATTACATATCCTAATTAAAATGTATACTTTTACTTCAATAAATTTACCCGAAGCATATTCGTTACTTACTACGAAATAGTCAGAAGTCAGAAGAGCACGGACTGCAGGAAAGCAGGTTTGACGAATTAGTGGTCTGGCGTCTGCAAGTTAGACTCCTAAAAACACCTGTGCTCATGTGCAAATAAGTGTGCGCACAACCGCGGATAATTTCATTTTCCACTCAAGTCGAGTCTGGGGTGTGCGATATACAGTATATCTTCTGCGATAATATGGTAAGTGTTGTTGTAATGATGTGCGATCGGCATTATCGAGTATATCACCAAATCACAAACAGAGAGTGCACGCACGTGATTTATTAGTGTATTAAAACTCAAAATGAAAGGCATTCTAAGTTGTAGATGGCAAAAATGCTTCTGTATGCTTTTTTTTATGTTTATATAATTTAATATAGTTTGCTTAATCTATATCACACAAAGAGTACCGTTTTTCTGCAGATATCAGCATGAGCACATTTAATAACCATTTTATACAAGTTCAGTAAAGCAATAAGTGACTTACATTTTAGGCATAGTATTGCTTGTTTTTGCTTAATTTTGCCAACGAAAATAATTCCAAACAAAGATCACACCTTTCATTCATTCATTCATTCATTCATTCATTCATTCATTTATTCATTCATTCATTCATTATTATTGAATGAATCAGCTTTTTGAACGAATCAGCATTTTGAACGAATCAGTTGAATAAATGATTCAGTGACTCACTCACTAACACAGTCAAATGCTTTGTTTCTGAATGAATCAGTCGTTTGAATGAATCGGTTGAATCTCAATGACTCACTCGTTAACAGTCACTTGCTGCCACCTATTGGCGGTTTTAATTTCACATTTATTTATTTATTTTTTCATTTTTTAAATTATTTCAAATATCAGTATTCGACGTTTTATGTTAAAAACAAAACATTATTTATCCATCTGTAACTGCAATTTAAATGCATCAATGTCCCCTCTGAGATACATAAACTGTGTAAAATACATCTAAATGCTATTTCAGATGCAGATTCCAGAAGTGTTTTCTTATGTTGGAATAAAAGACACTAAGTACCGGATGAAGTGCTTCTTATTCTTACCCAAAAATATTTTGGAGAAACATTTTGCATTTACTTGTACTTTTACTTTCAAGGCTTAAGTCCGTTTACGATAAAAAATTTTTAAAAAAAAAATACTTTTCATACTTAAGTACAATAAATAAACAAATCACATACTTTAAGACTTTTACTCAAGTAATATTCTAAACGGTGACTTCAACTTCTACCAAAGTCATTTTCTGGTAAGATACTTTTACTTGAGTATGTCTTTCAGGTGCTTTATACACTGGTTAAAAGGGATGAATTTAGAGCCCAACTTCCTTCCCAACAGTAATAGTTGGACTGTCAGCACAATAAAACCCTCTCTGAGAAGATGTGTCCTAAAAGCATCGCCTTCATAGCCATCAAAGCAGCGCATCTGCAACAACTTTATTATGATTATACATCATGGAACTCGTGCCACTGATGTCCATGTTGTTTAGGCTCTAGTTGTGGGTGTTGTTACATTTTCATGAAACATTTCAGAAGGAAGTAACAGAAGGGAAGTGTGAATGCCACTGAGCCAGGTAGTGATGTCATTAATCATTGTTTAAATGTCAAATGTTAAACAAATATCAAATGTAAACTTGTTATTACATGTACTATTGTTCTTGTGAGGTCATTTTCTCAAGAGGGATAATTAAATGCAGAAAGACATGAAAAACGGTGGAGGAGGGGTACATCCTTGGCGCGTGTCGCCGGCCGAAATATTTCCCACAGTGACAGTGGGACAGTGACATGCTATCAGATTATCATATCCCACTGTAGATTTATGCCTGTGACACACCAGAGGGTCAGACAGAGATAAATGAGTGTGTGTGTGTGTGCCCTTGATTTGGCTTCTCTCTGTACCAGTTCATATTTTGTCTCTGATTCTCGATTTCTTTCATACTCAGTCTTTTTTATGGCTCCCACTCTTGTTCTCGCTTCTGCTGACTGATTCCTCCTGTTCTTTTTCTCATTCTCCAGGCCTCCCAGATCTATTAAGACCTTCACATTTGCTTTACATTTAAATTTGCATAGATTTTCTTGCCAACATGACAAAGTGCACATATTGCATATTGCATATATAGACAGTTAGTTATTGGCCTGACAGGTTAATGGCTTTTGGGATGAATGATTTTGTCAGTGGGTAAAGTGCTTCACCTTTCTTTTCACATGCTTATGTGACATATCTAAAATGTAACTCAAAAATTGTCATTAGTCAATCTGTGCATAGTGTACATAAAGTGTTGAAAAAATATATTATTATTATTATTCATTACTGTATTTAATAATTTTATTTATTTATTTAAGTTTGGTTTGGTTTAGTTTAGGTGATTTGATTTTTCGTTTTTTTTTTTTTGTTTGTTTGTTTTTTTTTTTTTTTTTTTTTTTTTGGTTTGGTTTAGGTGTTTTGTTTTTTTGTTTTTGTTTTTTTTGTTTGGTTTTGTTGGTAACACTTTAGTATAAGGAACAATTCTCACTATTAACTAGTTATTTGTTAGTATGCTTATTATGAACATATTGTTTTTTTTTATTAGTACTTATAAAACACATGTTCTGCATGACCATATTCTACATCCCTAATCCTACCCAATACCTAAACTTAACAACTAGTTTACTAACTATCAAGCTGCAAATTAAGAGTTTATTAAGGCAAAAGTCATAGTTAATGGTTTGTTAATGGCGAGAATTGTACCTTAATATAAAGTGTTTTGTTTTGTTTTGCCTTTTTGTTTTGTTTGACTCTTTTGTTTTGCTTTGTTTTATTCTTTTCATTTTGTTTCTTTGTTGGTTTGGTTGGGTTTTTTGTTTTGTGTATTGTTAATGAAAGCAAAAGTGAACTGGAGCTTTCAAGCTCCAGAATGATCAAACAAAACACCATAAAAGCTGAGCATGTATGATTCATGTACTATATTATTCAGAAGTCAAACAATATTAGTCAAACTAGATGTGCACAGTATACACAAAGTTTTGAAAATGTCTATATTATTTATTATTACTCACTTTTTAATATTATTTTATTCACTGTTATTATTATTATTATTATTATTATTATTACTACTATTACTATTAATTTATTGAAATCTGATGAATAAATAATTTTATTTATTTATTTATTTATTTATTTATTATAAATAGTATAGTATAAGCAGTATACAATTTTAATATTGTCTATTTATTGGTTATCTATCAAAATCATTGTCGGCTTATGATTATGATTAGTAATTCATTTAACATTTTTAATTATAGTTATAATTTTAACATTGGTGTATTGCTGATTACAACCTAATGAACGGACTGTTCATATTTAATCTCACCATTTTGTTTTCATTGATAGGCATGGTTCTGCAGGTTAGTCTTTTTTTTTTTTTCTTTTTTTTTTTTTTTGCCATCGAAAATAGTTCCAAAAGCAGCCCAGACTGGAACTGAGAGTGAAGTGGAGCATCAGATTTCAGTACACACTCAAAGTGAAGTAATCAATCCGCACCAGCTCCTCTACAGGATCTTTTTATTTTCTGCTCCCTAAAGACTGAAAATATCTGCAAAACATATTTTAAATGAAGTCTCTGTGGTAAGCAGCTCGGAATTAACTGCACAAGTTTAACCTTAGAAAAAGTTTGTTTATAAAAATTAAAAAAAGCTGTGTGTATGTGTGGTCAGAACACGACTCGTGTGTCTTTTTCCTTTGGTAAACAAACTGTTCTTACTCAAGGATGATCTGTTTCTGCCCTAGGCACCTCTCTCTTTATTTCTGCTGTTTGAATTGTTTATTTGTTTTATACTGAACCTGTCCACCCCTCATTACCTGCCTTAAATATGTATGAATAACAAATTCACAGATCAGTGGAGCCATACGCTTTGAGAAATCAAGCCTTCAGCAACTTTGCACACACACACACACACTAAAACTGTGTCTTAGCTGATGTGTACTCACAGCTTTGTGTTATCTGTGCTTTCAGGGTAAAGAAAGTGCGGAGGTGGAGCCGTGGGAGGAGGCCAATTTTGATCTGTATAAAGCAGTGGACCGCTTCGGATTCCTGCAGTAAGAAGCATGCATTATTCTGTTCTGTGAGATCTTACAGAGATGCAGGTACTGGAGAAACCTAGCAGAGAGCTCAGAGAGTCTGAGTGTTCACTGTACACCCTTATCTTGATGTCTGTCTGCTACTTTGGCCTCTCCTGTCTTCTCGCCCTGGCAGGGAGGTTTGTGGCTTACCCAGGCCCCTTAAACAGTAGTTCACTATGCGATATTTATAGGTTGCCACATGTGTCTGGCAGATCATGACTCTATAATTGTAGGGGCAGAGAGACAGGAGGAAAGAAAAACGGATACAAAAAAGATGGTAGCTGAGAGAAAGAGACTTAAAAAAGATTGAAAGATAAATTGCAAAACTTGAAAGGTCCAAGGAAGTATATGCAGATGTGAGATTGGCGACACATGCCAGGGTTTCTTACAGTTTTCGTTTTTTGTTTGCTTTGTTTTTTTGTTCTTGTGTTTTATTATTATTTATTTTAGTTTGTTCTGTATCTTAAGTTTTTTGTTTGTTTTGATTTGTTGTTCTTTTGTTTTTTTTTTTGTTTTTTTTGTTTTTTTATGTATTTCGCTATTTGTTATCATATTATTATTTTTTTTGTTTGTTTGTTTGCTTTGTTTTACTTAGCTTTTTTGTTTCGGTGTTTTATCATTATTTTTGTTCTTTATTTTAAGTTTTTTGTTTGTTTTGATTAGTTGTTCTTTTTTTGATGTATTTTTTGTTTTGTTTTGATTTTTGTTTGCTTTTTTTTTGCTTTGATTTAATGTTTTTGCTTTATAAATACTATATGAGTCAGTGTTACGACCGTGTCTTTTGGTAAATATTTTTTGTTGTATTGTATTGCTCTGTTTCTTTTTCTTTTCCCTCTCGCTCTCCTCTGCTCTCTCATAGGTTGCATGATGCTGTGGTGTTGGCACATAATTGGTCGCTCTATTAAGGCGGAGTCTTTTAAGAACGCCACTTGCCAGCGGTCGGGGAGCTCATTGTTTATGCGAACACGAACGGGTTCGGAGCTCCTGGATTCGCCCTCCGGCCGGCGGCCAAACTCATGTCTAACGAATGTTTTGTGGCTAAAGCTTAGTAGTTCTCATTTTTTGTTAAGGATACAGCACACTTTGTGAAACAGAGCGAAGGGGTGTCCTGCCCTTTTATTTTGTGTGAATTCGTTTGGGTTTTGTTTCTTGGTTAGGTAGTTAGGTAAGTAGGCTGTATTTTTATTTTACAGTGTGATTAGGTTATTTAATTTCTATCTTTTTTGTTCTAGATTCCTTTTGTTTGTTATGTTGGCCTGTGGTCACCCCAAGAGATGCTCTTTATGTTTCACCAATCATCTTTAATAAACATCACAGTTTTGCTTACTTAATCAGTGTGCTTGTTTGGTCCCCGACCGGAGTGATTTTTTTTTTTTCTGGGGAATCCATCATTACCAACCTATTTCTATTATGCCCTTATCGTTCCCTAGACACGGGACGTAATAGTCAGTGATTATACTGATTGTATTTTCGCTATCCTAAAATTTTAACTAACATAATCGCCTGTGTAGACAAAAAGGAAAGCTCACTAGGGTTTGGAACAGAGCCTTAGCCTCGCGTAGCCAGACCTTCAGACTGACGGCTGAAGGTCTGGAATCTATGGTAGCTTTCATTGGCCAAGGCCCGCCCATGAGGCCATTTGACCAACATGTCAAACAACCAATCACAGTTTGTTTCATTCATCGTCACGTTTCGGGGTGTGGAAATGTCGTCACAATAACAGACCGATGTGTAAAACTCTCGGACGTATTTTAAAGATTCTATGCTACGAACTTGAAATATTTCACATACTTTTGAAAATCCAGCATTTATTTAGTCCTGATCAGCGTTTGTCGTGACAGTTGTAAACACGGCGTCTTTCTTCTTTCATGAGGGGGTTTGGCATCACGGCATCTTTGTTTCCATGCGGAACATTAAAGAACGCAACACACATGTCTCCCGGAAATCCTGTATAATTCAAACAATCCGACGACGACTTCGAAACTCCTGAAGTGTTTCCACTTTTGTGTGCCATATGCATCAGGCGTTTAGCCAACGTTCCGTGTGCGTGACGTCTGAGGCTGAGACTATCAGAGCCTTAATGTCGTGTCACGACTTCCGTGGGTTACCTCATGGATATCCCAGATCAGATTCAAAATGGCTACCATGGAAACAGTCATTTCCTGTTTGTGTAGCTGACTAAGATCTCGCACTTTGAACAGATTCAGGAGTGGGGGTCACAGGGGCATCATTACCAATAGTGATGTTTATTTATCCAGCAAGTGGACTTCCTGTGGAACAAAGTAATTCCTGTTTCAGTAATACATGCAAGAAACCAAGATTTGACGTTAGCAAATGATTTATTGATGCGATTTCTATCCCTGTATGGCCATCATGTTATGTGAGCAGTGAGCAGACATTAGTGGCTATTTGAGACCATCTCAAATCTCTGAGAGTCCTGTAGTCTGGCTAAAACACTTTTTGTTTCATCAGAAGAAAATTGAGTTTAGTCCAAGTGTGTATTTCTCCTTTATAATCTGATGTGATTTGTCTTTCACAGCGAGGATGAGCTTCCAGTGTATGACGTAGTGGAGGAAAAGGTGAGTCAAGTGCTGTATTTGTGTCATTGACACCAAAACTGTGATAAGTTTAAAGCCAACTTTATACTTACATAGTGCATCTGTGAAAACTTCACAGTGTTTTATCTGGAAAACTAGAGCAAATACATCAGTAGGATGAGAAAAATACTTTGAAATATTATAAGTATAAATATTTTTTTTATCAACAGTTTTTAATTAAGCAGCATAAGATAATGGAACAAACTACTCATCCGTTATGATTTTTGCCCTCAGTAGAATTGACTGATTTCTATGAAAGCCCATTTTCCCGCCACTGAATAAAAAATAAATAAAGGTAATTGTGACTTTTCATCTCACAATTATGACTTTTTCGCAAATGTGACTTTTTTTCTCAGAATTGCATGATACAAACCTGCAATTCTTACTTTTTCTCTCAGAATTGTGTGATATAAACTTGCAGTTGCGAGTTATAAAGTCAGAATTGCGAGATATAAACTGTGAACTCACAATTTTGGGAAAAAAAAGTCAGACTTGTGAGTTTATATTCTGCAATTCTGACTTTATTTCTCGCAACTTCGAGTTTATATCACGCAATTCTGAGAAAAAAAAATGAATTGTGAGTTATTATAAACTCGCAATTGCAAGTTATAAAGTCCAGTTCTGAGGGGAAAAAAGACATTATTTTATATTTATTTTCTATACAGGTGCATCTCAATAAATTAGAATGTCGTGGAAAAGTTCATTTATTTCAGTAATTCAACTCAAATTGTGAAACTCCTGAAGTAGTTTAAGTCTTTGGTTCTTTTAATTGTGATGATTTTGGCTCACATTTAACAAAAAACCCACCAATTCACTATCTCAACAAATTCGAATACTTCATAAGACCAATAAATAAAAAATATAAATAAAAATAGTGAACTGTTGGCCTTCTGGAAAGTATGTTCATTTACTGTATATGTACTCAATACTTGGTAGGGGCTCCTTTTGCTTTAATTACTGCCTCAATTCGGCGTGGCATGGAGGTGATCAGTTTGTGGCACTGCTGAGGTGGTATGGAAGCCCAATTTTCTTTGACAGTGGCCTTCAGCTCATCTGCATTTTTTGGTCTCTCATTTCTCATTTTCCTCTTGACAATACCCCATAGATTCTCTATGGGGTTCAGGTCTGGTGAGTTTGCTGGCCAGTCAAGCACACCAACACCATGGTCATTTAACCAACTTTTGGTGCTTTTGGCAGTGTGGGCAGGTGCCAAATCCTGCTGGAAAATGAAATCAGCATCTTTAAAAAGCTGGTCAGCAGAAGGAAGCATGAAGTGCTCCAAAATTTATTGGTAAACGAGTGCAGTGACTTTGGTTTTCAAAAAACACAATGGACCAACACCAGCAGATGACATTGCACCCCAAATCATCACAGACTGTGGAAACTTAACACTGGACTTCAAGCAACTTGGGCTATGAGCTTCTCCAACCTTCCTCCAGACTCTAGGACCTTGGTTTCCAAATGAAATACAAAACTTGCTCTCATCTGAAAAGAGGACTTTGGAGCACTGGGCAACAGTCCAGTTCTTCTTCTCCTTAGCCCAGGTAAGACGCCTCTGACGTTGTCTGTGGTTCAGAAGTGGCTTAACAAGAGGAATACGACAACTGTAGCCAAATTCCTTGACATGTCTGTGTGTGGTGGCTCTTGATGCCTTGACCCCAGCCTCAGTCCATTCCTTGTGAAGTTCACCCAAATTTTTGAATCGATTTTGCTTGACAATCCTCATAAGGCTGCGGTTCTCTCGGTTGGTTGTGCATCTTTTTCTTCCACACTTTTTCCTTCCACACAACTTTCTGTTAACATGCTTGGATACACTACTCTGTGAACAGCCAGCTTCTTTGGCAATGAATGTTTGTGGCTTACCCTCCTTGTGAAGGGTGTCAATGATTGTCTTCTGGACAACTGTCAGATCAGCAGTCTTCCCCATGATTGTGTAGCCTAGTGAACCAAACTGAGAGACCATTTTGAAGGCTCAGTAAACCTTTGCAGGTGTTTTGAGTTGATTAGCTGATTGGCATGTCACCATATTCTAATTTGTTGATATAGTGAATTGGTGGGTTTTTGTTAAATGTGAGCCAAAATCATCACAATTAAAAGAACCAAAGACTTAAACTACTTCAGTCTGTGTGCATTGAATTTATTTAATACACGAGTTTCACAATTTGAGTTGAATTACTGAAATAAATGAACTTTTCCACGACATTCTAATTTATTGAGATGCACCTGTATATTTATATTTATTATTTATATTTTCTCAGAATTGCGAGTTTATATATTTATTATTTATATTTTCTCAGAATTGCGAGTTTATATCTCACAATTCTGATTTTATAACTCACAATTATGAGTTTATATCACGCAATTCTGAGAAAAAAAGTCAGAATTGTGAGTTTGTATCACACAATTTTGAGAAAAAATGTCAGAATTGTGAGATAAAAAGCTAATTCTTTTTTTTTTTTTTTTTTTTTTATTCAGTTGTGGAAACGGGCTTCCATAGAATTCAGCAAGGTTGTTTTGTAAGTTAAAAAGAAATTCTCACTTTGGCAACCCAGAAATCATTTTATTTCCCGTGTAGAACTGCAGAATACATAATATATAAAATAAATGCATGTCATTGGATTAGAAACAAAATATAATATGCATGTGGCATTAATTGTAAAGAAAGTTAGGGCATCTGTCTGAACTTGAGCAGAATTGACTACGTACATCAATTAAAATCCCCTTGTCACCAGTTAATTAAAAGTAAATGCAAAAATGACTCAGAAAAGTGACTTAAATTCAAATTTTTATTTCTTGATCACACATTGATCATGACAGAAAGCATTTAAAGTGTCAGTTTGTAACGTAATAATGAGCTCTAAACATTGCTGCCTCAGAGGCCATTATGTTCTTGTAGAAGAAAAAGCATTGCTTTCTAGATCTCACCGAAATCCATTTTCTTTAAAGTCCACTTAGTATTGCCTTAGATTAAATATTTAGGTGAGTTTTTGTCTCTTTTGTGTAATTTATTGTGCTGTGTGTTTGTACTTTGTCTCATTAGCAAAAACATCTGGAAGTGGAGAGAACGACAAAATGGCTGAAAATGTTGAAGAGCTGGGAGAAATACAAGAACAGTGACAAGGTGCGTGTCCTTCATAAACAGACTGTAACTCTCTGAAGGACTTTGAGAAAGTCAGTTTCTCAGTCTTTCATCTTGTCTGTGTAAATAGCTAAATTCCCTTTGGCTGTCTCTGTCCTGTGTATTGGGCGTCATTGGACCGGTCCCCTTAGAAAACCGCTGTCCTGCTTCAGCTGAACAAAATCTGTCCGTTTCTATCCATCTATGTGTTTGGACATCTTCAGGCAGCTGTTGGTGTGTTAAATTGCATTTTTGTCCATTAACAGTCTAGTGTGAAATGAGAAATCTTCATATCCCCTGAGGTGGAGCGTGACAGTTGTGCAGTTTATTACTCTGAGTAGAACTAATTATTACTTCATATTATTAGTCCAATTAGTTTGATTAGACTGTCACACTGTGTCTGCACTAAATGAGCATAACCAGCGCACTGCAATACATCAAAAGCACAACAAATCTGTCTACACTTGTTTTTTCACTGCATAGCTGCTCCATCTACTTTAATTTTACTCATCCATCAAAAATTAAACATTAGATTACAAATATATGTGTGGATTGCTATGAAAATATTTAAGTAACCTCTTACTGTTACATCAAAACCAGCTTATGAAATTTTGGTTATATGTATATTAGTATTTACACACAACATGTCCATACAGTTATTTCAAAATTAGTTTTAGTTATTTTTTAGTAGAAAATTTTGTATTTAAGTCTAATATGGTATATAATGAAATCTGCTTGAATAATATCTCTAAAATTTAAAATAGTTTTACATGGAATTTAAAATGTCACATTGGACATCAACTTCTGTATCTCTGTTAAAATAGTAGGAAACAAGGACAGTAGCCTGGTTTCCATTACAGATTTACACAAATTTTGCGCTATTGTATAAATGTCAATTTAAAAAAAACTATTGTGAAACACTGAGTTTCCATTAACTGATGTTATGTAACTAAAACATATTTTATTCCTCTCACAATAAGTCATATGACTTCTACGTACGCCAGATGACCTGTAAATGCGGAAAAACTGTTTCTATTGCAGTTTTGCGAAATATTCCTTTTTCAAATTGCCTGAAAAGCCACCTAATGTGAGTGTAAAACAAAACTTTTTGCGATATATGGGAGTTTTTGCGAAATTGACGTGTTTCCATTGAGAGTATTTTCAATTTGCAATTTCAATTTGTGCAATTTGAAGGGTAATGGAAAAGAAGCTAGTGACACATTTTACTGTTGCTAAAGTCTAGCTCAAGCTTAATTAACATTCATTGTTAATGAACATTCAGAGGTCTGCTTCAGCACTTGCAGTGTAGACAACCTCAAGCTAACACTGGCTGCTTCTGGTGTCATTCATAGTCCTCTTATTGCGAAAAATTGCTGATGACATTACATTCATAGATATGATTTCGGCAACAATGGAAATGCATCACATAATAAGCCATAGCGACTCATGACAGTGGCCTGGATTTGCATGTAGACAGAAATGATTTGAAGTGATTTGGGAAACTTTATTTCCCTTGATCTGTGATAGAAGGCCAATGCCCAGCTTGCTTTTCCTCTGGCATTCAGGATAGATTGGGGTGACCTCCAATCACTTTAACCACTGTACCACCAAGTGTCCCACCCTGTTCATGTCCTGTTTGAGCTGTCTAGCTCACGCTATCATTGATATTCTGTCTTAACTATTTTTGAACCTGATTTCATGACAACACGTACCTGTGGGAACATTTTCGCAAGACACAAAATACGTACTGCCATGTATGTTTCGTGACATATTCAATGTGAAATGTCCACTGAGTGGAGCTAAATGTGTGTGTTTTTTTTTTTCCCCAGAACAGATGAACGTACATATGGTACGTTTTATGTGACGTTTGTTTTGTAGGTGTCACCGCATTTCTGACTTGAAATGTCCGTTGAGTGACGCTATAACTCTAATGCTCCATGACGTTTTAAAATAACGTACCATCTGCACTACTTGTATGAACAAAAGCGAATGTGACTTAAAAATGTAATCGCAAGCATGCCGTTTTAGCTTGTTTTTTGACCTGTCATCTTTCAGCTCTTTCATTGTGAGTCATGTTTTTGATGGGATTCGTACCCAAGAATTCCACATCATAAGTACAATTCAATGCGGCAAAGCTACCGAGCAAGCTTGTTACGTCCGGAAAGCGAAACATATGGAGCTGTAATCATAACTGTGTATGAAAACGATTACAAGTGCTCGCTGTTTTACTGCCTTTAGTGTTAATTTCTGTGGGAAACTGCAGTGATATGTGCTTATTCGTACGTATTTCGTGTCTTGCGAAAAAGTTCCTAGAGATATGTTTTCGTCATGAGATCAGGTAGCTATTTTTAGTGCAATTTTGCTGTTTTTCAGTATTTGGCCCACGCCAAATAGTCTTGCATTTTTAAAATGGTGTCCAATTGAAATGTACAACTAATTTTCGAAACAGTTCATCCAGATAAATATATAAGTATTTCATGTTTTTGCATTATTTAGTTGTGTTGTTTAACTGTACATTATGGTCACTACCTACTATAGGTAGATCATTTATATAGGTTTATAATCCTATGTAGCAGGGATTCTCAAACGTTTTTGTCAGCTAAACCTTTTTACATTAATATTTCAGTAATTTAATGACATTTGCATGTTCACATTTACATTTTTATAATTAAATTATAAGCTTTTTATCAATCCACTTTGGGGAAACCCTGCTACATAGTATTGATTAAATGTTTGTTTGAGTTCTGATTTCGCTGTACCGCACACACAATTATAAAACCAATCCCCCGTCAACAAACACACTTAAACACACAAGCAAACACACACAGACACCTGCCGATTTGTAATGTCTCGTTTTATTCAAATAAACAAACAGTCTTAATCGCCTCATTTTGCTGAGAATAGAGGCAGAAACACACACACACACACACACACACACACACACACACACACACATTCATTGAGTTTGTGGCTGTGGGATGTGTGCCCACTGCTGTCTGTCAATAATCAGCTCCTCAAGAGCCTCCCGAAGATTATTAATATCGTCGTTATCATTATAGTAAGTGAACTACTCAGCAGCCATCAATTCTCTCACACACACACACGCGCGCGGATGGGCCCTGAGGGCGGAAGAGACGTTCAGGAAATCACTTAGCGGCAGTAATGTGGACAGATGAGTGCAGGAAACGGAAGAGTGTTCATTCCTCTCTTTCACCTCTCAACCCCTCCACAGTCGTACATCTCTCTCTCTCTCTTTCGCTCTCTCTGTTCCAGCGGGTGAGTTTAATTGTAGCCGAGAGACGATTCACGCCGGTCATTAGCTTTTGTGGTTTCAGCATTTTGCTTTTGAGCTTTTAATCTGCCCTCTGATGGGAGTTTAATCTTTACTGACTGCACAATTACCTGTGAGAGACACAGACACACAGATGTGTTCCATTACTCTGCTGTTGAATGCGTTTAGACAGCGTGATTATCCATATTGAGGGTGTCCTAATAACCAGGCCAGTGGTATCTGTGGCCACATCATTGAAGTTATATTATATACTGTGTATAAATACCCTATTCCCCTTTTTTCAGTTTATAATAATTTGCATATTTTTATCATGCTTTCTGCTAAAACTCTTAATTCAATTTAACATATCTCACCTTCGATTCCTAGCTACAATTCTCCTAAAATCAGCTCAGGAAATGTGGAAAGTCTGCTAATTCCATCTGGGTCTACTTCTAACCAAGAAAAAGAAACAAAGTAATATGTCTCTGATGTAGTTGTCTATATTGTTTAAAAAGAAAGAAAGAAAGAAAGAAAGAAAGAAAGAAAGAAAAATTCATTCATTCATTCATTCATTCACTGAAAAATGCATATTAATAGAATTTATGTATACAGTGAATAGTAATTTTTAAAATTAATTGTAATATTTTGTCTGGAGCATAAATGGTGTGGCATAATAATGAATATTATCTTATTATTATTATTATTGTTGTTGTTGTTGTTGTTGTTGTTGTTATTTATTTTATTTTATTTTATTTTATTTTATTTTTATTTTTTGTCAACTAATCAAAATCATTGTCATCATTTTGTAATAAATTGTAATATTTTGGGTGGAGCATAAATGGTGTTGCATAATAATGAAGATTGATTGATTGATTGATTGATTGATTGATTGATTGACCGACCGACCGACCGACCGACCGACCGACCGACCGACCGATCAAAATCAAGGTGCAACCAAATTTTGCAATAAACATATTAAGCAGCATAACTATTTTCAACTGATCATATTAAATTTTTGCTTGAGCATCAAATCCGCATATTAGATTGATTTCTCTGATCATGTGACACTGAAGACTGATTAAAATTTTGCTTTGCCATCACAGGAATATATTACGTTTTAAAATAAATGAAAATAGTAAAATATAGAACATCATATCGAAAACAGTTATTTTAAACTGTAGTAATATTTCACAATATTGGCATTTTTACTGTTTTTTGATTAAATAAATGCAGTTATGGTGAGCATATTGTGACCCCAAACTTTTAAATGGTAGTTAACTTTTTACCTTATTTATTTATTTATTTATTTATGTATTTATTTATTAAATCATGACTACAATGCGTTCACTTGCATGGTTGAAGTTTAGAGATTTCTTGAATTCTAATCATGTTTTGTGTGTTTGTGTAGCTGGTGCGGAGGATCTATAAGGGAATTCCACTGCAGCTCAGAGGTCAGGTTTGGTGTTTGCTGCTCGACATCCCCAAAATCAAGGAAGAGAAAAAGGACTTCTATGAGGTGAACACAGTTTCTCCATTCCAGCATAGTCATGGCTTTCTTCAGAGCTAGTTTATTCCACAGAAACGTGTGTGCGTGTATGTGTGAGAGAGAGGCAATCACAAACTCTTTGCTTAAATATGACTTTCTAAAATAGCCAACCCCTGAGGTTTGCAATGTAACACTTATGTGGTTTGACACACACACACCGCAGAGAGAAATATCACTCCAAACGGACAATAGCAGCTTTACTAAAGCCCTGCTGCATCCAACTGGACAGAAAACATGATATGCAGTCTGCTTTCCCTTTTAACTGAAGGTGTATGTGTGGCAGAAATCATGCTGTGGTTTGTGAGCATGTCGTTGGATGCATTTGTGGCCTGCAGAATATTGACTATATAGTTAGTAATGTTTATTATGAACTCCATGAACTCTCTCTTTCTTTCTCCAGAAACTGAAGATCAGAGCCAGGGGTTTGTCTCCAGATGTCCGTCAGATTGATCTGGATGTGAATCGTACATACAGAGATCACATCATGTTCATGCACCGCTATGATGTCAAGTGAGTATCCAAACACACACAGGAGGTTTAAATGCTGCTGGCAACAATGGGCAATGTCAACTGACCATTAGAGCCCCTTGGCCTCTCTGTGAATATAGTGTGAGCTGACCACCGATTGCTCCAGGTCCCTCACTACATTGCATCTAGGCCTCATGGCACGAACAGCACAAGCTGCCCACTATTGGGTATCTAGGCCCTCCTACAAACTGACCACTAAGCTCTTGGGCCGTTTGGTGCGTAAAGCTTAAGATGATCACTGAGTCTTAATTTTAACATGCATGACAAAATGTACAGCAGTATCATGCATCTATGCAACTTCTTCACACCGTATAGTTAATTATAGAGAAGGTTTTTATTTATTTATTTGTTTGTTTGTTTGTTTTGTTGTGTTTGTGTGTGTTTTCATGTGTCCAACCAGTATCCATTATATTACCGAAATAAAATTAACAAATCAGTTGTTTCAATTAGAGGCTAAGTTTAATTGTTTGTTTGTTTGTTTGTTTGTTTGGAGCTGTTTGTTTGTTTGTTAAGTATGCAAACATTTTATGTTGTATTTTTAGTTGTTATTTATTTTATTTTAGTATTTTTTGTTTTGTTTGTTTTGTGTTTTGTTTTGTTTTGTTTTGATTAGTCTTAATTATAACATGCATGACAAAATGTACAGCAATATCATGCATCAAGGTTTATTTGTTTGTTTGTATGAATTGTGGCACGGTTTGATCTTTGGCTGACCAATCAGCAGAAAGGGGCGTTTAATTCCCGCCCACGTGTAGAAATCGAATATTCAAGCTGTTTATTCATTTTTCTACCCCTGAACGAAAAATGAAAAATTAAGCCAAATTCTTGTTTTTCGTTTTTTGCAAAAAGAAAAAAAAAAGAAAAGAAAAAACGAAAAAGGAGCCGTTTCTAATTTTTCCATGTTCAATATTAAATAAAAAATCTAATGACCAAAAGATACACTGACCTGCGTCAGAAATAAATTATATTTTAAAATATATTAAAACAGGAAACTAATATTAGAAATTGCAGTAATATTTCACAATATTACTGTTTTTTTTCTGTATTTTTGATCAAATAAATACAGCCTTGATGAGCATAAAAACTTCATAAAAAAAAAAAAACCATTAAAAATCTTACTGATCCCAAACTTTTTAACGGCAGTGTATATAATGATAATAATTGTGATAATAATTGCATATTGTGTATTTTTTCACATAATATTTAAATAAGTATATAATGTGGTATATGTAATACACTAGTATATAACCTATGTGTGAATGAATAAATTTTGTGTGTGTGTGTGTGTGTGTGTGTGTACTGGTTTTTGTGGTTTACGGGGACAAAATTTGTATAATGACATGGGTATGCCAGAGGTATTACAATTTGAAGGTGGTTTATGAGGACACTGCCTATGTCCCCGTAATTCAAAAGGCTTAAAAAACATACTAAATGATGTTTTTTTGAAAATCTAAAAATGCAGAAAGTCTCCTGTGAGGGCTAAGTTTAGGTGTAGGGTTGGTGTAGGGCAATAGCACATACAGTTTGTACGGTATAAAAACCATTACGCCTATGGAGAGTCCCCATAAACCGCAAAAACAAACGTGTGTGTGTGTGTTTTCATGTGTCCAACCAGTATCCATTATATTACAGAAATAAAGTAAATCAATGAGTTGTTTCAATTAGAGGCTAAGTTTATTTGTTTGTTTGTTTGTTTTTTTTTTGTTTTTTTTTTTATTATGTAATTCTGAGTTCAAGTATCCAAATGTTTTGTTTTGTTGGACTCTGAACAAGTTATTGAAGTATCCAAACATTTTGTGTTTTGTTTTTTGTTGTTATGTTTTAGTTATTTATTTTATTATTTTGTTTTGTTTTGTTTTTTGTTGGATTCTGAACAAGTTATTGAAGTTTCCAAACATTTTGTGTTTTGTTTTGTTGTTTTTAGTTGTTGTTTTGTTTTAGTTGTTATTTTATTTTATTTTATTTTATTTTATTCTTCTGAATTATGAACAATTAATTCAGTTAAATATAAACCATTTTATAGCAAATATTATCAGACTTTCATACTGAATTGCTTTGCTGATGGAGGCTTTTTGTGTAGGGCTTTAATCTGTGTCTGTGTAAAATATGTTTTTTATTCCTCTTCGGGGATGCTTCCATTTCTCATGGCCGTAAAACTGCTACATTTAACCAGCATGTGAAATGGAAAAGTTGAGAACGCAATGGAGCGAGAGAGAGAGATGCCCACACCCCACCATTTCTTTCCGAGTTATTGGTGTATTGAATTGTGACAGGGCTAAAGCGCCCATATTGATTGATGTGACATTTACCTGTGGAGATTTGAAAGGGTCAGATCATTCTCACAGTGTGGCCGTAGACATCCACAAGAAAAAAACTATGAGACAATGAAACCTAATGACCCATGACATATAAAACAGAAAAACTGAATTGATTCTTTGACGATAATTGTTTTGTGTGTGCCTGTGTGTTTCAGACAGCAGGATCTGTTTCATGTGCTCACAGCATATTCGGTATATAACACGGTGAGTAAAATATACCCACATATATTGTCATGTTGATTTCAGTTGACATCACAACACTGAATTAAAATGCTACTTCAGTAGCAAATATTTTACGAGTATGTACTTGCACTTGATTTATGTGTGGAAGGAACCTGCACACTATGGATTCTCTCTCTCTTTTGTGTATGTGTGTGTGTGTGTGTGTTTAGGAGGTGGGCTATTGTCAGGGCATGAGTCAAATCACTGCTCTGTTACTCATCTATATGAATGAGGAAGATGCTTTCTGGGCACTGGTCAAACTGCTGTCTGGACAGAAACACGCCATGCATGGTACACACACACACACACTTTTACTCATTCTAGAACAGTGGTATTCAACTGGTGTTGAGTAGTGGTAGTAGTTGTAATAAGGGAAAAGAAAACAATTGCCTTATTAGTATGATTATTATTCATTTTTATACTTTAAGATGGTGATTTATTTAGTTAAATAAATTTATGAAATAAGCATAGGCTATGCAGATCATGGTAATATTAATACATTTTTATTTTACATTTTAATTTACTGTGTTGAGTCACCACTTGATGTCCAAAGCAAAATGAGTAAAACCACTGAGCTACAACATTCATTTCGTGTTTAACTCTTAAATTCTGTATATTGTAAACATGCACTTCACACACCCTTTTTGTACCAAATTGAACAATCTTGTTGTGTTCGCTTAGGTTTCTTTGTACCAGGATTCCCTAAACTCATGCGCTTCCAAGAGCATCATGACCGTATCCTGCAGAAGATAATGCCTAAGCTCAAACAACATCTAGTAAGACACACAAACACCTAAAAAAAAAATTGTACTACATTCAAAATGTGGGACATCTTGAACTTTAAGCCACTTGTAACTCAGTTATACATCACATACACATTACTTGCATCTAAGACTTTTTTAATGGTGTTGATATTAATTGTGTCCTGATTAATGCTGTGTGTCCTAAATTAAAGGTTTCACATTGTCTGAAAAGCTTCATATATCCAGTCTTATTTTTGGCCTGTATTCCTATATTCAGTATTTCTGGCCTGTGTTCTTAATTTGTCAGTGTATTGGTGTCTTTTTTCAAATAAACCCAAACAGCTGGCCAACCCTGAGTGCTGATGTAACAAAGAATTCACAAAGAAATGCCAGCTTGGGATTCATTAAAGGGCAGAGTAATTAATAAAAGGCAATATTAATAAATAATGAGATGGATTAATTAATTAATTATTTGTGTGTGAGAGAGACAGTCTTTGATGTGAATGGATTAGAAAGAGGATAAAAGAGAACGATAAGCTTCCACTCAATAAAGTGTGTGTGTGTGTGTGTGTGTGTGTGTGTGTGTGTGTGTGTGTGTGTGTGTGTGTGAGAACATATGGCTTCATTCCGAATAGTATGCAGTACAACCATAGTACTTGCACTGTTTTTGCAGTATGTACACTGTGCACAATATGTGCATCTTCTGCATGCATATGATACCTGGATGACCTACATTTGAGGTATAGAAACTGTGTAGTAAATTGCTAAAGCTCACAGTGTGCTCTCAGTTCTTGAGTGATGAACAAGTATCTTTTTTTTTTTTTTTTTTATAAATATAAGATAGGTGAAAATCAAATATATATACAGTATTTGACTCCAGTCTTCAGTGTCACTTTTGAACGGCACTGTTATATACTGTATATAGTGTCATTCAAAAGTTAGGGATCAGTAAGATTTTTGGATTTTTTTTTTTTTTTTTTTTTTAAGAAGTTTCTTATGCTCATCAAGGCTGCATTTATTTGATCAAAAATACAGAAAAAAAACCCTGTAATTTTGTGAAATATTATTGCAATTTAAAATAGCATTTTTTCTCTTTTAATATACTTTAAAATACAATTTATTCCTGTGAAGCAAAGCTGAATTTTCAGCATCATTACTCCAGTCTTCAGTGTCACATGATCCTTCAGAAATCATTATAATATGCTAATGTATAATCAATGTTGGAAACAGTTTTTGCTGCTTAATATTTTTTGGGACCTGTGATACTTTTTTTCAGGATTCTTTGATAAATAAACAGTTAAAAAGAACAGTGTTTATTCAAAACAGAAATTTTGTGTTACAATATACACTACTATTCAAAAGTTTTGGGTCAGTATTTTTTTATTATTATTAATATTTTAAAGAAATTAATACTTTTATTCTGCAAGGATGTGTCAAATGGATAAAAAGTGATAAGTAAAGACTTACAGGTGCATCTCAATGAATTAGAATGTCGTGGAAAATTTCATTTATTTCAGTAATTCAACTCAAATTGTGAAACTTGTGTATTAAATAAATTCAATGCACACAGACTGAAGTAGTTTAAGTCTTTGGTTCTTTTAATTGTGATGATTTTGGCTCACATTTAACAAAAACCCACCAATTCACTATCTCAACAAATTAGAATATGGTGACATGCCAATCAGCTAATCAACTCAAAACACCTGCAAAGGTTTCCTGAGCCTTCAAAATGGTCTCTCACTAGGCTCTCACTAGGTTTGGTTCACTAGGCTACACAATCATGGGGAAGACTGCTGATCTGACAGTTGTCCAGAAGACAATCATTGACACCCTTCACAAGGAGGGTAAGCCTGAAGAATCTGGCTGTTCACAGAGTGCTGTATCCAAGCATGTCAACAGAAGGTTGAGTGGAAGGAAAAAGTGTGGAAGAAAAAGATGCACAACCAACCGAGAGAACCGCAGCCTTATGAGGATTGTCAAGCAAAATCGATTCAAGAATTTGGGTGAACTTCACAAGGAATGGACTGAGGCTGGGGTCAAGGCATCAAGAGCCACCACACACAGACGTGTCAAGGAATTTGTTAAGCCACTCCTGAACCACAGACAACGTCAGAGGCGTCTTACCTGGGCTAAGGAGAAGAAGAACTGGACTGTTGCCCAGTGGTCCAAAGTCCTCTTTTCAGATGAGAGCAAGTTTTGTATTTCATTTGGAAACCAAGGTCCTAGAGTCTGGAGGAAGGGTGGAGAAGCTCATAGCCCAAGTTGCTTGAAGTCCAGTGTTAAGTTTCCACAGTCTGTGATGATTTGGGGTGCAATGTCATCTGCTGGTGTTGGTCCATTGTGTTTTTTGAAAACCAAAGTCACTGCACCCGTTTACCAAGAAATTTTGGAGCACTTCATGCTTCCTTCTGCTGACCAGCTTTTTAAAGATGCTGATTTCATTTTCCAGCAGGATTTGGCACCTGCCCACACTGCCAAAAGCACCAAAAGTTGGTTAAATGACCATGGTGTTGGTGTGCTTGACTGGCCAGCAAACTCACCAGACCTGAACCCCATAGAGAATCTATGGGGTATTGTCAAGAGGAAAATGAGAAACAAGAGACCAAAAAATGCAGATGAGCTGAAGGCCACTGTCAAAGAAACCTGGGCTTCCATACCACCTCAGCAGTGCCACAAACTGATCACCTCCATGCCACGCCGAATTGAGGCAGTAATTAAAGCAAAAGGAGCCCCTACCAAGTATTGAGTACATATACAGTAAATGAACATACTTTCAAGAAGGCCAACAATTCACTAAAAATGTTTTTTTTTTTTTTTTTTTTTTTTTTTTTTATTGGTCTTATGAAGTATTCTAATTTGTTGAGATAGTGAATTGGTGGGTGTTTGTTAAATGTGAGCCAAAATCATCACAAATAAAAGAACCAAAGACTTAAACTACTTCAGTCTGGGTGCGTTGAATTTATGTAATACACGCGTTTCACAATTTGAGTTGAATTACTGAAATAAATGAACTTTTCTACGACATTCTAATTTATTGAGATGCACCTGTATATTGTTAGAAAAGATTTCTATTTTGAATAAATTCTGTTCTTTTTAACTTTATTCATCAAAGAATCAAAGAAAAAGTATCAAAGTTTTCAAAAAATATTAAGCAGCACAACAGTTTCAACACTGATAATAAATCAGCATATTAGAATGATTTCTTAAGGATCATGTGACACTGGAGTAATGGCTTATGAAAATTCTGTGCTGCGTCGGTCAGTGTATCTTTGGTCATTTGATTTTTTTATTTAATAATGAAAGTAGAAAAATGAGAAACGGCTCCTTTTTCTTTTTTTCTTTTTTTTCTTTTTTTTTTTTTTTTTCTTTTTTTCATGCTTTTGCAAAAAACGAAAAACAAGAATTTGGCTTAATTTTTCATTTTTCATTCAGGGGTAGAAAAATTAATAAACAGCTTGAATATTCGATTTCTACACGTGGGCGGGAATTAAACGCCCCTTTTTGCTGATTGGTCAGCCACAGATCAAACCGTGCCATCATCAGTCCTTCTGCAGTTCCACGCGGCAGACACTAGTCCTCTAGTATAAAGATATAGGTAAAGATACTAGAATAAATCACAGTATATGTATCATGATAAAAAATGATTTTACAGTTTGGAAAACATGGTAGGTTATAGCAAATTATTTTGCAGATCCCCTATCACTTTGAGAACCCCTGGTCTACACAGAAGAAAGCCCTGTCTAGGCTCTGCCACAGAGCGGGTTGTGTCGAGCCATCCATTAGTCTGGTTGTTTGATGAAAAAAAAAGATTAAATGTAGTTGCAATAAAACTGTTTAAGATTCCGTACAACTGCAGCAGCAGAGGACTAGTGTCTGCCGCGCGGAACTGCAGAAGGACTGATGACGGCACGGTTTGATCTTTGGCTGACCAATCAGCAGAAAGGGGCGTTTAATTCCCGCCCACGTGTAGAAATCGAATATTCAAGCTGTTTATTAATTTTTCTGCCTCTGAACGAAAAATGAAAAATTAAGCCAAATTCTTGTTTTTCGTTTTTTGCAAAAAAAAAAAAAAAAACTAAAAAGGAGCAGTTTCTAATTTTTCCATGTTCAATATTAAATAAAAAATCTAATGACCAAAAGATACACAGAAATAAATTATATTTTAAAATATATTAAAACAGGAAACTAATATTAGAAATTGCAATAATATTTCACAATATTACTGTTTTTTTCTGGATTTTTGATCAAATAAATACAGCCTTGATGAGCATAAAAACTTCATTTAAAAAAAAAAAAAAAATACATTAAAAATCTTACTGATCCCAAACTTTTGAACGGCAGTGTATATAATGATAATAATTGTGATAATAATTGCATATTGTGCCTTTTTTCACATAATGTTTAAATAAGTATATAATGTGCCATATGTAATACACTAGTATATAACCTATGTGTGAATGAATAAATTTGTGTGTGTGTGTGTGTGTGTGTGTTTGTGTGTGTGTGTTTGTGTGTGTGTTTTGATGCCATTCACATACAATACCTGTCCCTTTGCTGCCCTCTACAGGATAATCAAGAGGTTTACACCAGCCTGTACACTATGAAATGGTTTTTCCAGTGTTTCTTGGATCGGGTATGCACTCTTTAAACATCATTTCAGTAAATCTGAGCATATTATTATGTTATGTTACATTATTATTTGTTGTCCAGTGTGAAACCTTACTGATTTGAGTGCATATGTGTGTGTTTTATTGAATAGACTCCATTCACACTTACGCTGAGAATATGGGACATCTATATTCTGGAAGGAGAGCGAGTTTTGACTGCAATGTCCTACACCATCCTCAAACTCCACAAAAGTAATAACTCAGATATTATACAGATAAATACAGATTATACATACAAATGGATGATGAATGTACAAAATAAACCCTGAAAGGACTTGATCAGAATAGACTATAGTAATTGTAATTAGCTATAATTAGTGTATGATTCTTCTAAGAATTCAGAGACTGAATGTCCCATTCTAGTTGTTTTCTCATCGCTCTGTGTGTGTGTGTGTGTGTGTATGTTAGAAACCCTCTTGAAGTTGTCCATGGAGGAGCTGGTGAAGTTTCTGCAGGTGACTCTGTCAAAGGATTTCTTATTTGAGGATGACTTTGTGATAGAGCAGCTTCAAAACTCCATGTCTGAGCTCAGACGATCTAAACTGGAGTTGCCACCTCCAGGTACTTCAAACACACACACACGTGCACTGAAATCATGGCAAATCATAAAATGTATGGCTGTGTGTCACCACCCATAGAGGGACACATCCTACTGCACACACTGTCTCCTGGTAATCTCTCTCTGAAATCTCATGTACAAACACACACACACTCATTCACTTCTGCTATGTACTGTTTGTCTAACCTGCGTTCTCTCCCTTTCACTTCAAACATAGCCTCTGCTTACACTAGTGGGTCTGGGAAAGGGGGGCGCGAACCCTCCTACAAAACCAACCGGTGGGCAAAAACACACTGACTATTTTATCTGTCAATCAACCAACCATTCGTTCGTCTACCCCCACTACACACACGTCCTTTTCCCCTCGTTTCTTTTTCTGTCTCTCACAAAACCTGGATTTAACCAAAATGTTTATTTCGTGAATGTCATAAAAATGTGTTGCGGGGCACTGTATGTTACAGACATGAAAAAGGACAGTTATAATGAATCTATTTAACTTAAACAAATTAAAAACACACAAGTCAGTAGATAAAAGTGTCCAAAATTAACTTTTTGCCACACCTGCCAATGGAAAATGAATTAAGTAGATGATGAGTATCTAGAACCGTAGATATTTCTTACTGGCCTTGAAACTTTTTTTTTTAATGGATCATGAACTGCCTTTGTTTTTTATTTTGTACTGCTCTCAGAGGTCCACTTATAATGTTATCAAGATTTTTACATCAAAAAACAACTTAGAAGTAATAAGCAATTTTCTTTGCTGTTTTTAACTTTTTGAAAATCCCGCGTCGAATTGTGCCTGTATGTGACAAGCTTGTGATAAAAACTGACAGAAATGCTGATAACAAATGTACTTAGATTAATTCACTACCAAAAATTTGCAGTAAAAATATTTTTAACATGGGTTATATTTTTGTATGAGTATTGCATCATTTGCTTAGCAACATGCTAACACCAAACTATTGAAATCAATTCTGAGTCAAGTCTCCTGTTCATTTTGCATGAGAAACCATGAACAACGAGTCTTCATTTAAATCATTTACACGCTATTTATTTGGCCAGCAGCTCACTTTTGGTGCTTGGCAAATCTTAATTTTGGACCTGAAATATGATAACCAGCACCTTTGGAGGTGTTCACGGGTTTGTGTGTCTTTGACGTTTGCGTTCCTCAAGCCCCTTCTCAATGCACACCAATATCCACCCCAGCCATCAGTATCTGTTTGTAAACATTCATCATTCCCTTGACGTTTTCTTCGGTTTCCTTCACTGCGAACGTGAATATTGTGCACATGTTGTGTGTTCCAAAATGTACCTAACACATCTTTTCTCCACATGGTTTATATGTTCACAGTCAGGCTTGAACTGTAAGTGTTGTGATAATATTTTCATTTATATTTTTAGCTTCTTGACTCCTCAGTGTTCCCAATCTGAGCTTTGATTTGACACCAGCCGTGGATGTTTGTTGTTTGATTTCATTTGAACGAAGTGTCAACTGTAACTCTTGTTTTATTTGGCAGTTTGGTTCTCCTAAAAGACATTCAGCTGCATGAGTGTTGCATTTCAGTGTTTGTTTATATTCTGATGGTTTAAAGCAGGGGTCTCCAAACTCAGTCCTGGAGGGCCGGTGTCCTGCAGAGTTTAGCTCCAACTTGCCTCAACACACCTACCTGGAAGTTTCAAGCGTGCCTAGTAAGACCTTGGCTGCATCCGAAATCGCCACCTGTACCCTCATTCACTATTCCCTACATTAGGTCACTAACTCAGTTTACTTGAAGGAGTAAATGAAAATGAGTGAGTGAAGGACTGCCGCTTTTGCATAGTTTGTGGCAACTGGAAGCTCCAGTAGTTATAGAATTTATCTTGAACTCTGTCGTGGAAATTATGTATGAACCGTAATTAAACAATTTAATAATCAATTTACAATGAATTTATACCTGTATTACACTGCATTACGCTGTGGACGAGTGTTTTGTAAAATGAATGGATGGATAATTCAGCTGCGGGCGCCATCTTCTGGTGAGACGCAGCAATTCATTTGGCGTGCGACTCTCACAGTGCATTATGGGTATTCTCTAGCCGTTGAGCATGCAAGATGCACTCGCTTTTGCGGTGTATTGTGAGATTGAATGAGTGCACTTGAGAACGTCCACTCTGGTTTCAGACACCACTACAAATGACTATCCCCTTAAATAGTGCCCTATTTAAGCGTATAGGGGGCGATTCCGGAGACAGGCCTTGATTAGCTGGTTCAGGTGTGTTTAATTAGGATTGGAGCTAAACTCTGCAGGACACCGGCCCTCCAGGACTGAGTTTGGAGACCCCTGGTTTAAAGACTCCATGAAATGCGGTTTTCCAGCAGAGAGCATTTTATTAGTCAGAAATTTGTATGTGCAAGAGGAGTCATCAATGTTTTGATCTGTTTCAAATGAGAGATTTCAAATTTTGAATGCAGACGAAGTTTCGATTTCATGGGGTCTTTAATACTTGACATTTCTGTACTGATGTTAGCTCTGATTGGCTATTACACTATCACCCGTGCAGGTAAGGAGGATGAGTTTCCTAAGAAACCATTAGGTCAACTTCCTCCTGAGCCTCCAGGATTGGCGAATCATGTGGCTAACGGACAGCCGGTCGGGAAGACAGTTGAGGGCCTTCCCCCTCATGGTTCGAGCCCTGCCGCAAGCGTCAGTAAACAACCAGAGTCTGGTTCCGCCGCTGATGGAACACCAGAAAGATACCAAGAAAGTCGGCCACCCAGCTCCCTGGACAAGATCCTTCATCCAGACAAGAGCGAGAGGGATGGACGGGGTGTGGACACTCATAAGGATCGGGTCCCGACCCACACAGCTGGTGGGAAGGTGCTGACCCAGAACCAGGCCAATCGCAACTCCAATGCTAGATCCAGTATGCGCAGGGACATTGCACCTCGTTGGGTCAAGCCTTCAGAGGGCAAACTGGAAGCAGTCAAGGCTGCAGCACTTCGGGAAAGCCAGTCGAGTCTAACTATGGGTGTTCCACCCTCGCCCAGCTCCCCAACTCCAGAGGAGGCCACCGGGGCACAGCGCCGACCCCGTTCACGAGCGTTTGTTACGGGCTCCAACCGTGCCTCCAACGCCTCGCAATACGACAATATCCCAGGACCAGACGGAGAGGTTATGGAGATTATAGAGCTTGAGAAACCACCCTCTCGACCCCCATACGTCGGACCTTCTTTGAGACAGGGCAGTCCCACCCGTCCCCCTAATGATGGCACTGGCGTCTCTCCCTTTAGAATGCCCAAACAGAGCATGATGCAATCCAAACCAGAACCCCGTGCACCTTTGCACTACCCATCTGGCATGACTCCTGTGTACACTACCCATGTTTCAGATTCTCGGTCTGAGGACAGACTATACAGCCCGCCATACGCTGAGCAAATTTACACAACTACGGGACGTGGCTCATCTAACCCTTCACCTGAGAAAACGCTGTTGAACAACAGCTACTTAACCTACCGACGACCACCGCCAAACATGACCCCGCTCAGGGTTGCTCCCGCCGAGATTTCGTCCCAGATAGACAGTGTTGGAGAGGGCGAGTATTACATGCGACAACCCACCCGACTGATGGGCTCTCCGGCTTACCCACCCACAGAACTTCGTTATGAGGCACACAGACGGAGAGAGGGCTGGTATGGGGACATGGAGGCGGGGCCTCCGCGATCTCCTGTGGGACTACCTCGATCTCCCAGCTTCCAGAAAGCTCAGCTCTCTCCCATTCACCCTGTTCAGGAGTTTAACTTCGCCCCTGCAAATATCTCGGACGCTGTGCTCCATTTCAGAGGACCCTACCAGGAGCACTCCGGCAGGCAACAGCTCCCCCCGCTGTTCGGAGGAACACACTACAGGCAGGCGCAGGAGGCCTTTGCAAAGCAGGAGTCCATGCTGCTCTAAGAAGAACTGAGATACACTGTATGAGTGATGGCTAGCAAGCAGTTTTGTGTAGGTTTAATGTTTTCGCGTTCTGTTTTGTTTGTTTTTTTGTTCCTCCGTTTGTCTGGCAAGTCTTACCACACAAGAGTTGCAAGTTTCAGGCATTTGTACTGATCAAAGACTGCCTGAAGAAATTTACTATTGCTTTTGTTTGTACATTTTTGTCCGTAAAATAACCATTAACTGCCGATGTGAGTTATATAACAAAGCTTAAATGTGCAAAGAGAGATTTTTTTTTTTGTTGTTGTTGTTCCTTTGGTTAGCACACTGAGATATTTAAATAGAGGGTTATGGAGAGTCTTTTTCATATGGACAAACTCAGTTACTGATCAATTATCATCTATTTTTTTAATGCGTTTCAGACATAAGCGTACTTTAGAGAACACTTTATTCCTTGATTGTGAATATATTTTTTAAGAACAAAGATTTGTGTAGGTTAGATATGTATATTGTAAACAACTAACAGTGAACGTAATCGCTGTTGGACAGAACATTTCAATGCATCACTACAGTGTTCAAGTGAAAGAAAAACTTGTTTGTAAGGCTTGTTTTTGAGATTGTATATAAAAATGCAGATATTTAATCTAAAGTTGAAAGGGAATTTTAGGGGGTATGTGCGTTCTCAAAATCTGTTGCACTGACCAGCAAGTAGATCTCATATTTTAAGTTCATCAAGATAACAAATCAATAACTGAGAAGACCAGCTGATACCAGAGCATGATTAAAATTATGAAAGCTGCCTTGGATGTGGCCAGCAAAATATTACAACATTGTGTTACTGTAATTAGCAGAGAAGTCTGTAACAAAGGTGAATTTAAGTAAACTGGGAAAGTTAAAGTGGCCCAATTTACCCAAATTCATCCCAAAAATGTCTGTCTGTGATGCCCTGTGCAAGTTATGCAAGAATCACAAGTCTGTTCAATAATTCAATAATATGGATGGTGGTTTGTAGCATGCAGCTGCTATGTAAGTTGGTTGTACCTGTGCTGTTACTCAGTGGAATTCTTCAAATAATCAACTTTTTTACAACAGACTATCGAGTACAAATTTCACAAAAAGCACAGGTTTTACATATTATAACACAATCAAGCTGTACATCTCATTGAATCTCTACAGATCTGTTGGTCAATTTTCCAGTCTGTATTTCAAATGAGTGAACCCTATTAAATTTAATTTAATTTTATTTTTATTCAAATCAGTACTACAATAATTAACTAAGACAACATAAGTAAATTAGCAGAAGTGCACACCTGTTCTGCATGGATGGTTTAAGTGAGTTTTTTTTATTTTTTTGTTTATTTTTTTTTTTTTGGATTTGATTTGATTATTCATTTGCATGGAGCCTTTACCAGCATTGTTTCCTCCAACCACATGGATATTAGGTGGACTTATGTTTATCATTTTATCATCTTACTTAACATTATTCACTAATTTCCATGTACCTTGATGTATATCTTTTTTTTATGCGGCCAACTTGACTTGATTATATGGCATGGCAACACTACCAACTCATTTCACACATTCATTTATACACACCGGTATGTTTGTTACTGAATATGTAGCAGATGGATTATTTCATAATACACCCTAATGACCGGTCCAAACAGATTTCAGAGCGCTCCACGCAACACACACTCCTTATTTATCCCTTTGTGATCTCGTCTGCTATTCAGAATCATATCAATGCAAAAAAACAAACAAAAAAAAAAACATGAATTCCTATGTCTTATTCATGGACAAGCAAGCTAATTTATTCTCTGCTCTAGTGCCAAATTATTTCCTTCTTCCAGGCTTGTCATTGCAGTATAATAAACTGGTTTAGCACACTTCATTTTGACACAGCATTCCATTTCAGATTGTTGAATTGAATATGTCTTTGTTAAACTAATAAATGCAACTTAATTATCAGAATTCCCCTTCTCTAATAAAACAACATGATTTAAAAAAAAAAAAAAATGTGGCTTCCATTTTGTTTGTGTGTGTGACAGTAAGAAATATGTCATTGTTTTCTGAGATCTCACTTGTTTGATGAATATAATATGCGAGTCATTCAATTCTAAAGACTGGAAAATATTTGAATGCATGATCTTCTTACAACCAGCAGATGTCTCCTTGTGCTTAAACACACTGTCAATTTGAAACCACAGATCTATTTCAAGCTTAACAATTCATGAAGAATTAGGGTTGGGTGGTGCAGGACTTTACTCCGAACGATGCTCAGTATAAAAGTTTAATCTTCATTATATATGACTTGAATTTTAATGCCAGAAACCTTTTCAATTTAAGAAAAAAAAAAAAAAAAACTAATAGCTTGATAAGGTCATGATCTCAATTCCCAGACACTTACTAATAAATGTGACTGTCATATGGAAACTTCTCATAGTTATTTTCAAAACACTGCATTGTGTTGACAACTATAGACAATATTTGTAACCTGAGCATGATGATAAGAGTGATTGATGTTTATTATCTCATGATAAAGACAGCCTAGGCCATTGTTTCCAGTCTCTATGACTTCTTTGTCTCTGTCAAACATAGACATGGAAACTGTTCAAATTATCCAGCTGTTTCACTCATTTAGCATGAAAACAGTCAACGAGCCCCATGAGCCACATCACGAAAAGCGAATTTCCTAATAGCGTAAGAACCCGAGACACAAGGTGTTGAAATGAAACTGAATATGTCAACTTTTTTTTCTGGAACAATCAAAGAGGACATGACTAGTGGGGAAGATTTTGCCTTCAGGTCACTGGAAACTATTTGTTGTCAAGTGTTTAAAATGACATAATTCATGGTTGTCCTGTCAGCGTTCATTAGAGGATTGATCTGTTGATTAATGCTGTCAAATTTGCTGATGCAACCCATTGTTTATGAAGACTGACCTAAAAATGAGTTGACCAGTGGCCAAATAAAAAGCAAGACCAGTTGGAAGAAATATAAATCAGTTGTATTCTCTGGTCTAGTTTTAGCTGATTTTTCTTTCTTATTATACTTGTACATTATGTAACATTCATAACTTTAAACCTCTTGTCAAATATGGATGTGTACAGACACACCAGTGAACACCTCCAGACGTCTGAGCATGCAGATAACCACATGCATGAACACACTCTTGCACACGCAGCACAATATGAGACTAGATTGCAGCTGTCAGGACTAATGATGTGCAATAGCTATTATGTGGGGTTTTACATTGAGACTGGAATTATAGGCTTGAATGGATACAGATTTTAAGATGGTGCAGGCAAACAAGTTACTAACCTATGTTTAAACTCCTGTGAGTTAAATCTCATAGATTTACCTTCAAGGAGGGGCACGAACCATATCTGGAAACCAACTGTTTTGTTTTTTAACTGTATGTAACCACTTAACTTCCATGCAACTGCTTAGCAGTGCCCTAATTACTACCTAGAACACCTTAGAAAACAATCCACAAAAACCTGGCATCAAAACAGCAACTTTCCACATGGACATTTCAGAAGATGTACAAAGTAGTTAAACAGTAAGTGTAAAGCTTTCTTTTGGTCAAAATATTTTGTCTTTGCGCAAAAAAATAAATAAATAAATAAAATAATAATAAAATTAATTAATTTAAAAAAAATACAATCATGTGAAATTCTCTTCAATGACTGGATTTTACCCATGAAAATTTGATGAACAATAATCAAATTGGTTAAGAATAAAGGTATGGTCACATTTGCTAAATTTCATGGCTAAAAATGGGTCCATTGGTCCATGGGTGCAGTTCACAAAGAACTCACTTTGAAACCAAGCAGCTTTCTGTTGGTCAGTGCACCAAATTTGTGACTAACTTAAACCTGTTGAGAATTTTTTGTGTCCAAAAAATGGGTCCATTGTCTATTGTCAATAGTGTAGCAATGTAAGCTACGAAGCATAGCTCATAAAGAAGTAATTTTCAAGCCAAGCAGCTTTTTTGTTGGTCAATGCACCAAATTTGCATCACAAAGTTGAACCTCTTGCGAAATCTTTCACCCTCACGCAAAAATCCCAATCGAGTGGAATCCTATTGAAATGACTGAATTTTGCCCATGAAAATAAACCGAACAAGGGTAAATGTGACTGCACTTTAAGAGTAAAGGTATGTCAAATTTGCGAAATTTCTGTGAAATGGGTCCATTGTCTATTGCCAATAGTGTAGCAATGTAGGCTATGAATTGCAGCTCATTAAGAAGTCATTTTCTTAATGATTTCTAAAAAATTTTGTTGGTCAATTAACCAAATTTGTGTGGAATCCTATTGAAATGACTGGATTTTACCTACTAAAATTTACTGTACAAGGGTAAATGTGACCACACTTTAAGAGTCAAGGTTTAAGTGTGTTTGCTAAATTTTGGTGAAATTTTATGGACAACAATGGGTCCATTGTCTATTGTCAATAGTTTAGTGATGAATGAAATGCAGCTCACAAAGAAGAAATTTTCAAATCAAGCAGCTTTTTTTGGTCAAAGCGCCAAATTTGCATCACCAACTTGAACCTTTTGCGAAATCTTTCACCCTCACACGAAAATCCCAATCGAGTGGAATCCTATTGAAATGACTGGATTTTGCCCATAAAAATTCAGAACAAGGGTAACAGTGACCACAATTTAAGAGTAAAGTTTCAGTCACATTTTGAAATTTCAGTGTCAATAGTATAGCAATATATGAAGCACAGTTCACACAGAAGTCACTTTCAAACCCAGCAGCTTTCTGTTGGTCAGTGCTCCAAATTCAGGTGACCAGCTGGAGTCTTTTGCAAAATCTCACTCATAATTCCCAGTCGCGTGAAAATGTCTGGATTTCAACTGTGACCGTGACTGTACCTTTTTTAGGAGTGTTTGAGGAGGTTATTGGTCAGGTAAAGTGGAATCCTTCCTCTGACATGACTCATGTACTCATGACATTTGTTTAAACAAGTTTATGTATTAAGACAAAAATAGAGGCTAGAATTCAGGGTACCTTCCTTTACTGGAAACAAAAAGCATACTTGTGTCACTGTTTTTCTTTAAACGCATAGATCTAGTTTAAGTTTGTCGAGAAATTACCTTTTCCTTTTAGAGCGCTCTTTAGACATTTAAAGTTTGTTATCCTAGAAATGCAAACTGGACCAAGCCGAATCACCATTTTAGATCAGTATAAAGAATAATGAGGGAATGCAAATGTCTCGGAGTTTATTTGCAACTAGACTGTGATGTATTAATGTAATCTTCTGGACAACAGTACACATATTTTCCTTAAATCTACTCACTAATGCGTAATTGTAAACTCAGCAGTAAAAAATGAGCTTGTAGGAACAGGTATGTCATTTATCTGGTTGTACACTGTAAAAAATGACCGTGATTTTAACGGTAAAAAACTGTTAAGTGGTTAACGGTAAGTTCCCCTAATATATACGGTGAAAAACTGTAATAGACATTTCAGACAATTTTACGGTGAAATACCGCTTTTGGAAGTGAAAAAGAATGTAAAATTTACAGGGAAAAACCGTAAATTGACATTCCCAGAATTCCCTGCATTGCATTTCAAATTTTGTTTGAATTTGATGTTTTTTCTTTGAAATAATTAGGTTTCTTCTTAGTTTTTTCTTATCTTTTATGTTAATTAGGGTTGTATGTTACATCTAATGTTGTTAAATTAATGTTTATTGCATATTTCAGTTTAATGAGTCTCACCATGATGGTGTTTAGTGTTTGTGTGAATGACACTGTGCACTTTCTATATATGTTATTATTTAAAATCTGCTTGTGATGGGCTTTGTTTCATCATGTGAGTTTCTCATCACCACCTGCATTTGGTGGTTATCAGTGTAATACAAAAGTACAAAACAGATTTCAGTACTTCAATAGGTTGGTATATTAACATTATATCAGTTAATGAAATTACGGTATTTAACTGTAAATTTAAGTTAAAACCGTAAAACCTAAAACGTTGCTACCGTATATTTTACGGTAGAATTCCGGCAACCACAGCTGCCAGTTTTTTACCGTAAATTTTACGGATTTTTTTTTTACAGTGTACTGTAGCCCCAAGGGACTCTGCAGGAAGCTGGAGATGAGTGTTACACATTAAATTTGACAGTAAAATTCAAGAGATCTTATTTGGCTGCAAACCATTTGCTTTTCGTTCTTCTTTGCGTTGCTCTCATAAGATGTTTGCAGAACATGTAAACAGGTTGTTATAGCAATAGGTCAATGAATGTATTTTTTTTTTCGTATTATTTTATCTGCATTGTTTTTAAGCTTAAGCTTTTCACTGAAAACATTCAAACATATGGTGATTCATGACGGTCATTGTGACAGTCAGTAGCCTATATGCAAATTGGAATATTTGCCGCTGCACGTGTGCAATGCACATTTTAAATAAATGTAAATAGTGAACAGATTAATAAACAGTAGCTCACCGAACACACCAAATAAGTTATGTTAAAGTGTCATTGATTCAGTGTTGCGCGTGTGTGTATGAGGGCTCCGCCTCCTCTCATTAGTCACTACAGCTGCACCAAACACATGAGGCTAGAGTCGGTTGAACTCACTGAGGTATGGCACAAGACACCTTCTTTTCATCAATGACACGAGCAGGACGACAACGTATGAACTTTATTAACATCATATGATATGATATAATGACAAGGGAGTAAGTAAACAAACAGGAGAAGGACTTAAAACAGCCTCGGAGAACGTTCAGAAGGGTAATGCAGCTCGTTTACTCTCATTATTATTAAGTACAACGTCTAAAGTTGTTTGGTTAATACCTTAAAAAGTAATACGGTTTGTTGCTTTTATATATATATATATATATATATATATATATATATATATATATATATATATATATATATATATATATATAATCATGTCATGTTTTATTTATAATTTAATTGCACAATGGTGGTTTTAATTATTGTTGATGCTGTGGTTATACTGTTTACACACTGTTTTGAGTTGTGTACATGTTGTAATGATATGATATTATATAGAGTTGATACTATCACTGTAGCATGGTTCCACCACAAATATGTAAAGAATAGTGACCTGCTTATTTGCATCATACCTGCCTCCTGTGTCCTCAGCATTTTTTTTTTTTTTTCAGAAATGTACTGTACTCTCCTAAAAAAGGCAAACATTAATGTTTAAAAACAAACATAAACACTAGCCCGTGACGTTAAAGCATATTACATTACTGCTGACCTTTTAGATGCACCACAATAATCATGTTTTGGACATGAACACTAATGTGGCATTTTTAAGTACCTTGAAATACCATGTACATGTTGTAAAGTCAGTACAGTTGCATTAATATCGCACTTGTACCATGGTACCACCACAATACCTTTTGTAAGGGCATTTATTAAGTGCACGAGGCTTATGATTGATAGATAGCAATTTTGAAAATTAGTTCATTATATTATTTAGACAGCCTTGGGTTTTCCTGTCCTAACTATAGGCCTATATTAAATATTTTTTTTTGTGAGCTGTCTATCAACATAGCATTTTGGATATGGAACACATCTGTCATATAAAGAAGCATGCTTATTGAATGTTTTTCCAAACCTCAAGGCTTTAAAAATATGTATCCTTATTGACTGAAAATAAAAGTGAAATGAATCAAGGTAAGTGCACATCATGTCATTGTATTCTCTGTTTGTGTTTCTAGAAAAGGTTTCCAGAGTTTTCCATTGTTTTGGCTCAAAGGATGTTCGTCTTCACGCTCTGCCTGTTCTTATGGTCCCGGCTGTCATCCATTCACAGTCTGGAGTTTGGTTATCATAACGGCGTGAAAATGGAGCAGTACTTGAAAGACATCAACAGGACGTTTCCTGATATCACACATCTACACAGTATCGGCCAGTCTGTTGAAGGTAAACCAGCTGTGGTGCAGCATTAACCTGACAATATTTTCCTATATTTATCATCTGGGAGTTGAACTCTTCTCTGTCTGTATGTGTTCCTGCAGAAGAGCACACAGTGTGTTATACAGTTTGAGGGCAGGCATATGGTAGCAGATGCATGCAACAGGTTCAAACTTATTGCCTGGCTGTCCATCAGAGAGCTTATTGTGCAACAAATATTTGTATGAGTCTACAAACAGCAGTGAGCCAAATACAGCAGCAAGTTGAGAGAGTGCGTCTGTAGGGGGAAAAAAAACAAAACTAGGGGAGTTAATTTGTATATTTATTTATCCGTGCATAAAACGGTTAGTTCTGGCTATGTAATTTGATTGGCCTGATATACAGTCCCTCAGCACTGGGACATCTCAGTGTTTATATTGTCAGTGTTTGCAGGTTCAAGACACAATGTCAGTCTGTGTATTAAGACTTTGAGCATGTGAATTTTTTGGTTTATTGGTTTACAAAGATAGCCAGGGGTACATTAGGATAAAAAAAAAGGATAGCAAAGTTAAAGAAAAACATAAATATGTTTACAGTAAATTATATTTTTTAAAATGTTAACACGTTTCACACATTTATAGACAAAACAAAATTAGTTATGATGTCCTACTGTGTTTTTTAAAGGGACAGTTAACACACAAATGAAAATTCTGTCATTAATTACTCATCCTCATGCCGTTCCAATCCTGTAAGACCTTCGTTCATCTTCAGAACACAAATTAAGATATTTTTGATGAAATCTGAGAGCTTTCTGACCCTGCATAGACAGCAAAGCAACTGAAATGTAGTAAGGACATCGTTAAAACAGTCCATGTGACATCAGTGGTTCAACCGTAATTTACGAAGCCACGAGAATACTTTTTGTGTGCAAAGAAACCAAAAATAATGACTACGTGCAGAGGAACGCACACGCATGCATTGTGGTACTCTCCATAATGGCGGTAGATGATAACTTGGGGGAGAAGAATTGTTGAATAAAGTTATTTTTGTATTTTGTATTTATTTTTGTGCACAAAAATGATACTCATAGCATCGTAAAATTGACCACTGATGTCACACAGACTGTTTTAACGATGTCCTTACTATGTTTCTGGGCCTTGGAACATTCCAGTTGCGTTGCTGTCTATGGAGTGTCAGAAAGTTCTCGGTTTATCAAAAATATCTTAATTTGTGTTCTGAAGATGAACGAATGAGGGTGAGTAATTAATAACAGAATTTAAATTTTTGGGTGAATCATCCCTTTAATAAAATAAATTTAACAAATAGATATGGAGCCAAAATGATCTCAATAATAATTCACGGAAAAGACGCGATGCACACATGTAACCCAATTCACATACATGAAGAATAACTCGTGCACGAAAAAAAAAAAAAAAAAATTCACATGCACAAAATAAGATTATATATTTATAAAATACGTTTCACAAATGCAAAACACAGTTCACAGATGTACAACTGTGTACAAAATTTTTGAATGTTTAAAATTCACGAGTTTATCATGGGCTGTGAATTGCCTTGGATTTGTGTGTGTATTTTTGAGATTTTCCTGGTAGCGAACTCCTCCCACGCTTTTCACTCGTACTCTTTAGCCAATCAGATTTGAGCCTGTCAGTCGACCAATCATAACCCACTGTGGGCATGCCTACCTGGATGCTGATGTCATCGGCACGAGACCACCGTTCAAGTTACGATTCAGCAGAGGTATGTGCAGTTGATCATTTCATTTCAGTTAACTAGCTAAGTAAAGGTGTATCGTTTTATTTTTGCATGTTTACTTAAAACTTGGAATTAAAATCGGTCGTTTAGACACCCGCTAACGTGAACAATGTAAGCCAGCGGCTGCTATGAATACAGATAGTGTTGCCAAAAATCCAGCTGTCTTGTGTTAGCCACAATATCTGGCCAAAATGAAGAAAGCAATTATGCTCATTGCCCTGTTTTTGTTCAGCAACGCTGGGTGGCCACTGCCCAGTCTAGCTCCCACTTAGCACTGACCCTGCCCTCATCATCATAGCTTTATGTAAAGATGAATAGACCTCACCAGAACTCAGTGTATGAATAACGGTGTGTTAGTACTCACCATTTGTGCAACAAGATGCAGTTGTCAATTAATACACACTAACTGTTTTCCTTGCATTTTCAGGATTTCAACACTTTGGCATAACATCTGGATGACAGTTACAGATGTTTTCATTCACATTAATCTTTATCTCTTTCATGTATTTCACCTTTGTGTATTAATTTCTTGATGTAATCAACATTCATTTACTTTCATATTGTATTACTATTATTAACCACTGTTAATCTTATGTTGTATTGTAATCTCAAAGATTTTTACATCAAGAAGATTTTGGTAAGAAGCAGTTGTATTTGCTTAGTTGTGGAATTTATGCAGGTCAGACAAATACAGATCATAAAGAGGAATGCAACAAAGATTATTCAGTAATCTTTATTCAGTTATTTTATCACTTTATCTCATGCTTTCTGCATCTCTTGTAAAAAAAAAAATATATATATATATATATATACAGTGGGTACGGAAAGTATTCAGACCCCCTTCACTTTTTTCAATTTTGTTATGTTGCAGTCTGATACTACAATTGTTTAAATTCTTTTTTTTTCTCATTACTCTACACTCTGTCCTTTATAATGACAAAGTGAAAACAGAATTTTAGAAATGTTTGTAAATTTATTAAAAAGAAAAAACTGAAATATCACATTTACATAAGTATTCAGACCCTTTACTCAGTACTTAGTTGAAGCACCTTTGGCAGCAATTACAGCCTCGAGTCTTTTTGGGTATGACGCAACAAGCTTTGCACAACTGGATTGGGGGAATTTCTGCCATTCTTCTTTGCAAATCCTCTCAAGCTCGGTCAGGTTGGATGGGGACCGTCTATTGACAGCCTTTTTCAGGTCTCTCCAGAGATGTTCGATAGGGTTCAAGTCAGGGCTCTGGCTGGGTCACTCTAGGACATTCACAGAGTTGTCCCTAAGCCACTCCTGTGTTGCCTTGGCTGTGTGCTTAGGGTCATTGTCATGTTAGAAGGTGAACCTTCGGCCCAGTCTGAGGTTTTGAATGCCCTGGACTGGGTTTTCATTAAGGCTATCTCAATATTTTGGTGCATTGAGCTTTTATTCTACTCTGATGAGTTGCTCAGTCCCTGCCGCTGAAAAACAGCCCAACAGCATGAGGCTGCTACCACCACCACTTTACTTTTGGGATGGTACTCTGCAGGTGATGAGAAGAGCCAGTTTCCTTCAAACATGATGCTTAGAATTGAGGTTCATCAGAACAGGTAATCTTGTTTCTCAGAGTCTGAGGGTCCTTTAGGTGCTTTATTGCAAATTCCAAGTGTGTTTTCATGTGTCTTCACTGAGGAGAGGATTGAGTTTGGCCACACTCCCACAAAGCCCAGATCGGTGGAGTGTTGCAGTGATGTTTGTCCTTCTGTAGGTTTCTCCCATCTGCATATATGATCATGGAGCTCAACTAGAGTGACCACCAGGTTCTTGGTCACCAGTCTAGACAAGCCCCTTCTCCATCAATTGCTCAGTTTGGCTGGGGACCAGCTCTTAGAAGAGTCCTGGTTGTGCCAAACTTCTTCCATTTGAGAATTATGGAAGCCACTGTGCTCTTGGGAACCTTCAGTGCAGCAGAATTTTTTTTGTAGCCTTCCTCAGATCTGTGCCTCAATACAATCCTGTGTCTGAGCTCTGCAGGCAGTTCCTTTGACCTCGTGGCTTGGTTTTCGCTCTGATATGCATTATCAGCTGTGAGGCCTTTTACAGAGAGGTGTGTGCCTTTCCAAATCATGTCCAATCAATGTAATTTACCACAGGCGGACTCCAATCAAGGTGTAGAAACATCTCTGCAATGATCAAGAGACATGGGAGGCACCTGAGCGAAATTTCAAGTGTTGTTGCAAAGGGTCTGAATACTTATGTAAATGTGATATTTCAGTTTTTTCTTTTTAATAAATTTACAGACATTTCTAAAATTCTGTTTTCACTTCGTCTTTATGAGGTACAGAGTGTAGATTAATGAGAAAAAAAATGAATTTAAACAATTGTAGTATCAGGCTGCAACATAACAAAATTGAAAAAAGTGAAGGGCGTCTGAATACTTTCCGTACCCACTGTATATATATATATATATATGAGTTAACATGCCAAGGTGTTAACTGCTTTCAATATTAGAACAAAACCTGGCACGTCCTGACAGAGAGAGATAGTGAAAGACTGGATCTTTAACATTTGATTCATTAACTTTTCACATGATGTATTACACTGATACAATTATCATTCAGCCATAAAATTTACTTTAAAAGAATGCTAAAGACTCTAAATGGGACACTATACCAACCATTCATTGTAACTGAGGTTTAAATACCCTTTGACTGGTGAACTTCCAGCACAGCGTCAAACTGGTATCGAGCCAATCTCAGACCTACTGTATGCAAGAGACATATATTCAGCTGCGCTACGTTTGTACTCCATAATTGTCCATTCATATTTTATGTTACAGACACATTGCAATTAATCATGATCAGGTCATTTCACTGACATTTTATTCCCAAAGTATTCAGAAAACTTTAATAAATTAATAAATCTTATACAGCAACTGTAACAACTGACTTGTTTTGAATGTTTTAGTTCTGAAATAAAACCAGAACAAGAACATTTAACAATGCATAAAGCCTTACATCTTGAACATATACAAAGTTATGGGGTCCTGTTATAAAATAAATGTAGTAATGCATGACTTAAAAAATCTGTTGAAACTGTCAAAAAGAATAGGTTGCAACATGACTGTTTTGAAAGAGTTACAATTTCAAATGAAACTTCTGGATTCCCATCACCTCATAATTTGTGGCAGGGGATGAAGTAGGAACAGTAGGGTCAGGATCGTCTTAGCAGCTACTTATATATCATCAGCCTCACAATTCTGAAATAAATAGTATGTGCAGCATAAACAAACTTAAATGAAATGTACATGGTCTCTAATATGTTCATGTCATCAGTTGAATGCGACTTTACACACAAGACAAGCTCTGCTGTAACAGCTCTTTCATGCTCTCAATAAACAAAAAGTATATTTTCGTTCTATTTATTTACCACATGTCCTATCAGTCAAAACATTATTTTATGCTTTACACTGAGTTTCTGAATCTAATATCTTAATGTGGTATGGTATCCACGTGAATAATGATTCTTTATTAAATATAAGAATTGATCAATATTACATCATAACACACTCTGGACTAAACAGCAGCCGCTGGCTTACATTGTTCACATTTGCGACTGTCTAAACGACTGATTTTACTTCCAAGTTTTAAGTAAACATGCAAAAATAAAACAATACACCTTTACTTGGCTACTTAACTGAAATGAAACAATCAACTGCACATACCTCTGCTGAATCGTAACTTGAATGGTAAGTGCAGATGACGTCAGCATCCAGGTAGGCACGCCCACAGCGGGTTATGATTGGTCGACTGACAGGCTCAGATCTGATTGGCTAAAGAGTACGAGTGAAATGCGTGGGAGGAGTTCGCTGCCAGGAAAGTCTCAAAAATACACACACAAATCCAAGGCGATTCACAGCCCATGATAATCTCATGAATTTTAAACGTTCAGAAATTCTGTACACAGTTGTACATCTGTCAATTGTGTTTTGCATTTGTAAAATGTATTTTATGAATATATAATCTTTTTTTGTGCATGTGAATTATTTTTTGTGAATATATATATATATATATATATATATATATATGTATATGTATGTATGTATTTTTTTCCTGCATGTGAATTGGGTTACACGTGGATCGTGTCTTTTACGTGAATTATTATTGAGATCATTTTGGCTCCATAAATAGGCAGCAAACCTGTTGACCTACTGGTCACCAAATTTTGGAACCTTTTCTGTCTACTGCAATCGTATGCATATGAATGGAAGTCAGTGGAATGAAAAGTGTAGGATTTCCAGGTAATATTTCTGTAGGTTACACCCTCACAGCAGTAGGCGGTGACAGTTTTTTTTAGGTAAATTGTTGAATTTGTTGAGCTGATTTGTTTGCACGCTAATTCATTCAGGAGCACTGCTACAGCATGTTGCTCGAAGATGTGCGTTTTATTCCACTCTGGGTTTTTTTGGAACTATTTAAGTTTATAGAACAAAAATGCACTGGCAGTAGTGTGTCAAAAATATGAGTTGCTCAGTATTGACTTTTTTGTAAGGATTGTAGAAAAGCAATACCCATGTGGGGCCCACCTGGGCTATCCAACTGGGACCCAGCTAATTTTGTCCTCAGTTTCCATGGTGGCCCCACATGGGTTAGCCCAGATGGGCTGATGATGGGCCCTTGATGGGCTCCATATAGGCCCCATATCGGTTAACCAGGTAGCTCCCATTTGGTGCCTACATGAGTCTGCCTACATGGGTTAGTGATGGGACCCAGCTAGGTCTTATGTAGGTCTCTTATGGGCCACAACAGGTATACACATGGGCTAATATATTTGTCTGCTTAGGTTACCTTATTTTACAGTAAACCCCTAAACACAAACATTACATTAAATCCACTAAAATGCTAAAGGTATTCAATAAACAGAAACCAGTAGTTCATGCTTTTAAGCAAAGTTTATGTGGAATAATTTAAACATGACCATTACAACTTGTATATTTACAACTTTACAAAACATAAGTATCTTAAAAAAAGTTAAAGTGAAGCTCCTGACAAACATTATTTGGCATAAATTGTTTGTATATGCATATCTGAAAACTCTAAAATACATTATTTCACAAACAAACAAACCAACAGTGCAGCTTCTCACTCCTCTGTCCTCGCTCTCCCAATGACCCTTTGAAAATACGACAATTAATCAACCACTGTGCCACTTTTTCAGTTAAAACAGATGATTATTGTCTTTTTAAAGATTGTATTTCCATTTAAAAATCAAGAATATCTTAAGACTTACCCATCTTGCTCTCCACTACGTGACCTCGCAGAACGGTTTCCTCCCGTCACCGATTAGCCACTTTGACACTGACTTTTCTGCCTCTTTTCTGGTAATTTGGTTTGTAAGAATTTTTTCAAGCTTACTGTAAAACACAGAGCAAAGTTAGATTCAATTCCATATTTAAGCCCATGCAATAAATAAGCAGTCATCTCCATTTTTACATTTTTTTTCAGGAAGTACAATAATGGTATCAGATATAATATTCTATCATAAATAAATGATTTCTGTGTAAACAAGGGCACAGGGCAACATTTAAAGGCATAGTTCACACAAAAATTAAATGTCTCATTTTTTAATCACAAATTTCAAAATCTGTCCATCTGAAATTTTCTTTTAAACAATTATAATTTTTATCAGGCAAATATAGGTTCTTTTCATTGTCATTACAGTGAAATAACTTAACATAAACACAAGAGCCTGATAAAAATGATTTTAGAAGAAAATTTCAGACGGTTTTTGCATCTGATGTCTTCATTTGTTCTTATTTTAGTATCACTTCACTTGTATTAGTGTACACTCTAAAAAATGCTAGGTTAAAGGGTTAGTTCACCCCAAAATGAAAATTGTCATTAATTACTCACCCTCATGTCGTTCCAAACCCGTAAGACCTTCGTTCATCTTCGGAACACAAATTAAGATATTTTTGATGAAATCTGAGAGCTCTCTGACCCTCCATAGACAGCAACGCAACTGTTCCCAGGTCCAGAAAAGTAGTAAATACATCGGTAAAACAGGTCCAAGTTTTTTCAGGCGACCGTTATTTTAGAATGTATAGCCTTATTGTTTCCATGGTGACGTGTCATGCTTGTCATGTGACACACTGCAGCCACAATAGCACTGTATGACACATGGATCACTTTTATTTAGTTTTTCCTTTTTTTATTATTAATATTCACAGACATACTCACTATCTGATATTCCAATTCTGAAATGTGCAAGTAAATGTATTTGGAAGTTTAAACTCTTTTATAATGACCGTGTTAGTTGATCTATACCGGGTGATGGGCGCCGCCGTGTTTGTTCGCGCTGAATCCGAGCTGTGGGATTTACAAGTAAATTCATCTTCTCCTCCCGAAACACGTTAAAGTAAGTATCCGGTAAACTGGGAGAAGAGCGGAGTAAAGTTTAAAGTTGTCTACACAATCTGTATATGATATACAGTCATGGCCAAAAATATCGGCACCCTTGGTAAATATGATCAAAAAAGGCTGTGAAAATGAATCTGCATTGTTAATCCTTTTGATCTTTTACTGAAAAAATTCACAAAACTCTAACCTTTCATTAAATAATAAGAATTTAAAATGGGGGGAAATATCATTATGAAATAAATTTTTCTCTAATACACGTTGGCCACAATTAACGGCACCCTTTTATTCAATACTTTTTGAAACCTCCATTTGCCAGTTTAACAGCTCTAAATTTTCTCCTATAATGCCTGATGAGGTTAGAGAACACCTGACAAGACATCAGAGACAATTACTTCATCCAGAATCACTCCAGACCCTTTAGATTCCCAGCTCCATGATGGTGCTTCTTCTCTTCAGTTCACCCCACTCATTTTCTATAAGGTTCAGGTCAGAGGACTGGAATGGCCATAGCAGAAGCTTGGTTTTGTGCTCAGAGACCCATTTTTGTGTTGTTTTTGAGGTTTGTGTTTGGATTTTGGATTATTGTACGATTATTGTGTTTGGATTTTGGATTATTGTATGGTTGGAAGATCCAAACATGGCCCATTATAAGATTTCTAACAGAGTCAGTCACTTATTGATTTTTTTTTATTTTTTTTATCTGTTGGTATTTGATAGACTCCATGATGCCATGTGTCTAAACAAGATGTCCAGGACCTCCAGCAGAAATATAGGCCCACAACATAAAAAATACAGCAGTATATTTCCTTGTACACATGGGGTACTTTTTATCTCTGTGTTCACCAAAACCATCTTGAGTGTTTGCTGCTAAAAAGCTAATTTTTTTAGTTTCATCTGACCATAGAAGCCAGTCCCATTTGAAGTTCCAGTCGTGTCTGATAACGGAATATGCTGGAGTTTGTTTTTGGATGAGCTAGGAGAATTTTTCTTGAAACCCTCCCAAACAACATGTGGTGATGTAGGTGCTGTTTGACAATTTTTTTTAAAGGTTTTCTGACCCCGAGACTCAACTATTTTCTGCAATTCTCCAGGTGTGGTTCTTGGAGAGTCTTTAGCCACTCAAACTCTCCTTCTCACTGTGCATTAAGATGATATAGACACACGTCCTCTTCCAGTCAGTTTTGTAACATTTTATGTTGATTGGAAATTCTTAATTATTGCCCTGATGGTGGAAATGGGAATTTTCACTGCTCTAGCGCTTTTCTTAAAGCCACTTCACTAATTTGTGAAGCTCAATTATCTTTTGCTGCACATCAGAAATATATTATTTGTTTTTTCTCATTGTGATGGATGATTAAGGGAATTTGGGCCTTTGTTTTTCCTTATTTATATTTCTGTGAAACAGGAAGCCATGGCTGGAAAATTTCATCTTCATAATCACCCTGGAGTGCTCAAAATTGTGAATATGAATGGGAATATACTTCAGAGATATTTTACTCATAAGAATTTCTAGGAGTACCAATAATTGTATCCGTGTGTTAGAGAAAAACTTTTATTTCATAATGATATTTCCCCTCCCATTTTAAATTCTTATTATCCAATGAAAAGTTAGATTTTTGTGAATTTTTTAAATAAAAGATCAAAAGGATTAACAATGCAGATTAATTTTCACAGCCGCCTTTGATCATATTTACCAAGGGTGCCGATATTTTTGGCCATGACTGTAAATAAAACATGTCGTCAGATTATATTTGTAAGGATCATTATTGCTGCTTCCATAGACATCAGTGCATATTTTACAAACTATAAATGTATGGTTTTGCTAGTACTTATGTGTATTTAACTGTCTGAAACCTAAAATAAGCATTATATGTTTGAAAACACTGAATATTTGTGATAATATGACAAGCGCTCAGGGCGTGCGATCTAGCTTGCTCCGCGCCAGCAGATTTGAATTCAGCAGTTGATGACGTGATGCACTGAACGTTCTAATCACACCGGTGTGATGGTACGCTTCAGGGACCAGCCTAGAATGATCACACCGGTGTGATCGTATGCGATAAAGGGCTAAATACAACCCAGTGCTGGGTAAATATTGGAGAGAACACATGCTGGGTTGTTTTCAATCAACAGTTGGGTTAAATGTTTAACCCAACCTTCTGGGCAGTAACCCAACTGCTGGGTCTAAACAACCCAATCGCTAGGTTCGTCCATATTTTACCCAGCGCTGGGTTGTATTTAACCCAGATTTTTTTAGAGAGTACTTGTCTTTAATAAAATTTGAATTTTATTTATTTTTTTATCATAAACTGAGTTTTGTGATCGCTACACCACAAATTAACAGTTACTTATCACTAAAATAAGCAGTACACCTGGTCCATATTCTCATAATTTGGGGTATTGTTTGTCCAAGTATGGACAATTATTTCCATACAATCAAACTTATTTGATTCCACTCATTTACGAAGAACAAACTCAACTCCCCCCGAAACTCTCGTTTTCCATGCCGGCCAACAAAATTGAACTCTCTTGATAAGGGGTGGTCCAAAAGGAAGGCCATCATTCTTCTTGTGGCTTCATCCACAGTACTCCCTCCAATTTCTGCCACCACAGCAACCTAACGGGAAACAAGATTATCATCATTGGGGAGACAACTCAAAAAATGAACCCGAATAATTGCAATTACACTTCCCCCCAAATCGTGCAGCCATAGGTTAATCAATGGTACACTGCTATTTTACACTGGAAGGTGTAATCTACTGTGTGCATCAAGTCCATTCATACAAGACTATTACTCACAATTCATATGGAACACTTCCTATGCAGTTACCTCTGTGGTACAAAAACATTCAGCCTCTGTAGCAAAAAAGCTACAGGACTGTGAAAATGTCTTAGGCCACCATTATATTTGTTGTTTTGGAAATAGTATAATAATCTCAGAGTTTTTATTAGAATACAACTAAAAAATACAGGAAATTTATAGGCAGTATTCAAAAAAACAAAGAATCAAAATGGTGGCCTAAGACTTCTGCACAGTACTGTAAGTGCAAAAACTTTAACGTTCAGCCCTGTGAACCTGCTAACGTTAAATGGTCATGTTAGAACATACCACTTGTTTCTGGAAGGTGGGGTCTGGCAATATCCGCTCCACTGCATCAACATCCGAGACCGTCCGATTACTTTCTGTAAGAAAAATGCTTATTACTTAAAAAAAAAATTAAATTCTAATTTAGGCAAAAACATTTGTATAGTCATAACAATTTGTATGATTTGTAATAACACACGAATGCAAACTGACGCAGATGTATATAAGGCAGAAACTCCTGTTTGCATAATAAATATTAAATATTGTTGTAATATTGTATTTTATGTATTGTTAAACCTACAACAGCCTTATTGTTTACTCTTCAAATTGAGATCTGTCCCAGGTTAACATACCTTATTTACACTAGCTTCTCTGCTATTTTAGCCATTTGACATCATCGTTGTAATCTTCCTGTATCGTGAGCACACAGCCCGGTGCCAAACTTTGCAGTTTAAGTATGAGCTTTTTTAGTGTATTTTACTTTTAGAGGGCGTAGGGAACACCAAGTCATACAGCGTTATCCTTTAGGCATTGGCGCCAGAAATAAGAGGAAAAATGTGGCGAGTATGATGTCTAAAATCTAACGAGACAAAAATCCAAACTATGTTTTGGTTAACATTATGGTTTGTAAACAATGTAATTACATTTTCAGTTTTAAAATTGTAATTCTTACCTTGGATACACTGAAGGCAAACGTCTTCTCCCGGAAATTACAGCAAAGCAGTCAGTGAGTAGTAATGGTGTCGGCGCGATGTGGTGTGTGCCGCATGGGGGATGGGAATGCTGAATGAAATCTCGCGGGATCCACCCTGCATGCAGATTGAGGCAGGGCTGCATCTCGCGGTAGTTTGATGTCGTGGGAGATGGGATCTCGCGAGAAAGTTGTCGGCACAAAGTGGCTGCATTTATTTTTATTTATTTATTTATTTTTTGCTAAATGTCAGTGGAAAATTGGGTAGAAATGCATGAGTGTTGGAATCATAGACTGTAAAAAAAAAAAAAAAAAAAAAAAAGGAGGGGAATTTTTAGATTTTGATTAAGTAATAATTTACATTTTGAGTATATTAAGTAATCCAAGTGTCAAAACACTTGGGTTCACCCATGTGGGTCCTAGCTGGCTCACCCAAGTGCGCCCCAGATAAGATGCCCACCTAGGTTCACCCATGTGGGTCCTAGCTGGGTCACCCAAGTGGGCCCCAGATAAGATGCCCATTTTGAGCCCATCCCCACTCTGTACCCCTGTAGCCCATGTGAAACCCATGTGGGCCCCACATTAACGTGTTTGCTGGGTGTGGTCTAAAAAGACCTTAATCAGATTAGATGTCATATTGAAGAAAACAAGGCTGTGAGGTCCTAGATCATTTCAAAACTGTGTTATGGAGTTTTTGTCTACAGAAAGTGTTTTGTTGTTTTCAGAAATATTTTTTGTCAGCTGAACAATTATGTTGTTAAACAACATTACACTCCATTGAACACACTGTACTTCTACCCCTCACAGTCTCATTTTCATTCCTGTCAAAAGTTAAGCAGTTAAATACCCTGACTAAGGCCATGTATCTACAGGCAAATAAACAGCACTCTTGCTTGTGTGTTTTTCATTAAATAGATTTGGATTCAAGTTTAATTTTGTATTGATGGATTCGTAAGCAGATGCCTTTTCAATTGTGTGAGTTGTTGTAAACTGACAGTTGTTTACATGAACATTGGCCTCAAAAATATTTGGTCCCTTGTGTGATGTTTGAACATCATTGCATTAGATAACAAAATGTTAAATAAACAGAGTGTCAATGAACCTTCCACATAAAACATTTCACAAAAAAAGAAGTTTGTTAGGTTTAAAATGATAAATCAACAGATATGCTGTTCACGATTAGCTCAAAAAGTATCCTTTCTGGCTGCCTAAGTGTTTTTTTTATTTTTTTATTTTTTTATTTTTTTAAATGACACCTGTGGTTAAATGTTATGCATCCAATGAAAATGATGTTCTAGTATCATTTGTTTGTTAATGAGGGAAGTATATTTCATGGAGAATCTCTCACTGTCTTTGAAATTCACATCTGAACATGCTGCACTACCTAAAATTATCAGCTCCCCGAATTGTCGTTGGGACGGAGCAGCGACAGCTGCTTATATACGCTCGTAGCAATGATTGACAGGACTGAACGATTAGGCTCCTCCCGAACCTACGTTTGGAACTTCATTTCACGAGTTCGCCTGCCCATTCAGTCCTGCTAGATAAAGGTAAACAAACCTGGCTTGTTGTCCTCGAAGGAGGCCTGAACCCGAGGCTCGACTCAAGCTCCGAGTAAGAACCCCCAAAAAAGGCTTATCAAGGACAAGAAGCTGGCTACCGATCGCGAGTAATTCGGGAGACAAGATGAGAAAAACTTACTCCCCAAAAAACTTTTTGCAACATGGTGAACTGCTCCTGCGGGAGCAGAGAGGTCTGCTCTGGCAGAAGAGTAGAATTTGAGCACAACAGGAGCAATAAAGAAAATCACTGCTGTGGCAGTGAAATGAATATCAAATGTTTAATCAAAGAGTGAAGGAGCTGTTGCTGGGGTGAAATAGCTATTAAGGATTTGTCACTACTGCGGCAGTGACAAAAGGTTTAAAGCTTGTTTGCGAGGGTAGAAGGACAAATCACTGCTGCGGCAGTGAGCTGTGAATAGAAGATTTTAAGGAAGAAGAGTCACTGCTGCGTCAGTGGAAAGGCTACTTTGAGTCGAGGAGGAAGAATTCACTGCTGCAGCAGTGAAGCAATTAAGAGTTTGAGGGAGAGAAAGTCGCTCCTGCGGCAGCGGCAGACTCGGGGTTGGGTAGCTGACAGTCCTGGTGGCTGTTATGTGCTGTGAGACTGACGGATGTGTAAAGGGGATTCCTTGCTCAGAAAGGTTGAGCTGGGTGACGCGATGAGAGCTGAAGGGCAGGGATGGGGGAATCCTTGCTAAAACCGCAAAAAGGAGAGAGGGCAAGAGTGAGACTGATGGTCGATAGATCTGCAGATGGAGCAGGATATGTTACGGCAGCCAAGGAAGACTCTATTGTAAAGGTCGAAATCCAGAGCGCCCCAGTAGCGGCACTGATTCCGCTGTGCCACTCTCGATGCAATAACTTTTGGTAGGTGTAAAAGTGGCTGCCGCCGAAAGACAGTGAGAGATCGGCTATGATAGATAGGTAATCGTTCAGTTCTTTAAGTCTGTTTGGGAGGACTGAGCATATTACCTCTGTGTATTTTCCGAATGCTACCACGAATTCGGCGAGTGACAAGATGCAGTTGGAGCTAGAGGCAGAATCTTTGAGCGTAATGGAAAAGGCACCGCAGTCCACAGATCGATGGCAGTCTTTTTGTAGGATGGGAGATAGAAGAGTAGCCATGTCCACGTCCATACCTGAGAGAATTTCAGTGCAGAGTGGAATGGAAACAGATGGCGGCTCCATGGCAATGGTGTGGGCAGGAGCTGCAGTTGGAACAGACGTGAAAAGGGTATAGGATGGCGGGCGAGACAAGGTAGAGGGAGGATAGCTGACAGGGAGAGAAGACGAGGCAGGTACCGTCTGCGGAGGCAGCCTCATGCTGGGTTCTGTGCTCGTGGAGGGAAAAAGGAAGGCAGATGAGGGAAAGAGGGGAGGATGCAGAGAGAGCGCCGGAGCGGGACCCGTTTGTGGAGGTAGCCTCACGCTCGGGGGCACTCTGGGAATAGCTGGAATAGAAGCAGAAGGGAGATGAAAAGGAACGGAGGTGATTGGAGAGGAATGAGCGAGGTTGAGCAAGTCTGAGGTGGGTAAGAGGTGGGGCTGGACAGGAGCAATAACATTGAGAGGGCAGGCAGAATGGATGCTTGAGAAACGTGGGTTTGATGGGCTGAATTGGCTTGACAGACCGGAGGTCTTGGGGCCGCATTTGCAAGGCCTGTGTGAGAGGAGGTGGGCGGCACCAGCGCTGCGGCCGGAGTGGAGCCGCTGGGAGAGCTGGAGGTTGATGCGGCCTCCTGGTTGAGGGAGGCGCGCCTAGCTCTCTTAGATGGGCGACTGGAGGCCTCTTGATAGCGAGCAGGAGGAGCGGAGGAAGGAGTCGGACCAGATTGCGAATTTATGTATAGCTCGTACAACTGAGCTTTGCTTTGCCTTTGGGAGAAATGGATGTTTGCGGCTGCAAGGGCGTGCTGCAATCCGTTAACTGTCTACTGTTATGACAGGAATGGAAGATGATCCTGATGGACTCGGCTGAGCTGGAGTGCGTGAGGTGCCTGAGGTGCGTGGCTGCCTAATCGGAGGCGGGGAAGACCGTGATCTATGGTGGCGCCTCGGCGAGTTTGGAGGGGAACGCCGAGAGGGACGACCGTGAACCTTGCTGGTCCGACCAGTACTGGAACCGGCGTTAGGAGAAGCCAGGGTCGGTTCGGCGACCGAAGGATATTCGGAGGAATGGGACAGTTCCTCGTCGGAGGAAAATAACTGGAGTTCATCGGGTTGGGACATGTTTCACGGAATAGGGCTGGGCCGTATACCAGAAGAATTGTCGCTGGGACGGAGCAGCGACAGCTGCTTATATATGCTCGTAGCGATGATTGACAGGACTGAACGATTAGGCTCCTCCCGAACCTACGTTTGGAACTTCATTTAAACCACAATTCTGTTAACCTTTGAAACAGTGCATTTAGGTTTTAAGTTTATGTACTTGTTAAAATTTGTTTAATTGGTCACTCCCATCTGAGAAAGTTGTATTTTGTTAATATAATGATTTAGACATAACATTTGATTAGGATCTTGGCCTCTGACTGAACTTCTCATCTCAAAGTTTCTAAGCGCCAAATACCAAACCACTTGAAGTGTAACAAAGCGGTTCATATCAGCGGCAAAATCCAGAGAGATAACACAACTCGCTTGAACAGACCTCACACTAGTTTCCCATGGTTCTACTCAGGTGCTTGGAAAGACCAGCCAGTTTTACTCTATTACCCCAACAAAAGGATCCAGGGTAGCTACAATGCCCCGCTTCAAAGGTCTGTCTCTACGCCTATATGGTCATATTGAAAGAGCGTTTTGAAGCAGTGTGTATTGTTTGGGGATGTTTGAAAGGATAGTTTGTTCATTCCATTTGATATTTGAACGGGAAATCAGTGCAGCTAAAGATTGTTTTCCACAGTCGGTCAATCTGACAGAGTTAAACGGAGCCGGTAAATACTGCCCGCTCAGGAGCACAATGCAGCTCCTGTGCTTAGAGATTGGTATAGCAAATAAAGCTGACCATTGATTTGCATGTGGGAAACAGACAAGGCAGTACTTTTAACAGTGAAAGACAGTGTTTGTCAGGCATCCTTTATATATTAAAAGTTAAGCATTTTTCTGATATAGTGTAGCTTATCCTTGTCCTGCTATTTGATTTTGTCTTATTTGAAGCATAAAACTTTACCACTTTTAAATAATTTTAGGCCAGAATGAGTGAATGAATACACAACATGCTATTCAGAAATGTGTTGTCAGTAAGTTTTTTTTTTTTTTTTTTTTTTTTTTTTTTTTTTTTTTTTTTTTTTTTAAAGGCTGTATTTATTTGCTCAAAAGCACAGTAAAAATAAATAAATAAATAAAATAAAAACCCTTAATATTAGGAAGTATTTCAGCAGCTTTTACAAATGTTATTCTAATATGCTGATTTGTTGCTCAAGAAACATTTCCTATTGTCAGTGTTGAAAACAATTGTGCTGCTTAATAGTTTTGTGGAAAGGATTCTTTGATTAAAAAGAAAGTGTTTGTTTGAAATCTTTTTATAATGTAAAAGTCATTACTGTCAGTTTTGAAGAATTAAATGTGTTAATTGTTTGTAGAATAAAAGTATTCATCTTACTGAATGGTATACACAATTGTAATTTTTGGTATACACAATTTGTGATTTGCTCAATGTTTTTAATGCATTTAAAGAAAACTAAATGACACAACTATTATAGCCTTTCATATCTTCATTCCATCAAAATCTACCACACCCTGCAGTTCATATACAGTTTTTGTTTTGCTCTTAATAAAGTAATTTTGTTGAGTTACTCTGGCCACCTAGCTCACAGCTATGGTGTTTAAGATTACAGAGTGATGGAGACATTGGCTTATCTTTGAAGGTGCTGCTACTCTGTGTCATTTTAACTTAATTTGGTCCGTGGATCAGGTTGCTCTTCTGGCTCAGCACAAAACCATCATTGAGTAGAACACATCTGCTGCCAAGTCTCTCTCCCTCTCTCTCTTTTTCTCCATCTGATTTAGATGCTAATATCACGCTATACACATTTTCTCAGCCTCTGTTTCTATAAGGGTGGTCCTTCATATGCTTCGGACCAAATCTCGTTTTCTTCATCTCTAGACAAGCGGTGTGCCCCAAGGCTGACCCTTGGGCCCACTTTAGTTGATTAAAACCTCAAGTAAACCTCTACTTCCCCAGTTAAAGATATTGTTCTACTAATGCAGGTAGTGCCCAAAGCTAATCCAAGGACACCGTGGTACTGTATATTTTCATTTAGCTGATGGAGTCGCACTTCAAGGAAGCAACCCTTAATGAAGTCGTACACATCTCCTTCATCTCTTGGCAGCCTTTTTTACTGGCTGATTATAAAGCCCATTTCTTCAATCACTTCAGACCTCAAGGAGATTGTATAGCCATTGTACGCTCTTGCCCCATCAGGCTAACCCCTTGTCCTAATCCCACTGTGTTGCCTATTTAAGGCCAGGAAATAAGAGACCCGAGCTGACTAGAGGTAATCTAGGACACCAGCTGCTTAGCCTGGAAGGCCATCCTTGTTTGTTGACCGCCCCGTCTCGGCCTAATCAGTGTTACAGTTGCCCACTGGGGCAAGAACTGGAGGTGGAGGCGGACTATGATTATCTCTGATGTAATATTATGTTTCATGTGCTTGATTAGTTGGGCCTAATTAACTGAAGCTCTTGTATGATGATTATCAACCCAGACAAATGCCAGTTGTCATTTGGCAACAGTTTCGGCTTAATCAAGATTACACCGCAGAAATCCTTTAATCATTCATAATTCTACACATCATTTTGTCTTGTTTGATAAACAGCAGTAATTGGATTTCAGAACTGTACAGAAATGCAAAGAAAAACTTTGCTAATGGTGACAATAGTTCTTGTGATTTGAGCAATAGGGAAGTTGAGTCATCTTAGCTGCTGTTAAAGTCATGACAAAACAGAAGTAGCATCAGATCTTTTTTTTTTCGTATTGTGTCATCCATCCAAGTGTAATGGATTATTGAAAAAATGTAGGGTGGGGACTTTAAGATAAGGGTGGTTCGGTTATGACTATTTTGGTTCAGTTATAACTTTTGATTTAAACATGGTCAAAACATTTTTAAAAAATGGAACATACACAGATGAATTGCTCACAATAAGATCTATAACATGCATTTGAAAAATAGACAGGGTGAAGTTTCATTTCATGCCAACTTTAAGGAGTTAAATTTAAATTCTACCAGAAACATCCAAGATTACTCCTACTCTTTTGTTGCTTTGGGAATAAAAGTCCAGGTGCACTAATAGCAGGTCTAATTATTGCAGTATATTGGAGCGTATTCGACCAGAAGACCATTGACTTAGCTGCTGACATAGATACTTGGCTGTAACTCTGCATTTTTATTTTTGGAGGTTGTTCGGACAGGACTCGCTGTCAAAATGTTATCAGTTCAGTGCAGTCAATGCCAAAATAAGCTGTTAAAGTTCTATATAGATGGTGTGTGTGAACAAAGCAATAATATTGGCATGCACGTTTGAGCACGTACAGGATGCTCGGACGTACTCTAAGAAATCTGCTTTCTAATAAATTGACCCATTCACAGAGTTTGATGGCGTTAGACTTAGAAGTAAATTGTGAACTGTGACATCTTGAACAATTGTGCAAATTGTGCATTCAGCATGAAAGTGTTAGTACCCTACTTTATTTCAAAAATTTTTAATAACATTTTGTTGTCGAATAATAGGTATAGGTTTTCAACAAAAAAGTTAATCCAGTAATTTTACAGGAATTGAATGTGTATAAAAGTAGCTAATCTGTTGGAGATGGAGAACCTGACAGTGTCAACGAGACTAAAGAAACTATTGTGTACTTGGAGAGAGGCCTCTGTAGTGAGAATGAAAGGCTTCAACTATCTCAAGGTCCACACCTTAGAGAACTTTACAAGGACCACACACACCACAGCTTACTTAGGGAGGCACAATAGTACCACAACCTTTGGTGCCTGGGGATGTTCAGGATGGCCCTCGATGATCTTTGTAAAGGTACACTATGGAAAGCATTCTCCAAGGTGGACCAACTGGAACTTTCTAGACTAAAAGGGCTAGAGTGTTGTGGGTGCTTATCAGACCATTTATTTATACATGTATTAAATAACATAAGTTTTATGATTTTATTGTATTTTAGTTTTTTTTTTTTTTTTTTTTTTTTAAATATATAATACTAAAATCGAAAAGTTCCATTAAATCATAATATTACACTGTTTGAAAATTCTAAATAAAAGACAGGAACAGTTAGTAATGGGTGGTCATGGTTTGGAAGACTTCATTTATCTTTTTAAGCCTATCGTGGTGATTTCTCTTTCTTTTCTTTCTTTTTTTTTTTTTAGTTGTCCTAAAGCAAGCATGCATTAACTTGTGCAGTGAATATGAGATCTCCATATTCAGTAGTCCTCAGAGGCCGAGACAAGCAGACAGAGTGAATGAGAGCTAGATGTGAGATTACATGGGACTGGGTTGCCAGGTTCCTGCCCAAACTGTGCAAAAACATTATTTGAGTATCTGGTTAACTGAGAAAACAGAGAGACATTAATCATGTGACCAGCACAAGATCCACAGTACTTAATTCAGTTGCAAATGCACTGATTCACTTATTGAAACATTTGTTTGCAGTCGATTAACATTTACATTTTGTCTTTCTAGGAAGAGAACTCTGGGTCTTAATACTGGGTCAACATCCCAGAGAACACAGAACGGGCATCCCAGAATTCAAATACGTGGGCAACATGCACGGAAATGAGGTAATGCGGCTGTTTCCCTTAATTATTTATTGCAAAACACAGTTATGTTTTCACCAGGTCTTACGTTGTAAGCAGGACTTTTTGCACGAACAGATTTCATATAACTGAACCGCTTCCAAAGAACTCAGTCTTGCATGTCTGTTTTCTTTAGATGGGGCTAAATTTGGAATTGGAGGCTTCTTTAAATAGATCCAGCTCTGCGTTTGTTTAGTTTTGTTTCTTGTTGTTTGGGCGAGAGGGGGCCAGTGCTGGTCTGAAGGGGCGTATTTGGTAAGGGGCGTGTGGGAAAAAGGGTCTGTACACAAAAGCATTACAGTCCGAGGAACCGGCCAGGACGCCAATGAAGAGCAGTGGACTGTGACCTTCACCGGAAAAAAATTCCAAGGTGGGGTGTATGGGGGGATCTTTTACCAATGTGCTCCGCTCCCATGCCCATTGTGAATTCAGTACTTCCTGTCTTTGTGAGGGGGACTAAACAAAATTTGCTGAAGAGAAACTGTGGTTGGAATTGCTATTGCATGAATGGGCTAGGAGAGATTTTGGAGAGAGATTATTGTCTAAAATGTAAAAATACTTTTTTAAAAAAAGTGCTTAATTATTTCCCAGTTTAATTTGCAGGGATGACTCTTTTATGAATGGGTTTTAAATCATAAGTGGCATAGCCGCTTTGGGGAACTTCATCTCAAAAAGACTGAAAAATTCTTTCAAATAAAGTTGTCTTATCTGTCAGTTTGACCGAATAACCCATGAATTTTCCCATGAATCTTGCTGCATTTTTATCCATCAGGGAAAATAATGTAATGCTTGCAATTTTAATGCGACAAATATATTACAAGAATAGCCTTACAAGAATATCTTACAAGAATATCTGTAGAACACAATAGAACAGAATGATACAGTATAATAAAACAATTCAGACTGCTGTGTTCTGTTCCTTCTAATTAGTTTATTTTTCTTTTCCACTGTAACAATATGGAAAAGACCACATATACTGTACTCATGTGATCAACTCTCCCAGTTTAATGAACATATCCCATAAAAAATGTGATAAATGTCTCATTTTCCCAAGTCCTCATTCAGTCTCTTTCCTGGTTTGTTTTCACGTGTGATATTTAGAATGTTATTTAAAGGGGTCATGAACTGAGAAATCAAAATTTGCTTGATCTTTTGATATATAAGAGGTCAGTGTGCTATATAAAAACATTCTGTAAGTTTCAGAACTCAAAACTTTCTTCTTAGTCTAAAAACAGCTTATTTTGAAGCCAACTTGTCAAAACGCTGGTTGTGGAATGTGCCAATTTATGATGTATTAGAGTGGCTAAATCGCTGATATCGAACGATAAACGTTATTTTTAATGAAGTGCTAGACCGCATCAGTAAGAACTTGGTCCTTTGTTCACTTCATTTTACCGTGGATTCGTTTACAAACAAGGCACAATCTGACACAGGATTTTCAGAAAGATTGAAACTAAAAGATAATGTTGTGCCGACTAGATTGGATCCGACAGTAACGTCGCACCACAAATGCATTTGCTTGAAAGAGGACAGAAAATAGCCTATTCCTTCTAAATTGTTTTTTTTTTTTTTTTTTTTTTTTTTTTTTTGATGTAAAAAATTATAAGTGGACCTCAGAGAACAGTACAAAATAAAAAACAAAGGCAGTTCATGGCCCCTTTAAACTTTATATTTGAGCTCAACCATTGGTGTAATTTTTGGGCAAAACACCCTGATTATCTGACCAACAGCTGACTAAAGGTGGCACTAATCGGCTGATATGATATGATATGATATGATATGATATGATATGATATGATATGAGTGTTGATAAACAATCATTGGTGTGGCTTTCTAAGGCAAGTACTATTGGACTGTTTGGCCAGTATGCAACCACTCAATGTTTTAGAAACATGCTAAAGACCACTTCGAACATATTAGAAACCGCATAACAGCACCCTGGCAACCACTCACAACATTCTAAAAAGCTCGGTGGTCATTTTGCATACTTCTGCAGTAGTATTTTGATTTTTATTTTAAAAAAAAATTATTTTAGTAGTTCCAAAATAACAGGCTTTACCTTCAGATGCTTTAATGTGTATCACCGGTAGCTACTGTACGTTTCTCTAATGGCCTGTTAAATTTGGTCAGTCAAAGCATCACTTGTCTGACAGCAGCTGCGGCTCCATGGTTTCATCTAATTAGACAACATCCTGTCTGGATGTTTAAAGAGGCCTGCTATTCAAATCACGCAAATGCAAGGAAGCCAAATGAACAACCAGGATGGGAGGTGCATTTTAAATAAACATGTAAACATTACTCAAATTAGTCGCATAAACATTACCCATCAGCATCCATGAGTCATCTCACGGTGAGGTGTGCCAGACCATTGATACACCACTAAAGTGCTTCTAAGATGGTCCGAGTCTCTTAATGACCCTATAAGACAGAACATGATCCTTTTAGCCTTGTTCAGACTGTCAGCCCAAATCCGATTTTGTGCATATCCAGATAGAATCTGATTTGAATAACTGACTGTCCACACAGCGTATCGCAACTGTTCATATCCGATTTGTGTGTCCATAAGCACTCTTTCGTTTTTACGGAATGTGCATTGGTTTCTATGGTAATGCCGTTGCGTTGTTATGCCTACGCTAAAAAGAACAGTGCTTGACTTGCACTTCGCAACGACACAAGCTTGTTTCTGCAAAGATGTTCAGCATGTTTTCTGCAAAAATGTCTGACATGTTTACGTTTTACATGGCGTGGGGACGTGAAAAAGCTACGCTAAATCTGATCTGACCGGTCAGACTGAAACGGATTTCCAGAAATGCGATTTGAATACGATTCCAAACCACATACGAATGTAGCTTGAAACGGATTTGCACAAATCGGATTTCATGTAGTTTGTTGCCGTTCAGACTATCTAAATATGATCGGATTTCAATCGGATTTGCACAGAAATTGGATTTGGCCTGACAGTCTGAACGAGGCTTTTGCGTAAACCTGATTGGCAAAAAGTCTCTTTAAACATTTAGCTAACAGACTGTAAACACAGACAGGGCTAGTATGGATTACTGAGGGATGAAAGAGGAGAAGAGATGGGAATTATGCATTACATCAATGCAGTACTGAGAATAAAAGTAAATAATTACATTACTTTGGGCCTCATTTATGAAACGCAAACAGAACAAATCTCTCAGATTCATCATCATTTTCATCATCATTTCTGCGTCTTTAATTTATTGCAGCAATTTCTTCTTTGTGTTCCTGTAGCTCAAGAATTAGCAACACCAAGGTTGTGGATTTGTTTATCAATTTGATTTTATAGAGACATGTTTCTTTAATGCACTTGAAGTCACTTTGGATAAAAGTGTCTGCCGAATGCATAAAGGCAAATGGTTTTAAAATTGATTTGGGTGATTTGTTCTCCTTGTGTTTCACGATTGGCTGCAGGGTGGTTGCGATGTTTTTAATGTGTTTCTATGTGGTTGCTAAAGTGTTTTAGGTGGTTGCTAGGGCATTATGTCATTTTTAGGGTGTGCTGGTCGACTGCTTACTGACACTATAGCCAATTTGCCACTTCGAAAGTTCCGCTTATACCCTTATACCTTATTTGACACTTCAAAATGGCTGCTTATACCCTTATATGTGGCACTTGTCAGGCTGTGGTCAAAACGAGGCACACGACGAAGGGATAAACAAACATAGAGTCTTTAATTGTATATTCAAAAGCAAGACAACTGGAGAACTCAGGAGACAGACTGAAGGCTGGTGCAGGACAGGGACACGGGGAAGCCTCCAGGGCAGATCAGGGCACTCGGGAGGCCATGGCGGAGCAGGGAGCTCTGGAGGCCATGGCGGAGGAAGGAGCTCGGGGAGCCCATGGCGGCATAGGCAGTCCAGGGGACCATGGCCGAACGGAGCTTATGGAGCCATGGCGGGATAGACCGTCTGGGGATCCATGGCGGAGCTGGGAGCTCGGGGAGCCATGGCGGATCAGGGAACTCAGGAGGCCATGGCGGATCAGCCTCAGAGGCCATGGCCTCAGCCCCCGCCCCAGCCTCTATGACAGGAACCCTATATCCCCCCCCCAAAAAATAAATCCTTGGGGAGAATTACAGGCTTCGAGGCCATCCATGGGCTAGTCATGGGGACCGCGACCCTCTCTAGGCTTAACTCAGGAACTATACCCCTCCGTGGGCTAAACTCGGGAACAGGAGCTCTCTGTGGGCTAAACTCGGGAACGGGAGCCCTCTGTGGGCTAGACTCGGGAATGGGAGCCCTCCGTGGGCTAAACTCGGGAATGGGAGCCCTTCCTCGGCTTAACTGGGGGTCAGGTGCCCTCCCTGGACTTAGCTGGGGATCTGCAGCTCTTGCTTGACGCTGGTCAGGGGCTGGAACCTGCACTGGACTCTGGTCAGGGGCTGGAGCTTGCACTGGACTCTGGTCAGGGGCTTGAGCTGATACTGGAGCGAACTCTGGGGCTGGAGTGAACTCCGGGGCTGGAGCCCGGTCAAAACAAGGCACACGACAAAGGGATAAACAAACATAGAGTCTTTAATTGTATATTCAAAAGCAAGACAACTGGAGAACTCAGGAGACAACCACCACAAACCAACTTCAACGCAAGACAAGGGAACTGAGGAAAACACAGGGCTTAAAAACACATGGAACATAATCAGGGAGAACTGAAACAGGTGAGGAGTAATCAAGGATAATTTATAGGACAAAGCTGAGACAAATGGAACTAAAGAAAGACAGGAAGGAATCACAGGAAGAACTCAGGGCAAAACAAGACCAAAACGTGACAGCACTATTTGAAGGGACTTTTTTTTTTGTGGTGTTCGAAAAAATAGTGGACATTGTGCGCTCGTTCAATCCCATAATGCACTGCATTTCTGAGTGTACAAACTATGAACATTCAACAGCTCTAATACCCACAATGCGTTGTGAGGATTGAGGCAAATTAATTCATATGTCTTGCCAGAAGATGCTGTCCACAGTAGAATCAGTTGTATGTTCATTCTAAATTGTTTACTTAACTATGGTTTATGACAGATTTCAAGATCATTTTGTTATTATTGAAGCTTACCAGATATTGTAAGCATTGTGGTAGAGTTGGAGAGAGAGAGAGAGAGAGAAAAAGCAAACATGAGAAAAATAAGTCTATACAAGTTTCCTGCTGACATTTGGAAATACTCTAGGGTTTTTATGCTTTAACATCACAGCTTGAGTAATGAATATAATACTCTTGAGGAAATAACCATCAGGGAATAACCATCTTTACTGACTTGTTTAAAAAATCTGGTCTTCTTTCATTGTTGTGTAATTGGTTTGCATGTAAACCAATAAAATAGGTTATTTAAATAAATTAAATCAGCGTTTTGTAGTTATTAGCATGATGTGTGCATTTAAATGTGCTCAGTGTTCAGATTTACTCACTGGATTTCACTCCTGCGTATCATATTAGTAGAGTAATTTTGTAAAGATAGACAGCCTCTATGATATCCTGGTCTCTATGGGTTGAGTCTGTTTTTAATTAGGGTCCTATGAAATCAGTTTTATTTTTTTCCCCCAAATTACATTTTATTTTATTTTTTTTTTTTTCCAAATTCCATGTTGTTCTGTTTTAATTTTTCATGTTTCATATTTTCTAGACTCTGTTTTAATGCTGTAATTAAAATCAAAAAGCAAGTGTAATCAAAAAGCATATGTAATTATTTAAAATCACAAGACTTTCAGAATTTAACAGCAATTTATTAAAAGTTTAACAAAAATTACATTTTTTAAGACTATGTGAAATGTTTAGCTTTTTTCCCAAATTCAGTTATATTTTTATCAAATTCTGTTTTTTTGGATTCCATTTTAATGGTTTCATTCAATTTTAATAATCAAAAGCATATATATATATATATATATATATATATATATATTAGGGATGCACAATATTATCGGCCTGAATCGGCCGATAATGGCTTTAATTGTAAATATCAGCATCGGCGGATATGAAAAATGATGCCGATATGTCTTGCCGATAAGAGGAATACGTTAACTCACATGTGCTCAGGGTGTGCTAGCGATTAGATCACGTCAGTAGTGTGGCTCATTCTTGAAGCAAAGTTTTGTCTGAATGATGATTAGATTCACTTATTTGGATCGTTGCATTTAATCTGTGAAAGCACCGTACAGAATGACGCGTTCGGTGTGTGATAGAGTAAACAGTAATAGCACGTGCAGCGGCAGCCAGATAGGTCCAACTGCAGAACCGCAGAACCATTACTTCTCAGCAGCGTGAGGACAGCAGTGCCCGGCCAGCAGTCTGAGGCCAAAAGTGGGCGGAGCATGTGTTGTCTTACACTACTTCTGTGTTTTCAGTTTAACATGATAGTTTTAAAGTTTAAAACCTCGTTATCAACAATTTTAAAGCGATTTAATTGAAAAGATGTGTGTATACATATTTATAATATATGTGTACATAAAAGGTATGAATTATGCTGAGTTAAAGACAATATATTATTATAGACAAAAGTTACGTTTTTTAAAGTTAAAATTACAGTTTATTATCCATTTGTTTTGTCATATGATTAACAATATTATTTAACAGTGTGAACACAAAGAAAAAAAATTAAATAAATAAAACAAAGCTTGGGCGTTTGAACAATTGATTTAATTGAAAAGTCTTTTGTTTTTTTGTTTTTTGACCTTTTCTGTCAGTCCTGTCTCCACGTGTCTTGTGTTTCCCTCCCTCTTGTGCCCATAATTGGTTTTCCTGTTCCTGTCCCTGATTATCCTTGATTTAGTTCCAGGTGTGTTTTATTTTGTTCCAGGTGTGTCCGTTCAGTCCCATCCTTATGTCGAAAGAGTTTTTAAAGCGTGTTCTGTTTTGTTTTCGACGTCCAGTATTGTTTGTCTTACCTCTGTGCTCCATGTTTCCTTGTCATTAAAAGTCTGTATTTTGAAGAATCTCCATGTATCCTCGTTCAGTACTCCAGCGAACGTGACAGAATACCGGACCTCAAACTAAAGTAAACTGTGCCCCTTTCCCCTGTGTTTTTTTGTTTCGTTTTTAAAAAGTTTTTAGTAAAAACTTTTGTGGCAGGGCTAATGAAAATATTGGCAGGGCAAGTAAATCCTTAGAGTTGATCCCATATATATTTATGTATATATTAGTGCTGTCAATCGATTAAAAAAATTAATTACGTTAATCACAGTCATTGACTGTGATTTAATCACAAATTTAAAATACTAGGATTTACCTGTAAATGTGTTGAAATAAAGAAATGCATGACAATCTAGAATCTTAAGGAAACAGAAGCTTTCACACCTCCACCAGGTATGACACACAATACTTATTCTTTTATCATTATTCTTCTGTTTTTATTCAGCCATTATCAACCTTTATACTGGCAATAAAACGTTTACCAAGCCACATCGCTTCAATCCCAGTATACATTTACCCAACTATTATCAAAAGTATTTCTAAATAAATACAACAAAACATTTTTATTGCGACCTTACATGAATTGACAAAATGCATTATGAAGAAGAACTGCACCTGTTCTGCAGTTGCATTAGAGCTAACATTAGCATCATGCTACATACGACAATTTATGAGATTAATAGTACACTTTTACTCTCAACTCACTTTAAGCGACCATCAAGTGTTTGTAATTCCTTTTGCAATCACAAGTGGAATTTGGTCGTTTACTGTTGTTAAAATATGCTATTTATAGCCTTTTTGTATTGCTGTACAAATTAGCATTTCAGATATACATATTCATTATTATGAAAATATCCAAATCTCAAGAAAATCACATACAAACCATATCATATCGTAATCGTGTGTTTATTATCTTATATAATCTATAGTGGCTGTTGTCATGTTTATTTCTGCTGTTTAAAAGCCTTAACATGTATGCTCTGGCTGAAACTCACTGTTTGTGATTACAACCGCCTCTCCGTTCTTAAGTTGCCAGGTATACATTCCAAGTATAATACAGATTAGTAAAAGGATCTATTTTCATTTTTATTTGTCTATATACACTTTGGGCGGCCGTGGTACATTATAAAAGTAGCCAGAAAAACCGCAACCCACGGCTCTGTAATTTTTCCCGCGATTGCATTTTCAAAATAGCCCAATTTTGAACACTGGTTCGCTGTACCCTTATCACACAATGATAGATAACCTTCCGCGCTGCGATGACGGCAAGAAGTTGGGGTCAAACCTTATCAAATGATTAATTTGAGTTAAAAAAAATAACGCTTTAAATTTTTTTGATTAATCGCATGCGTTAACGCGTTAACGTTGACAGCCCTAATTTATATATATAATATTTGTTTGTTCTCAGAAATAGTTGTGTATTTACATTTTTTTCTGGTAATTAATAATTCTGGATAATTTTTCTGGTAAATATTCCTTTAAAAATAATGATCTAATAATAATTTTAGTAGTAGTACTACCATTACATTAAGTAATAGGCTATATTTCTGTCAGAAGTTAAACCAAACTTTTGAAAATTCCATGACACTCCACGTTATAGAGTAAATTCCATTTTTAATTATATGAAATCATAGGGCCCTATTTAATATGTTTAATGAATTTTTCAATCTTTTTGTCCACCGGGTGAAAATCATAAATGCATTTGATTAGTAAAATACCGTTTCTCAAAAAGCCACACCATTTGAGGCTTTAAGTCTTTAGCATAAATTAATATCAAGTATAGGAGCAGTGGTAATAGTGATGCTTGGTAGTAGTGAAGAATGCTTACATATAGTAGTATCTTGGGTATTATCATGTAAATTCTGCATTATTTTGCATCCAAAAAATTGATTGGGTTATGTAACCAACAGTGAGAGGCATGCATAGAAAGTTGAAATCCAGTGAATGTGTAACACCAGGTCAGATGACCTTCGGCCGTAGAGTGCAGTGTGACTGACTTGTCTTTTTCCAGCTCTGGTTTTACTTCTATCTTAAATTATTCCTCTACACGCTGCTCCAGCCAGACCAGACCCGGCCCACCGGCTGCATGAAAGCACGATTGTGAATATACAGATCGCTCCAAGTCCAACCGGAGGTTTTAACAGTGGCTCCTTTTTTCTGCTCTCTCTCACACTCTTGATTTGACCCTCAATCTTATTTAAGGATTGTAAAAATGTTAAGGGAGTTATGATGAGCCAGAGTTTGGGTGGTCTTGACAAGAAGCTGGGGGTATAGTGTGTATCTAGGACAATTCTCCTGTTGTCTACGTGCCAACTGAGACACATGGGTTGCATACGATTGCCAACTTAAACAAGCAGCCCACGTGCCTCAGAAATAGATCCATAAATATTCTCCTCTGGTTTAGTTAGCTATTTAATTCACAAAAGTTTTTTTTTTTTTTCTTCTTTTTTTTTTTTTAATAAGATTAACTTTACTGACAATGTTTTTCTAGACTCACAAAGCCAGATGTTTGACCATCAGTATTCTGCATACAAGTCTAGTCAAGAACTCAGTGGCGTCGCTAGTGGGGGGAAAAGGGTGACAGAGTGCATAGGGCCCAGAGGTCTGGGGGGCCCGCGATTGCCTACTGGCCATCGGGAACATCGGGACATTCCATTCAAGTAGTGGGCCAATTGCCGAAACGAAGGAGACCTCCCTGATATTAGGTGCTGTTTTATTTTTTTTTAATTACAGCGCATGCAAAACCGCATAAAGAAAATACTCCAAAAGCGCGAAGCAGCGCTACCCGATGCGTCCGCCAGCCGTGCGTCAAAGCAGAGTGCGCTGCGCTTTTGCCACGATTCATTAGTGATAAACAGCCCAAGTCGCTTGATCCATTCAGATGTGACACAGAATTGTTATTCAGTCGTGTCGTGTGATATGAGAACATTGAAGGTTCTATAGTGATGCTGGCTGAAAACAGCCACGACAATAAGGTATATTGGAAAACGCTAATAGGCTTGTCAATTCATCACCATAGTAATTTAACTTGAAGTTATCAACGCTGTACAAATAGCCTATGTGTTGGCAGAAATGTATTTATTATAAACGTTACTGTTATTACATATTGGGGAATATGCTATTTTAATTTCATAGAAGCTGTTTTGTAGTTTCTTCAGTTGTTTTTTTTTTTTTTTTTGAACTATAAATTTTATAGTTTATTATTACTTATTTATTTTAAAATCCATATAACCGTGGTAATGAGGACCATGGTTTTACTACTTGTGACCACCATCCTACTAATACTAGTCAGTTAAACTCTGGATACTTCTTTCTTTTTAGATGTTTAGTTCTAATGAATTTTAATTGAAGTAAAATGTTAATTCAATAAGGGCGTGATTAAAGATAAATATCAGTGTCTTATATAAATTAGGTGCTTCTCATTTACAAATAATACAGTTCTTAAAGGGAGAATCACCCAAAAATGAAAATTGTCATTTACTCAACATCATGTCATTCCAAACCTGTAGGAATTTCTTTCTTCTGTGGAACAAAATTTGAGAAATTCAAGAATTTTGTGCATACAGTAGAAAGCAAGGGTAACTGCCTACTTAGACAGAAACGTATGGTGGCCTAGTAGTGCACAACACAACGAAATCTCCACAACAGAACAAACTCTCCAAAACACAACGCAAACAAGCTGCAACACAAGGAAATTAGCACAACACAATGGAAACAAGCTGCAACACAACGAAATTAGCGCAACACAATGGAAACAAACCGCAACACAAATTTCCACAACACAATGCAAACAAGCCGCAACACAACGAAATTACCACAACACAACGGAATCAAGTTGCAACGCAACAAAATTAGCACAACACAACAGAAACAAGTCACAACACAATGGAAAAGTCACAACACAACAAAATTGGCACAACACAACGGAAACATGTCACAACACAACAAAATTGGCACAACACAACAAAATTAGTCTTATGCATTGTGTTGGTGATTTCATTGTGTTGTGCACTACTGGGCCACCGTAGAAAAGCCATCCAGCCGACATGTAGAGGACCAATCACTGCTCATTTGGTTTAACATGCAGTTTACAGCAGAAATATGAACTGCTGTTTGAGTATTGTGTATAATTTCATATTCAAATGATATCATTAATCTGTTTAAAAAAATCCTTAAAATACCCAATAATAGGCATTACCATGTTATTGAATATCTAACCCATTTCACTTTTGTAAGGTTTTCGCAAATGCTTAGGCCTACTTTTGTGTGCAGTTTTCAGACAGTCAGTCAGCGGTCTGAAACTGTTTCATATTTCACAATCACTTCAACAAAACATTTCTCAACATAAAAGGATAGATGTCAGGAATCTACGGAGCTCAGCCAGATAAACTCAAAGCAGTTTAGTATGACAGCGAAATCCTGTTTGAATGTGAATTCCTTCTTAAATTATTAAGCCGAACCCCTCTACCTTTTCCTCTCTCACAGGTGTTTTGTTTCACCAACAAGTGTAAGCTTGGCCTTAAATGTATCACCACACAGGTGTGAGGAATCTATCTGTGCCATCGCTCACATGTTGAAATGTTTTGGGAGATGTTTAGGTGTGAGCATCAGGGCGCCGTATGAATAGCGTAATGTTTTTCAGGCCCTGTGATCACGTCTAGTGTGCTGAAGGGACTGAGGGTGTGCCGTTTTTGTTGGTGTGGGTCTTTTGAAGAGGAAATGGTAAACAGTTCTTAGATCTTCTCATATTTCACTGTTTTCCCTTACAATAGATGGACACTATGTAAGTTGTACAGTAAACAAAAACCAAACCACATCAATAAAGTTACAGCAACTTCAAGGAACTTTATAAGAGAAATGTAATGACACATTAACCTATAACCGCTAAATAAAGCAATTTGCAGTAATGTAAACTATAAAATGACAAGTACAATGTTTAAGAACTTCTAAGATGTGTCAATGAGACATGAAACCAGACTTTACTGTTTCCCCAGAACAGTATAATTGCTGCTGAAACAGATGTTTGTTCTGAGATGAATCAGTGAGTAAGTGCTGATGGAGACAGGAAGAGCTAGAGGACTCAATATATCGTCATCAGTGGACGTTTTAAGCTCTTGGTTTATAGAATTTGCTTGGAGATCTTATGGAGCAAGTGTTTCTTCCGTATGGACTTGAAATCCAAATCAAGTGATGAAGGAACAGGAAAAACTGAAAAGAAGACCATTAAATCATAGTATCCCACAAAGTCCTTAAATAAAACCATTAAAAAGATGAAGTAAATTGTCATGTCAGTAGAAATGTAAGCAGATCGAGTTGAATAGTTGATAGAAGTGTAATCAGGGACAGCTGTAAGCCTTTTCATATCATATGCTGATATTTTTTTTTTTTTTATAGTTTGAGCAAGATGAAACCATTTAAAAAGATAAATATAGTCTTATAAACTATATAAACAGCTGAGTAGAATTTTTTTCAGGTTTCTCTGAATAGAAAGTTCAGAAGAACAGCATTTATCTGAAATAGGAATCTTTTGTAACATTATAAATGTCTTTATCATAATTTTTGATCAACTTAAAGCATCCTTGCTAAATAAAAGTGTTAATTTCTATAAGTTCTTTCCCCAGAAAAAAAAAAAAAAAAAAAAAAAAAAAATTATACTAACTACAAGCTTTTGAATGGTATAGTGTATAATGTTACAAAAGCTTTTTATTTCAGATAAATGCTGATATTTGGCTTTCTATTCATCAAAGAATCCTGAAAAAAATGTACTCAACCATTTTAATATAGATAATAATAATAATAATAATAATAATAATAATAATAAATGTTTATTGAACAGCAAATCAGCATATTAGAATGATTTCTGAAGGATCATGTGACACTAAAGACTGGAGGAATGATGTTGGAAAATTAGATTTGATCACAGGAATAAATTACATTTTAAAATATATTCAAATAGAAAACAGTTATTTTAAATAGTAAAAATAGTTCAGAATTTTACTGTTTTTGCTGTACTTTGGATCAAATAAATGCAGGCTTGGTGAACAGAAGAGACTTACTTAAAAAGCATTAAAATCTGTTCAAAAACTTTTGACTGGTTGTGTGTGTGTGTGTACATGTGTATGTATGAGTGTGTGTGTATATATATATATATATATATATATATATATATATATATATATATATATATATATATATATAATATAAAAAAAATGAATATACCGTGTGCTGAATTATTAGGAAAGTTGATATTCTGTCATTTTTTTCCAAATCACCAATTCCAAATCAAATCAATTTTAATAACTACTATTGACTTTGTATTTAATCATTTATAAGTGATATATAATTGTCCATGAAGGCTGGAAGCCAAAAACTCCTCATATTCAGGTGTGCAGAATTATTAGGCAGGTTTTCTTTTACAAATAAAATGAGCCAAAAAAAGAGATTTAACTCAGACTAAAAGTCAAAAATGATTAAATGCCCATGAGAAGGATGCAATACTAATGCAATAATAGAATTTGCAAAGTTCAGGCATGAGCATTGGGCAGCAAAATGCTCATTGGGTCAGCAGAGTCAGAAAAAACAGGTGGAGACACGTTAACTGCAAAATAATTAAGAATTAAGGTGAAGAATTAGGCGTGAAACCATCAGGAACCATTTAGTCTCCAGCGCCACCATTTTCCAGAACTGCAACCTTCCTGGAGTCTCCACAAATGCAATGTGTCAGGTTCTCAGGGACTTTGCTTGGGTAAAAAATCCTAAAAAATGACCCTCACTTAATAAGAATAGCATGCTGAAGTGTTGTGAAATACATTAAGACTGATTTATCATAAGCTTTATAAACAGATAAGTTTTGAGTGACTCTTGAAGGACCAGCACCACATCCTCTTGTACCACTGTTTGAAGAATTTATCTTCCAGAATCTGGCAGTAAGTTTTAGGAGCTCATTTTTAGTCCATCTCCTATTCTAAAAAGTCTGTCCTGCAGAGATTGATTAAAATGAGCTACTTAAACATACTGCCAGATTCTGAAAGATAAATTCTTCAAACAGTGGTATAAAATTTATACTTGTATATGCTTTGGCATGTTTTTCTTTGTGAGTGTCTGTTTGTGTGAGATACTACTCTCTTCTAAAGGTGTTATTACGCTGATGAACTGGTGTGTGCTGTGGTCTGTTTCAGCTGTCACAGATAACAGTAATCATACACGCCATTAGACGCAGAGTACAACACTCCAGGACAGAAAGTTTAACCCACAGCTTAACTGGTCTGTACTAGTGCTTCATAATCACAGGTCTCATGGTGTCGCACAGTGTGTGTGACGTGCACTCTAACCTCAGAGTCTCACTCAGATATAGTTTCCATAATAAAAAGGAATTGTCCTCGGGACAAATGGAGGCTGTCATTTCTCATAAAGAGTACACAGACATCCACACCAGATCGATACTCTCTGTAGTCTCAATGCTTGCCATGTTGTCTTATATGAACGCATCGGGCTTCAGGTTCTGTGAGCAGTTTTTGGTATAGCTACTCCTGTAAGATGTGAATAGCAGTGCAAACACTCCACACCACATTAAAGCGCCACTGGTGGCCTGTGACGTCCAGAAGAGACCACAATGATGTAGCATGAATGATCCATTCAGTCATGTCTTGCTCCTAGGAAGCATGACAAATACTAATGTAAATACTGATGGAGTTAGTGTGAGTTTATTTTATTTTGTAGGTTTTTTTTAGGCAAGAAAGATATTTGTGGTGAATTTCGGTTGGACAGTTAACGGGGTGGTTGACTAGTTTTTTTCTAGGCTTGATTGTGTTTATGGGGTGCAGTCTAACGTGTTAATGCTTCGTTTAAAAAAAAAAATAAAAAAAAAATAAACTTATTTTTCACATAATTTACCTTTATTTATTTCTCAGATTGGTTAGCTGGTCCAGTGTGTTGTGATTGGCTAAACCGCCTCTAGTGCGCGTCTAAACGTCCCACCCCTCAGCTCAGAGGCATGCGCTCCGGTTGTATTGTAAACAATGGCGTCGTCTATATTGCTTCTCAATTTGAGCCCGATTTAGACTCCGAGGATATTCGTGAAGAGGATCATGCAGAACCTGTGCAAGCACGGCTTTTAATGGTAGGCATAAGTTTTTTTTTTTTTTTGTTGTTGTTGCCTCATACTTTTATATATGCTGTTATTTGTAAATGCTACTATGTTAGCTTTTAATATACGGTTTTATTTTGATTAAAGCTTTAAAGTGCCCCTATTATGGGTTATGAAAGGTTCATATTTTGGTTTTGAGAGTCCCCAACAACAGGTTGACATGCATGTAAGGTCAAAAAACACTTTAATTCTCTTATAATATGCATTTATATTTACCTTATTTGCTCAACGACTCCCAAACGATTCGTTCAACGATTTATTTTTCCAAACCCCTCCATTGCGTGACGCTAATCTGCGGTGATTGGTCGATTTCATTTGAAGCAGTGTTTGTGAGCTTTTAACGCTCCAAAAGCGGCACCTAGTGGCAAAGAATGAATTTGCATTTTCATTCAGACCAACATGAAAATCCAAGTTTTCCCAGGTCTGCGTGCGCAACAAGTGGGCGGGCAATATGCTAATATTTCATTTTGACGTCAATATGAAACGGCTTGGGACTCGTTTTAAAAATGACTCATTTCAATGATTCAGAGTTGACTCTTTCTTTTGAGAGACAATAACTTTATACAAGGCGCACTTTCAGATTTAAAACTTTGCAGGATGTTTTCATTCACTTAGAGCTTTGTTACACACTGCATGAAAGGTAATTTTCAAAAATCCATAATAGGGGCACTTTAATACAGTACGGCAACCGCACATGCGTACATGTATAATGCTTCTTATAGCTATGTGAAAATAAGTGTATTCACTGAGCTGATGATCTGAATGAGAGAGAGAGAGAGAAAGATGCAGAGCATGTGCAGAGCAGGCAGACGCGAGGAACAGGATTGAGAACCGCTGATTTAGAACATTGATTTTGAAACTTGTGAATCCATTAGAATCATTAGAAGACAGAATCAAATTCATATATGAATAGATTTTTACGTGTACCCCTAGTTTTCGTCCTCTTCTCTAAAGCAGCGCAGCATGGCCTCGCACCCATTGTTGCATGTTCCCGGGGGCGGGGTTTGTGTTTTCACAAACCCGGGAAGTAGCTCGTTGTAGTCCTTACAAGCCGTTTTTGTAGGCATTAAACTGCCATAATTTTAAAAGACGATATCTCGGTTTGCATTGAACTTTCAGCTTCATAACTTTGCAGATATTGTTCATGCTTAAACAGCAACATTACACACTAACTAACATTAAAAAAGTGAAATCGCAATCCACCACCCCTTTAATATAGTGGATTATTTTGACTCCCATGTCCTAAACTTCAATCTTAATTTGAGATTTGTCCTAAGTAGCTTCAACTGTGATTGATAAGGCGTTAAGTCAGTTACTTGATTTCCATTTTGTTGGCAATTCTGGGTTACCTGTCCCACAGTGGAATCTCAGTGATCTGCAAGGAACACCCATTGGCCCAACAGCGTGGGTGAAGGTATAACGCGAGTAGGTCTTTTACTTGCGCTTTTGCAAAGCTCACTTAATTTATCAAGATTTAGTTTCAACTCAACTCCGTTTTTAGTTTAGACTCATTTTTTTTAGATTTAGTTTTGACTCAAGCTCCTTGTTTAATCTGACTCCAATTTCAAAATCCTTGTTTGCTGAAACATAATTGTACTTGCGTTATGCGTTATTTTGTGGTTTCTTAGATCTTTTTCTCCCATCAGTGTCAAAAAATTACTTGTCTCTGCTAAGTTTGGACAGTGTAACATTTTTGTCATTTTTGGTTTACTTTTATATATTTTATTTTTTATATTTTAATATTTAATGCTATTTTTTATTTTATTTTTGTGTGCATATATTTCTTTTTTTTTTAATGAACATGGCTGTTCTCATACTGCTATTTCAGTTGTTTATTAAAAACAACAAACCACAAAAGGTCGTGCATTACAGTAAGTTTACCATGGTTGTGCTGCTTCTTGAGCCTTATTTCAAATAAAATGCTATTATTATTATTAGTAGTAGTAGTAGTATTTTTGACTGTATTTGTTTCTCTGTGTTCAGGCTGTGGGCCGTGTGTTACTACTTCAGTTGATCGATTATCTGACCAGCCGTTACCTGAGTGATCCGCTGGTGACCCGTTTGTTGAACAGCAGTCGTGTGCACATCTTGCCATCCATGAACCCAGACGGCTTTGAGTCATCTGCCCGGGAATGCATGTATACAATAGGCCGGTAAGTGCGAGAGAGATGCCAAAGCTTATGGCCCTATGAAATCCGTTTTATTTTTTTCCCAAATTCCGTTTTATTTAATTTTTTTTTTACAAAATTCTGTTTTTTTCTGTGTTAATTTTTGCAGACTCTGTTGTTATGGTTAAATTAAAAAAAAAAAATTAAAAAAAATCAAAAGCATGTCTAATTGATTGAAATCATGAAACTTAAACATTTAATAAATTGCTGTTAAATTGTGTAACAAAAAAACATTTTAAGGCCCAATAAAATACATTTTATATTTTTAAATTTTGTTTTCCATTTAATTTTCTGCATTCCATTTTCATAAAATTTAAATAATCAAAAGCATCTCTAATTAATTAATTTTAGAAAAAAAATGTTTATATATTTAGAAATACTGTGTTATGGATTTACAATTTTCTGCTAAATCTGGTAAAAAAAAAAAAAAAAAAAAAAATCTGGTAAATAATCCTTAAAATTTAATAAAATTATTATTAAAACATTAGTATTAGCACTATCATTACATGAAGTAATATATTTCGGTCACAGTTTCTTCGAGTTAAACTGAACTTTTATTTTGACAGATTACTGTGAAGACATTTAGTTTCTGTGTGTGTATGAAATGACGATAGTTTTTCTTAAAAGAAAAACTATGCGCCATTCATTCACACAGAGACGCGCATGCAGGATTTATATTTAAATAGCATTTTTGCAGCTTAATATTCACAGACACTAGTCCATATGGTGTTTTAATGTAAGTGTACTGGCCTACTTCTGATTTATTCATCCAAAATTTGGCAAGCTTCGTGACATTCTGTGTTATACAGTAAATTTCATTTTTATGACTGGATTTCACAGTTGTATCCGCGTTTTCCACATTGCGGAAATCATAGGGCGCTAAAAGCTATATGAACAACGGCTAGCATAGACAAAGTTTAACATTAGCGTAATAGTTCAAATCGATCAATGAGCCATCAACATTATGTCCTTAATTTGTGTACTTATTGCGTAGTTCACCCAATTATGAAAATGATTTCCATGGTTTTCTCTTCTCTGTGCAACACAAAAAGACAAAAGTTGAAACATGTCCTGGCTACTACCATTATATGAAAACCAGATTGTGATGTTTCTAGTCTGAGGCCTACTAGGGACATTGTGGTGTAGATACAGTATACAGTGGATTGCATAGAGCTTAACGTTGAGTTCACTGAATAAAAGGAGGATCAGTTTTTCCATAATCACTCTTTAACATCCAGATGAACAAAATCATTTTTTTTCTTTCAAAAGCTGAATTCATTTTGCTGCAATGAATTCAAAAAAGTTTATTTCCAAGTTGTCAGAGCCTGTAATGGTCTGCCCAGAGAAATCAGGCCTCAGATGAGACGTTTAGAGATACAGCAAAGTTTTCCAACAAATCATCCAAAACCTTGCAGATAAGCAGGATACAAAAGCCGAAAACACATGTCTTATCTGGCATGAGGGATCTTACTCACACATACAGACGCTCAAAGATAAACATCCATTATAGCAAACAGACTAAAACTCAAACTGTGTGACCCACGTACTCCCAAACAGTGGTGCATAGCTTTCCTGGAGGAAAGGGGTGTCATAAGCCTGAAGCAATGGAAAATAACTTCCTTGGTCTGTCGCCACAACCTGCAGATAAACAAAAATGTACCCATGTGGAAAAAATGGTGAAATCTGCAATCAGAAGATATGAAAACCCCTATCTGGATCACTGAGTTTCATTCATCCCCGTGGATGTAACAATGGGGCTTTTGACCAGATCGTGCCAACCGGACGACAAAATGATGTACAATCACTTCGGAGTCTTCTGATTTCAATGATACCAATCAAAGACAAGTCAGCACCCCATGTTGTCCTTTTTTGTTTAGAGAAACTAGATGATGTAGATGGGTTGTATAGAGGCAAGGCGTGGAAGTTCCCACTGGGTATCATTCGTATGATTAACAATAAAGCAAACTTAACCCTTGAATGCATAAATGTTTTGCAGATCGTATTACGTAACAGGTTTTTAGTGAGCTGGAATCTGTATAATAGTATACTGTCCTGATATTTTAATAAGAATTACAATTAGAAATTATGATCCGCACTTACGAGAATAGTCTTCTTTTTCGTTTTATTTGATATTCATCACTAATGGGAAAAGACACAAACGTTTCGGCTCAAAGCCTTCCTCACCCACTTTCCAAATCACTAATTATGTTGACGTCATCACTCTTTAGCTAATGTTCAATCACAAAAATCATGAAATCATTTCCATTTAAATACTGGATAATTTTTATGTATAAACATCTGCATCCACATTGAAAAGTGGGTGGAGGGATTGAATTGCTTTACACACTGAGGAAGGTTTTGAGCCGAAACGTCTTTTCCCATTAGTGATGAATGTCAAATAAAACGAAAAAGAAGACTATTCTCGTGAGTGCGGATCATAATTTCTAATAATAAGTGATTTAACAGATTAACGCACCAAGATAAGAAGATCGAGTAACAGAAGAGCGTGGTGCAAACGACATTGTTGAACTACATTCTCATTAAGCACATGCTGTTAGCGTCTAATAAGATGTCTTTCGATGAAATTAGTAAAATGACTGACGAAAAAGCTTCGACATTCACATTCACTATGGGAGACGTGGAAAATATTTTACTCCCGGGCCAAATACTCACATCCTCAATTTCTACAAAAGAAACGATAGAGCAGATGGAACAAAGGCTGTTGGCACTTCAACAAAAAGGAGTTCAAATGGAACTACATGCCCAAACGTTGAGTGAATACTACAGAAATGGTCGGATACCATGGGGATTGCAAATCCAAAAAGAACCAACAATTGGACGAGACGATTCTGAATTCTGCAAAAAGTGGTGTGAGATTCTCAACCATTGTTCGATGAATCTAATGCTTTTGATCATTGAGTTCACTAAGAAAGAAACGAAGTCACTATCTGAAAAAACTGAAAGTCATAAAATGGAAATGGATCACAAATTTGATAAGAAACAGCTAGATGATCTTCAGAAACAAATGGAAGAAAAACTTGATAAATTCAGAATGGAGTTACTCAATGTCAAGATTCACAAGTTCAAAAGACTATAAAGACCACAAAGTTTACACCTGGATGTCGGAGAGCTCCAAACCTCAACAACAACGAGGGGGACTGAGACTCACAAGTGCTTCTGAATCAGCTGATTCCTATACGTCGTCTTCTCAAACCACATCTAGACAGAGAAAATCTTTTTTGGGCCAGCCCCGTCGCACCAAACGCAATCAAAATGGAAGAAACCAACAAGAAGAGGACGTAGGGGAAAAGGAAAAGGACTTCAGGAGGTAACTTCATCCGAATGTACTGTTTCAAATGAACAAGACAAAATTGTATTTAATTTATCGGACAAAGAATTATCCACTGAACAAACTACAGTATTTAGTAAAGGGTTATCATTTGTACCATACAATGTGTCAAAGTTGAATTGTTTAAGTGTTTTAGAAATATGAAATTGATTTTTTTCCATTCACCATGTGAATGGAAATCCATATGTACAACAGTTTAAACCGAAAAGTACTTTCACGCCAGTAATTCATAATCATTCAGTGAATACTTTTTGTAGACTTGTAGAAAACAATGTGGAAAAATGATTACAAGAACCTTGTAATGAATTGTACAAGAAGCAAAATTTAACAAGAGTGCAAAGAGAAGCATTATCAGCATTAATTAATGATCCGACTTTGACTATTCAACGAGCAGATAAAGGGTGGAGGGATTGTGATTGTGAATACTAGTACGTACATTGAGAAAATAAGAGATGTTACTTGATGAGACCGTTTATAAGAAACTTGTTTAACCCGACTGAGTCCTATAAAAAACAAATTGATGAAATTTTACAAATAGGATTAGATAGGAAATGGATTAACGAACAAGAATTAAAATATTTAAAAATTAATATCCCAAGACTCCGGTTTATACACTTTACCTAAAATTCATAAATCATTAGAAGATCCTCCAATGTGACTAATTGTTTCAGGGAATGGGTCACTGACAGAAATTATATCTAAATTCCTTGATTCTTTGATTCAACCGATAGTGAAAAAAACTGCCATCCTATTTAAAAGACACTACTGATTTTTTACATAAATTGAATCAAATTCCTTGCGTAAGCACGACGGACTGGCTTGTAACACTCGGTCACTTCACTTTACACAAATATACCTCATGAAGCAGGCTTGGATGCATTAAATTTTTATTGTAAAGATGATGACAGCAGAGTACCATCACAATATATAGTGGACCTTACAACATTAGTCTTAACCAAGAACTATTTTTTATTTGAGAGAGATTTTTATTTGCAAGTGCAAGGTACAGCGATGGATACTCCAATAACAACAAATTATGCAAATTTATTCATGGGTAAATTTGAACAAGATCATGTCTATAATAATAATCCATTTCAGTCAAATATTAAAGTTTGGATGCAATATATAGATGATTGTTTTATGATTTGGTCAGATTCTGAACAGGAATTAGATTTATTTGTGTCGTTCATTAATTTGAAAAATCCATCAATTAAGTTTACAATGGAAAAAAGTTATGATTACGAATATATACACTTAAATCTAGTATACGATGACAAGATATAACCTCTTCAGTAGTGAGACATTTTAATGAATTAGGACACGACATCAAGCAATTGGAATGTATAGGAATAGAGGAGGTTTTTGGATCACGTAGAGGAGGTAATATAAATAAAGAACTATTGAAACGAGAAGCATTTTTGATTCATAAACTTAAATCACTGACCCCAAATGGCATGAATGAGTAATTAGAACGTCCTGTTTTCCTTTAATGAACTATAATTGGTCGAATTCATCTTTAATACTTTATATAATACATTTTGAATATTTACAATTTGAAAAACAATGATTATTTATGACGATATATTTCTGATGTTTTTAATTATTGACTTTTCCATTGTTATACAATTTAAAGTTAATCGGTGGAGTAGTGATTGATGATTGTCTATTTAGACTGTAGGTTGTATAAAAGTGATAAATGTGTGATACTAGATAATTCTTGTTTCAGTCACAGATGTCACAATCCCCGTGGAATGGGGAGACGAGGAAACGAGGAGACGTGGAGTTCACAAAACGAGAGTCTTTAATATCCAACAGGGTAACACAGAGCACAGGCAAGGAAGACATTTAACAGTGGACGGGAAACATGGAGCAGAACACACTATAAACAGACAGACCTAACGAGGGGAAAACGAGGAACACCTGGAACTAATTACACATAACAAGGACAGGAAACAGGAAAACCCAAATAACGACATGGAAACACTGGGAGCACGTGGAAACACAAGACACAGTGACAGAAGTCTAACACAACAGGTGGGCGCTCTGGAGGCCTCAAGGGGCAGAGTTTGGCGACGGATGGCTTCCAGGGCAGTGCCCGTTCTGGGACCCATGGCGGAGCAGGGAGCTCGGGAGGCCATGGCAGATCAGGGGACTCGGGAGGCCATGGCGGATCAGGGGACTCGGGAGGCCATGGCGGATCAGGGGACTCGGGAGGCCATGGCGGAGCAGGAGACTCGGGAGGCCATGGCGGAGCAGGAGACTCGGGAGGCCATGGTGGAGTAGGAGACTCGGGAGGCCATGGGGGATCTGCCTCTGAGGCCGCGGCCCCAGCCCCCGCCCGGCCTCTACGACTGAAGCCATACTACCCCCCCAAAAAATACTTGGGGGAGCTTACGGGGCTTAAAGGGGGATCAGGAGCCCTCCCTGGGCTGAACTGTGGACCAGGAGCCCTCATTGGGCTTAACTCGGGAACAGGAGCCCTTCCTGGGCTGAACTGGGGATCAGGAACCCTCACTGGGCTTACCTCGGGAACAGGAGCCCTTCCTGGGCTTAACTCGGGAACAGGAGCCTTTCCTGGGCTGAACTGGGGAACAGGAGCCCATCCTGGGGTTGACTCGGGAACAGGAGCCCATCCTGGGCTTGACGCGGGAACAGGAGCCCATCATCCTGGGCTTGACTCTGGAACAGGAATGCACTTACGTGGAGCTGGCACTGGAAGACGCTCTTGAGGAGCGGGCACAGCGAAGCGCTTTCTTGAAGCTGGCACTGGAGGGCGCTCGGGAGGAGCAGGCACAGCAGAGTGCACACGTGGAGCCGGCACTGGGGGGCACTCAGGAGAAGCAGGCACAGCAGAGCACTTTCTTGGAGCCGGCACTGGAGGGTGCTCTGGAGGAACAGGCACAGCGGAGCGTTTTCGTGGAGCTGGCATTGGAGGGCGCTCTGGAGGAGAAGGCACAGCAGAGCACTTTCGTGGAGCCGGCACTGGGGGACGCTCTGGAGGAACAGGCACAGCAGAGCGCTTTCGTGGAGCCGGCATGGGCTTGCCATAGGAACCGCCAGCAGGCTGGACGGCGCTGATTTCCCCGTGGACGGCGGGCTTGGGAGAGCCATAGACGGCGGCGGACTTGAGGGCACTGCGGACGGCGGTGCTGATTTCCCCACGGACGGCGGGCTTGGGAGTGCCGCGAATGGCAGCGTAGCTTTCCTCGCGGACGGCGGGCTTTGGAGAGCCGCGGACAACGGCGGGCTGGACACTTTCCAGACACCGGAGGATCCCTTCCCTCCATCTTAGTTCTTTGGTGTCTGGGAGGTCCACGGGGTGATGGTAGTTGGCCCCGTGCCAGAACAGCGAGAGGATGGTGGCGTCATCGAGTGCCTTCGCCGCAGCGAGCCTGCAGAACTCACAGGAATACTCGACAAAGGGGAGATCTCGGTGGGCAAGGGCGATGCCGCGAGCGGCGACTTCCATAGTCACGGAGGGGAAAAAACAGGAAAACAAAAAACTTTTCAAAAGCGGAATCAAAAGGAGAGAAGGGGCACCACTTACCGCTGTTCTGTCACAATCCCCGTGGAACGAGGAGACGAGTAAACGAGGAGATGTGGAGTTCACAAACGAGAGTCTTTAATATCCAACAGGGTAACACAGAGCACAGGCAAGGAAGACATTTAACACCGGACGGGAAACATGGGGCAGAACACACTAGAAATAGACAGACCTAACAAGGGGAAAACGAGGAACACCTGAAACTAACCACATAACAAGGACAGGAAACAGGAAAACCCAAATGAGGACATGGAAACACTGGGAGCATGTGGAAACACAAGACACAGGGACAGAAGTCTGACAACAGATGTGTTGTGTAGTATAAGTGGATGCTGATATTTATACATAAAAATTGTTCAGTATTTAAATGGAAATGATTTAATGATTTTGGTGATTGAACATTAGCTAATGAGTGATGACATCAACATAATTAGTGATTTGAAAAGTGGGTGGAGGGATTGAATTGCTTTACACACTGAGGAAGGCTTTGAGCCGAAATGTTTGTGTCTTTTCCCATTAGTGATGAATGTCAAATAAAACGAAAAAGAAGACTATTCTCGTGAGTGCGGATCATAATTTCTAACACTAAGTGATTTAACAGATTAACGCACCAAGATAAGAAAATTGAGTAACAGAAGAGTGCAGTGCAAACGACATTGTTGAATAAGAATTACAATGTAATAAATTAAAGCATATTTTGCTGGAAGGACTAGGAAGGGTGTTTTGATCAACTGCTTTACAGTCATCATCACTTACATTCATGTATATTCAGCATCAAACATTTTCCTTTTTATTATCTTCAAAATCAATATTTTGTTCGGTGACCGCTTCGTCATCAGATCCACCATTAAAGGATGCTAATATCTGATTGTCTAATAACTTGTTCTGCAGTAAATCTCTGAGGTATGTCAAGATTTGCTGATGATACTTCAGTATTCTCGTTTTATGTCTATAGTCATTTTTACGCATTATGTCATCGTTTATCAGATGTCGCCAACTTGAGAAATAAAAGTACATGCATGGAAAAAAAAAATGGATGGATGACATCCTGGGTCACTAAAGACCTGAGGTGTGCATTTAAGGGTTAAATAGCTAAATCCAAACACTGAAGACGAATAGATTAATAGTAACGTCATTCAGGTGTATTTGGTTTTAGCTACTGGCAGGTGTTTTGCTTTGCTTTTAAGAGAGAACAGGATAGATATCAGCTCTGTTCTTAACCCTAGTGTTCAGTGATATTTTAGAAGTCATTTATTTGATTTGTTTGTGTTCATTTTTCCTAGAGATCAATTAATGAAGAAGGTGGTCTAAAACTCTGACAGCAACCTTTTTGTTATTAATTTGTTTTCATTTGTAGAAACTGAAACCAAAACCACAAGGTTACTTCATGTCTACACTGACTCTCTAGTATGTTTAGTGCAGATACAAATGTGCGATTTGATTTTTATTTTAGGTATTGTGTTGTGAGGGAGTTGAGGATATCCAGCAATCCCAATCTCGAAACCTATGATGATACTTGAGAAGAACCCCTTCTTAAAATATAAAAGAAAATATCATTGTTCTAAAATGAAATCAAATGGTTAATCAGCAATTTGACTGTATAGTGTTCCCTACATTGTCCAAAAAAAGTGCAAAAATGTAGGGATAGAACAGCCTGTCACTGAGGTAGTACCCTTAAAGGAACTACTTTTTATCTTAACTACTAGTGATGGGATGTCCGGTTCTTTTCCACAAACCGTTTTTTGACATCAATTTTATTATTCTGGTAGATGAAAATGCACTCAAACACATTCATAATTATAACTTAAGTTACATAATAATAATAATAATCATCATCATCTTGGGTTTCTTACATTTACGTTTTACAACTGCACCCAATACAGTTACTGATGTGCAAACGTGGATGTTTTATGTTTTATTAAATAAACTTACATTTCTCCAAATTCACCCCCTCATTTTATAAACTATTCATTTTGTTTCGAATCTTTACAATAATACAGTGACAAGACCGTAATTAAGTCATATTTACAATATGTTTTTTCTTATACTTTCTGATGTTTCTAAATACCTAAGAAACATGAATTTTTCCCCCCCTGACAAAATTACAGACATTTTCAGTATCTCCAGCTCATCAGTAAAGAAACAGGAGTAACTGGAGTAACATACTCTGGGATATTGGTTTATTTTGATTCTGAATGACTGTCAGGCATGTCCGAAAGTGAGTAACTTTAGTTACTTGTGGATCACAAACCGGGAACCACTATTATCTACCCCTAAAATGTGCATATTAGTACCTTAAAGTACTTTGCTGGATAAGTTTGCAGATTTTTTCAGCAAGCCTTGTTTAGTTTCAATGTCGGTAGTATATATAAATGAACAAAGTGTACTCTTTCTCCATGTTATCTGTACAAAGGTTATCTGTCAGCCAAATTCAACATAATTTTGCGTGATCCGGCAGAATTTTGATGACAAATAACCTGGGACTTTAGACAGCTCTAGGGATTTTTTTTTTTTTTTTTTTTTTTTTTAACTACAGATCAAACTTCTGCATTTTTGCATTCCCGCCCACATACAGTTGGATTGACACAGAGGTAGGACGGGATAGATAAGAGAGTTTTATTAAAAATCTATCTTGCCAGTATTAAATTTCCCCTTTTGAAACTTTTGCAGTTAATAAGTTATAAAGATATCCCTTTTAAGAATACCACACCAATAACAAGCTGTTCTACCCTTAAAAGTACTTTTTGTTTTCTCACTATTACAGGAATGTTTCAATTCATTACTTGTATAACACATAAATAATGCATAATATGCATAAATATTGTTCCAAAGCAACAATATTGCATTACAATCTTACTTAAGCGCCTATGATTTCCAACAGGTGTTTGAAAACAGAATTGAGTCGCATTAAATTTGGTAAATGTTACATTTTTTGTTATATACCGATCTGTGAGCCACAGAGGCTGTTAGTGAAGTGACAACATTGAGCTCAACATTATACAAAAGAGCAGTCACACAGAGTGAAGTCCAGTTAGAACAACTGGCAACCAAGAGCACAGAGACTTGGCAACCTGCCACAATTAAACTGCCATAAGTGTAAATGCACATTTAAAAGGTAGCTGCCTTCATAGGCAGTTGACAGTGAGGCAACTCACTAGGTTTTGAAACGTAGGCCTTGTGAGACAAGTTCAGTCATATGTCCAACTCAGTAAACCCCACAACTTTGGAGACACACCAGACCTCATCTTATACCGTAGAAGCCACATCCTTGAATACAAACCGTCCCGCTCCTGCAGCCTGAGACCACATAAGTTCTCCTGCTCATATGGGGCGCAACTGGAAACAGATCTAATCTGGATTTGATGATATGGTGGGTAAGCTCAGAGAGAAGGAGATTGAGCAAGAGTGAAAGCGAGCGAGCATGCTACAACAGCAGCCACGCAGCTGTGCACATTGACGATGATGACAATGGTATTTTTACGTGCTGCAGTTCACTCTTATTGCCGTGGCTTTCGGTATGAGCTTCCTGTGAGGTTTGGCAGCCCTGGATGTACCACCACTCTCAACCTATGACTTTTCATGTGAGGAGCAGATGGGATGCAGTACTGATTCCATTTCTGAATCTGGTTTCTTAAAGAGGTCATGAAATGCAGTTTCTGATTTCTACATTGCTACATTGTTTCTCAAGATTAGTGCATACAGGTAACCAAAGTTTTTTATTTATTTATTTTTTTTCTTTTCTTTACTAATACAGGTCAGATATAAGTAAAAATGATCAGTCATTCTGTGCAGCATTGGTTACCAGCTCAGAATACTTCATATGCTTCCTCCACTCCATCCTCCCATGGTACTGTGAATTCCACAACATATGCCAGCTTGGCTATTTCGAACCAAAGGACAGTGTCTGGCCGGACTGTTGTAATCACAATATCTAGGTGAAACACCTGTTTTTTCCACATTCATCCTCCAGTCTCGAGCAGTCTGCAGAATGCTTGTCATGTGGGATACTGGAGGTTGGCCTGAAAATTCTACTGATGTTTGTGGAGAAGCATTTGTGGTAGTTTGCCTCTGTTCCAAGACTGATGCCAGCTGGTTTGTATTACTTGATTATGCTACCATGTATAAAGGCCTTTAGTGAGGCTTGTAGCTCATCCTGATAGCATGTGTCTCAGTGATGCAGGGAACAAGTGGGGGCTTCTCCCAACCGCTGATTCAGGTTCTGAGGTGTGGGTAGGAGATCGTAGGTGGCTCTGTTGAGAAAGCTCAGCTCAGCCGAGGTCACTCCATTTCCCAGATATCACCCCACATGAGTTTTCTCTTTTCTAGGTTCAGACAGTTAGTCCATTGACCCTGATCGGCCATTGAAATGGCCTTAGCGTGTCACTCTGCATCGTCCTGCTTCCTCATCTCTTCCACCATGAACCGTCTCCTCTGCCTTGATGTTGTCTTATACCATTGATTAGATTTTGGGATGACCCCAAAGCCAGCTCTCTATTGCTGGACTTAAACAACCAAATCCTTGAAATGAAGAGCTGACCTTGCACCGTGCACTGCTTCAGTTGGATTCCACTTTCTCCCTGCTGCCACCCGAGGGGCTGCTGTTTGAATAGCAATAGCAATCTTCAGAGTCAGTGAGGGTAATAACTACAATGGCCCAGTAGTGCGCAACACAACAAAATCTCCAGAACACAATGGAAACAAGCCGCAGCACAACGAAATCTCCACAACAATGGAAACATGCTGCAACACAAGTAAATCTCCACAACACAACAGAAACCAGCTGCAAGACAACACAATCTCCACAACACAATGGAAACAAGCCGCAGCACTAGGGCTGCACGATAAATCGAAGTGAAATCGAAATCGCGATTAGGCAGAAGCTGCGATTGTCATGCGTATCTTTCAGTGAAGCCCGGGTTCTGTGATCAGCAGTAAATCTTCATCTGAAGGCCAGAGGGAACTCTCACGCGGAAACTCCAAATACACCCAGAAGAAGAAACCAAGGAAATGCCAAGCAATCGGCTGAATAAACAGAAGATTTAACTGCTTTCATTGATTCTATGTGACTAATAAACACACGACTACAACAATGGTTTATCTGAGTTCTTATTATTGTAATCTTCATTATAATAAAGTATATTTATAATGCAATGCCTTTATCACTGCTTTGAATACTATGAAATATGTTGCGTGCCTTATTCTGTGTAAGAAACCACATCATCTCACAGAAGTATTTATTTCAAACACTCGACTGACGTTATGAAGTGAGTTTGGAGTATAAATATGATAATAAATGTGGTATTTTCACATGCTTTCAGAGCAGTATTTACAACACTGAGCCATAGTTCACTGAGAAGCTACGTAAACAGCTTTCATTATCTCGAACGATTTCTTCGATTTTCATAATCGTGCAATAATATCTGCGTTTTTTTTTTTTTTTTTGCGTTACCTGTCAGTGAACTTCAGCTCTGTGTAGTAAATGCTGCTCCATCTGAAAGCAGGTGATGGAGATTTGCTGCTGATTACAGAACTGGCTTTACTGACAAAATGCACATGGAAATCACATTCGATTTAATCGTGCAGCCCTACGCAGCACAACAATCTCCACAGCACAACGGAAACAAGCCACAACACAACAGAAACAAGCTGTAACACAAAGAAATCTCCACAACGCAACAGAAACAAGCCGCAACACAAAGAAATCTCCACAACGCAACAGAAACAAGCCGCAACACAAAGAAATCTCCACAACGCAACAGAAACAAGCCACAACACAACGAAATCTCCACAACACAACAGAAACAAGCTGTAACACAAAGAAATCTCCACAACGCAACAGAAACAAGCCGCAACACAAAGAAATTAGTACAACACAATGGAAACAAGCAACAACACAATGAAATTAGCACAACACAATGAAATTAGTCCTATGCGTTGTGTTGTGTTGATTTTGTGGTGTTATGCACTACTGGGCCACCGTACATAACCACCCTTCCTTTAGTACTTTTGAATTCTTCCACCACATCTATTAGGAGAAGTTCCAGTTTGCCATTTCCATACAGTCCCACAGCACTTAAGCACTGTGGAAGTCCGAGCCGCTGTTTGACTTGTGCGCTTATCACCCTCTCCAGCTTTTCCACTTTGCTGAGGGGAATCTTGTACACTGTTAAAGGACTGTTAAAGGAGTCTTGGGAGTGTATCAAACACCACAGCTTGAGTTTTCCTGGCAGATAGGTCTTATTGATATGATTTATGTACATGATGGTATCCTTTTTTAGTTGTTCAAACTGCCCAGTCTCTTTGAGTTTTGCATCATACAATCGACCCAAACTTTTCACTGGCCTTTCTGAAACAGTTGGTACAGGCATTCCATCAGTATGAAATCTTTGATCTGTGACATGACCTTTAACAATGGATATGTTTTTGCATTTACAGGGCTTGATTTTCATCTTCACCTATGTGATGTTTTGATGAAGCTTTTCTAGAAGTATTTTGGTGCAGGGGACCATTGTTGTAAGTGGTGTTATATCATCCATAAAGGATCGTATCGGTGATAACCTCTGACCAAACTTTAATCGTTTCCCTCCTGCAACCCATCTTGAGGCTCTGATTATGAGCCATGTTGTTATCATAGGAACTTTAAAGAAGTCATAAACTGTCCTCAGGAAAGAATGAGGAACTGATCCAAAGGCGTTAGCCAGATCAAGAAACAAGAAGTGCAGTTCCTTTCCTTCTTTTTTTTTTAGCTATCTGAATTTGATCAGATGTATTAACCAATGCTAGATTGACATTTATTACAAGCCCATTGTAAGATTAAAAATAAATGTACTTTCCTGCATTACTTCTGAGGACAAAATGCTTGGCACTGCCGTATCGTTCAACTGCAGGGGTGCAGTTTCTTTACATCCACTGACAGAACAGCATATGAGTTTGACGGTCTTACTCAACATCTTTATCCAATAGGCATATTGCATTTTTTTTGTTTTGTTTTGTAGTAACCTATACAGTTATGAATGCATTTAAATCATGTTCCTTGTGTAAGAAGTCATATCTTATGTAAGAACTTTTCTTACTCTGCCGTAGCACCTATTCGTCATGTATTTCTCGTAAACCCATACCTTTTGTTTATCTGTGCGCCAAGTCTGCGAAGAAAAAAATATACACCACAGACAAGTGTGTTATAGGTCAAGTCACATCTTTTCAAAGGAAACAGTGACTCACCACTTGTAAGTTAAGAGTCAAAAATACACATTCTGATCAAAATGTAAATGGCCTGAAACATACTATATGCAAGTACTTGAGTTTATACTTTTTGGGGTCAATAAGATTTATTCCTGCAGTTGCAAAGCCATTACTGCAGTCCTTCAGAAATGAATCTAATGTGTCGATCTGGTCCCCAAGTACCATTTCATTCAATGTTGAAAACAGAAAACTGAAAACAGGGCTGCTTTGTATATGAACGTTTTCTGTGGAGAAAAGAAGGACATATTTATATATAGCCAGCCACAATAATCATCCTTGGCATCTAATACAGTAGATTGCTTGAATACGTTAGTTCTTTTCAGATTTGAGATACAGACCATAATTAGCAATATCATGTTGTCATCCTTTTAGATTGAGAGAAAATGTTGATCTCAAAGGACTAATTGACAGGAAACGGACATTCTGATAAATTCATTTGGGAAGCAGTCTATTTTCAGATGCAGTTGTACTGTCACTATATTTGGTAGCTAATGAAATCCACAGTGTTGTCAGATTTATGTCCAATATAGCAATAATTTGACCTTCTGTTTTAAGAAAAGACAACTTTTGAGGTTTTAGACGTTTAGGGCGATCAAAAGATCCACAGATGTTGTGGTCTGGCGTTCCTCATTTTCTCACTGTGGAAAGAAGCAAACACGCACACGAACGGTCAGTTTGTCATTGGCGCAAATCAAACTCTTCTGAGGTTTCAGAGAAAGTACTATAATTTGATGCCGAAAGCACAGCTGGACTACAGGAATTTTTCCTCAGGCCGAGTTCAAGAGTCTGCAGCGGAAAGCGTCCACTACATCATGATTCCATCTTTAACATCTCTCTCACACCGTACACTCAGAGTATAATGTTCTTTAAAGGGCAACACACAGTTTCTGCTTCATTTTAATGTACAGAGATAATTATATAATAATTATAGGTTGTGAACAGTGTGGCTCTGCGGTGCTTTGAAACATTTGTTTTTGTTAGTGACATGTCAACCTATGGCTTTAAAGAATGGCAGACAGGGAAGGGTGGGGTGGAATGATGATATGGAAAACCTGGCTCTGTTTGTAATGGGATAGCGGCTTACTACTTACTGAACCCTACACAGTATATACAGTGTCCTGCACACTATTTTAAAACCTACTAATAATAGTAATTATTGTAGAACTAACATTTCTAACCTAATCACACTGCATTCAATTGACATAAAATTATCATCTTGGAAATCTAGGGCCAGATTTACTAAATGTTAAATGCGCACAATTCCATAAAAGTGTCGATGGGAGGGGAAAATTCTGCGCAATTTACTGACAATGTGCACATTAAAGAACACAGACGCAGCCAGATCATTTACATAATGACCAGCGCGATCTAACAAGAGCAGCACAAATTACTGCCTGCTTTAAGACATGCTTTTTTGGGCTTTAAATAATGATGCAAATATCAGTAATTTGACGAGCGCAAACGTTAATAAAAATCGTGTCGCGTGATTTATTTTAATGCTCTGAAAGGGAAACTCCTACAAATTCATATTCAATAAGGTCAGGCGCAAAAATAACTCTGTTCACGCTTTTTCAGCGCTAATTCTTCACCGCGCGTCTTTAGTAAATGCTGATAGTACTATTTTAACACCAAAAACTGTTTGCGCTGACGCAAGCTGTTAGCAAATCTGGTCCCTAAAGCATTATTTTGTCTCTCTAAACTTTAAATTTCTCTTGTATTTGTATTTTATGTAAATGTATTTATATAATTTTAAACTTTTGGATGACAAACATGAATACACACAAAAGTACTGTAAATATTAGTAACAAATTATTTGAAAGTCCACGAGTTGTACAGATGATTTTATTGAAATTTTTATGGTGTCTTTTTGTCATATTTAGAAATTGACAGCCCATGTTCCCATTGACTTCACTTTTATTGTACGGCAAAGAGCAGCTTGCACATTCGCTCTCTTTTTAGGTTCCATTGAAGATTTGGAACAACATGAGATTCGATAAACAACGACAGAATTTTTGGTGAGCTATTCCTTTAAGGATCAGTGAAACGCCAGAAATATTTCCATTCTGCACTGATCACTCCACAGCCACAAAGCACAACATAAACACTATTAAATGCCTTTCACTCAGAGATTAATGGCTCTCACACATCCAGACACCCCGTGACAGCCCTGATACTTTTCCAAATTATGCTGACAGACCTTGAGTGCAAGCTGACAAAGATTTTATGGCTGCATGTGTGTGAAATCTTACTGTGTGTGTGTGTAAAGTTGCACTGATATAGAAGTCATCCTGAAAACACCATGATAAATCAACTCCAAGCTGTCATTACATATAAACTGTGGTTGAAGGAAAGTAACCTTTTACCTCCTGTATCACTCTATATATCTGAGATGGAGCAGTGTGTCTTTTTAGACTGACCCAGGATCAGCTACCCTTACAAAATCCTGAGCTCATATAATGGCAAACATCGGTCAGATAAAGAAAGGATCAGACAAGACGAAGCCCGCAGCGATCCGTTCTGCCCCATCAAACTAACAGCTCACCACTAATGGAAACCTCAAGAGCTCTTTTAGACAAATAGTTTATAGCAGCGAAAGCTGTTAATCAACCGTTTTTACGACCGAATCTGTTTCATGCCACATCGATCAGCTTAAGCGTCTGCTGTGATTTAGATTCGAGAGTCTTAAGAGAGGAATGAGGTGTCTGGATCAGGCCGGCAATCAGCGAAAGAAAACAACCCAAGTCCAAACCGAGCAAGACGCACAAGAGAATCTGTGTGGATTTATGAGGTACTTAATCAGTTTTCAAAAAGCTTTCAAACAAGTTGAAGAGTTCCAATATTTGTGAGAGATCCTGGCATAAGCAAGCTCATCTCTGCCATTAAACTACAACAGCCATTGAGGATGAGAGTGCAGGCCAATTTTTAAAGACTTTTTTTTAATGTATTGTGAAAGCAGGAAGAGACAGCTGTGTTCGAATGCCAGCGAAATGTGGCGCACACACACACATCCTGTTTATTGCGCCTGGGTTGGTTTTTATATGCGTTTTGACGTCGACCACCCAAGAAGACTTGATTATTGAACCTCAAAACCTCTGTACAAAACCCAAACAAAACAAGTAAACCTGTTTGTTTGTTTTTCTAAATTGTCATTGGCTTCTGAGTTGCATTAGACTATGACCTTGTGTAACACACAACGGTCCCTATATGGGCCATTATACAGAATTGGTCCAAAGTCAGAAATGTCTTTTTCCAAAAAATTTGTATGTATGCAAATTGCATAATATCCAAGGTACACATTTCCAGTAATTGTGCAGTTGATTCTCATATTGTATTTTCAGAAACTTTTGGAATATTTATCCTCTTCCCAAATTTGTCATTACCGAGACACAGTAATAATAATTTAATTAGAAGGGTTATAAGATTTTGCTTACATCTGCATTGTAAATATATTTTTTTTGCTACTTTATTAAAAAAAAAAAGAGAGATTTGTTGTGTTTTGAATCCAATTTTTCTTTGTAAAAGGCAAAAAAAATACCATACTGATTTCATAGTTAAGGATTCATTAGTTTGAATCTACATTGAACCAAAAACTATCATAACATCTTATAGTTGATAATTCAGTAAACTTTATTTTGACAAAACATGCCATGTTTCCATCGTAGTGACAGTATTGTTTTGGTAGCGACGACATCACATTACAGAATTTTAACTTGCATTCTAAAACACTACTAAAACATACTAAAATACAAATACGAAAAATTTGCATAACTGTACTAAATTTTAGTTTATTTCCCCCAAATATGAGGATTATGTGTTCCCTTTTGTCACTACTGAAACAATAATGACATGTTTCGGTCGTGACTTTTTCGGTAGTGACAATTTTATGGGATAACACCCAGAAAACAAAGATCTCACTACTGAAACGCCACAAAATGTTTCGGTAGTGAAAATTTTTGATATTTTTGAACCTAGCTCAAAGATGCTAATCAGCACATGGTTAGCTAGCACAGTTCTGAACAGGGTACACATATAAAAACTAAATTTTATGGAATAACTCCCAAAAAAGTGTGCTTAATTGCAGAAAAAAGGTGTTCGGTAGTGATATTTCTTAAAGTTACACACAGATTTTTCAGACTTTTGAGCACATTTACCTCAAAAATGATGGGGCCTATCTATTCACCATGTAGCTATGAGAGAGAGTGACATACATATTTCTTGATCATAAATGTAGGGGTGTAGTTAAAATCAGTCTCAGCCAATGGACCATGTATGCATGTATAAAAATGTATAAATGGCCAATGGCATGACATGAAAATGTGTGACACATTTTTTACATAAAGTTTTATAATTTACAAAGAAAATATAAAATACTTTTTTTTTTTCTTTTTAAAATAATTAAAAAGATACTTTTAAAAACAACAATGGGAAAAAAAAAAATACACAAATTATTTCAATATAATTTTCATAAGTTGAAATTTAGAGGTCAGGGTTTGGGACAGCCACCTCCCAAATGAAAGTACCCAATAAATGATGATTTTATATATATTAAGCTTACTGATATTTTAAATGTTATTGTGGGTTTCAATATAAAATAGAAGGATCTTAAAACATATCTAAGATTTTTAAATGTGCTTTTTGGTTGTGGGACAGCGGTTTGGACCAATTCTGTATAATGGCCCATATAGAAACAATGTAATTTTTTTTCAAAGATATTTTAAACTTTTTTTATTTACACTTAAATCAGCACTTAAATCATAATTATTTGAAAACCAAATCAGCATAATAGAATGATTTCTGAAGGATCATGTGACTGATTACTGGTGTAATGGCTGCTAAAAAATCAGCTTTACTGTTTTAAACGGTATTATTACTTTCTTCTGTGTTTTTGATCTAATAAATGAAGCATTGGTGAGCATAAAGTTGTAAAAGGTGTAAAATTAAAAAATAAATGAATAAAGAAATAAAAGAAAAAGAAAACATTTTCTTTTGTAGCTTTTATTTTATTTTACATAGCAATATTGACATTTCAGCATGTGTGGATGGTTTACAGTAGCTCTGCTGCATTTGTTGACCGAGAGAGGCTGTTTAAAAGCACTTCAAAGCGTTGCAACAGTAAGGAATCCCTGAGGCAAGCAGTGTAGTGTATAGTGTAGAGCGGGCGCTCCATGTTCGGGATTAAGAAGGATCGCTCCACCCGGCGGCGTCACGACGAACACACTAATCCACCCACACAAATTTAGACCTGTCAGCACGAGCTAATGCGAATGGCTGTCACTGGCCTGTTAGTTCACTATTTAACTTTTTGATGTTCTTCATCCTTTAAGATTTTGTGTCAGCAAAGATTCAGGCTGCAAATGATAGTCAGGTGTGCTACACAAGTCCACAAAAGAATCACGTTATTTGGTGCGAATGCATGAAGGAAACATGTATGTATGTAATGGTTTTCGGTTATGTTATTTATTATGAATTATTATTTTAAAAGAGCCTGTTTATTTGTGAGGGTCTGAGAGAAGAGGGAAATACTAGTGAAAAACACAATTCTGACTGTTTTGGGGTTGTCATCATAATCTGACACCAGGACCGGACTGTGCACAGACCTTTTGAGGGGCATGTGCTAAAACTGGAAAAGCCCCCCATGTTTTTTTTTTTTTTTTTTTTTTTTTTTTGGTTACATCTTAATGACAAATTAAATAACACAAAATAATACTCTCAAAAGCTTTAGATTTATTCACTATTACTAACCATAATAATAATATAGTTTGAAGAAAAAGAGTTGTTTTAGCTATTCTGTTTGGTTTTATAAGCTAATTTGTATTATTTGGTTAACATGTTTATGTATGTCATTGAGAAGAGGGGAAGGTAAAGCAATGAGTCTAGTATTTTTGCCAAACTATTTTGAAATTTAATTTAAATAATTATGTCCAACACAATTATAGTCAAAATAGGTGATTATAAGAAACTATAGGCATACCGTCACTATAGCATATCCAACATGTATCCGCATACCTGGCAAAAACTTGATACTGTTGAGGACCGGAGATGTTTGTCTCATGAAGGTCTAAAATAAGCCAGCAATGAAAAATTTACTAAAATATTGTGAAAAGCACAGTTGCAGTGAAAAGTTTAAGAATTGTACCAGAGCTCTGCCCTCCTAATCCCATATATATATGTATAAAATATGTCCATATTTTACCCAGCGCTGGGTTGTATTTAAGCCAGCATTTTTAAAAATATTTTCAATGAGGAGTAAGCTAATAGCCTAATCTTTTATTATCCATGATTATTGTGGGGCAATAATATGATGTAATTTAATAATAAAAGTAATCTAATAATAATAATAGGCCTAATAATAAGAAGAATGTAACAGGCCTACATTAAATTGAAATGCTAAATCCTCTTAATATTGCCAATTTTTGATGCTTTTGACAATACCTCTGGCTATCATCAACACATGATACGATGCAACGGGGAGGTTATCGCTCGCAATGTCTGCCTGAATGCCACTGTGTGGAAATAGTTTTATGAATTGTCGGCACTATCTATTGTAAATGGTTAGAATTTACCCTGTTTTCCTAACAGTTGGCATTGAGAGTGACTGACACTTGATGGTCAGAAAAAATTACTAGATATGTGTAAAAAAAAAAAATAAAATAAAATAAGATAAAACAATGAAAAAAGAAAAAGCAATTTAAAGCAACAATATAAAATGTGGAGGAAAAATGACAATTTTTCCGCAACATTTTTGTGCACAATTAAAATATATAAAATTAATTAAGGCGCATAAAAATAGTGCAGAGTGAAATAATCAGGAAAAACATAGGTGAAGTGTAATTTCTGTGTGTAATGCTTAAATAATGTTTTTACAGTTAGAGCCATAATGAAGGTAATATTCACAATTATTTTTAAAAAGCTGTATTGAGCCTCTTTTATGGGGAGTAACTGGTTTCCCCCGCAGGTATAATAAGAACGGAGTGGACCTGAATCGCAATTTCCCGGATGCGTTCGAGAGTAATACCGATCGGGAAAGGGAGAAGGAGGTCAGAGCTGTGATGGACTGGCTAAAGACAGAAAGTTTCGTCCTCTCGGCCAATCTCCACGGAGGAGCAGTGGTGGCCAGCTATCCCTACGACAACAGCAATGGAGGTCAGTTGCTAATGAATCCATAGCAGTAGGTTCATGAGGACGTCACGTGACTCATCTACACATGCCTTTTTGTTGTGATTTTTTTTTTTTTTTTTTTTTTTTTTTTATCAAGTAAATGCAAGAATAACTTGAATGTAAGAATATTGTTAGTGATATTTAAACATGAACACTTAGCAACTTAGTTACTTGATTATCCGTACATTTTTTGAAAAATCATGTTAAAATATGAAATATGATACAGTAGGTTTTTGAGGAAAGTTTGTTGTCTGTTTTCTCATTGCATTGCATTTTCTTCAGAAGTTCATCTTATTTTTGCCCAGATGAATATTAGCAATTGCATCAAATTAAATGCAATTGAATATAAATGTATGCACCTGTATATAAAATGTAAAGTTATTTTATTATTTTTATTTAACATTAAAACTTTTCATTTAAAAAATTACAATAATCGAACAATTTCACTGGAGAGTAAGAATGTAAAATGGGGGGAAATCTCGATATAAAATAAATGTTTTTCACTAATACATGTTGGCCACAAATAATGGTACCCTTTTATTTATACTTTTCGCAACCTCTTTCTCCAAAGATAACAGCTTTGATTCTCCACCTATGTGTAATGCCTGATGAGTTTGGAGAACATCTAACAAGAGATCAGAGACCATTCCTTCATCCAGAATCTCTCCAGGTCCTTCAGATTCCCAGCTCCATGTTGGTGTTTCTTCTCTTCAGTTCACCCCACTCATTTTCTATAGGGTTCAGGCCAGGTATCTCAAACTCAAACTGGCCCTATATCACCGCAAGTTTGGTGGGAGAGTTTCAAGAGGAGCGGAAAAAATTCTGTTTTAGCTTCTATTTAGCTTAACAATTTTCTGAAATTCCCCAGCTGTGATCCTCCTCAACTTGCTTTAAGACAATGTTCTATTGATTGGAAGTTTGTAATTATTGCCCTGATGGTGAAAATAGGGATTTTCAATGCTTTAAATCTTTTCTTACAGCCATTTTGTAATTTATGAATATTTTGCTGCACTATTCACTTGTGAATATTTACTGAACTATATTCTTATATTATTATATTATATTATTAAAGGAACTTGGCCTTTGTGTTCCCTCATACTTATATTCATGTGAAACAAGAAATCATGACTGGTCAATTTCATGTTTGTAGTCACCCTGGTGTGCTAAAAAAAAAAAAAAAAAGTAAATATAAATGGGAATATATACTTCATAGATATTTTCCTCATAAGAATTCCTAGTGGCAACAATAATTGTAGCCTTTGTGTATTAGAGAGAAATATTTCATAATATGATTTTCCCCCACTTTCACCTTTCTTTAATTTCAATAGATTAATCGAACAATGTTTTTTTTTTTTTTTTTTTTTTTTTGTTAGTTTGTTTTTGAATGAAAGATCAAATGGATAAACAATGCCAATTTATTTTTACAGCTGCCTTTTTGTTTATGTTTTGTATGTATGTTTGTGTGTGTGTGTGTGTGTGTGTGTGTGCACTTTTATTTATATATATATATATATATATATATATATATATATATATATATATATATATAAATTATATTTTATTTTTAGCTAATTACTCTTCAACAGCAATGCTATAGAGTTACCGCAAAAACAGTTTCAAAGACAGAATTCTAAATATGGTTGCACAATTGTTTCTTTGGCGCATAACGTCTATATAGTGTGATATAATTCATAAAAGGCTGATGTATGGAATATGAATTTTTTTTGTCAACAAACACATGCAAACAGTTTTGAAATTGATTTGTAAATTGTGTACATTTATAAACTAATATTTAATTATTTCTATTATTTTTATGATTACAATGTTATTATTAATTTTTGCCTTTCATATGCTAAGCTTTACAGGGTTGAAGACATAAATCTATTTTGTGAGGTTTTAAAAGTTACGTGCATTTATGGTAATGAACTTACAGTAATGATCTGTGGAGCAGGCAGACCAGTGTTATGTGAAAGCAGAAAGTTGTTGTATTTATTGATATTTGTAATTATTCAGAGAAGCAAGTCAAATGATTGTCTGTTGTAACGTCAAAATAATGAAGGTATTATGCCTTAAAAAAATGCATGAAGTTTAAAGAACTGTCTTAATGATGAACAGTGAATCTTTTGGAGTTCTTTTGAGTCCAGCGTCGTAAACCAGTAATTATTCAGATTATTTATTGTTGTTTCAGGAAGCGAGCTGCAGAGAGGCCACAGCATCTCCCCCGACGATGACGTGTTTATCCACCTGGCAAAGACCTACTCCTACAGCCACAGTGAAATGCACAATGGAAACAGCTGTTACGACTCCCAGGACTTCAGCCACGGCATCACTAATGGATATTACTGGTATCCTCTACCAGGTAAAAGGGTTGTAAGCATCAGTATAATAATTTTTCATGAAGTTTGCCTGCAAAAAAAGCTAGTATTTTGATGTAGTAATTTTAACGATCTCCATTTAAAGACACTTGAGACATTCAGATTAGTTATTGTTGTTTGTACCAATTAATAGTTATGTACTCATGTGTTGTTCTTTTAGGGGGAATGCAAGACTATAACTATGTGTGGGCACAGTGTTTAGAGCTCACACTGGAAATCTCTTGCTGCAAGTATCCTCCAGAGGAGCAGCTTCCTGGCTTATGGGAGGCCAACAAACCTGCACTACTGGCTTACATGCAGCAAGTACACCTAGGTAGGTAGACAAACACAGCTTTGCTCACAAGTGTACCTGTGACATTGTATAATTATATATAATTTAATATTTGAATATATATACACTGAAATGAAGGCATAAAACATTAACAATCAAACCAATCTAATGAAATAAATCAAATGAACACATTTCTGCACAAGAAACTTTTGTTAAAATTAAAAGAAGGAAAACAGTGATATGTATGGTAACACTGTAGTATAACGACCGATTTTCAATATTGAGTAGTTGCTTATTAGCATGCCTATTTTTAACATATTGGTTGTTTATTAGTACTTATAAAGCACATATTCTGCATGACCATATTCTACATACCTAAACTTAACAATGACCTTACTAACTATTAATAAGCAGCAAATTAGGAGTTTGAGGCAAAAGTTGTAATTAATGGTTTGTTAATGGTGAGAAATGGACATTAAAATAGTGACCAAAAAAAAAAAAATACTACTACTACTACTGTTCAGTGGGAATGTACTTGTGTCAGAGTTTATTATTTATATTGTTAAGACCTATGAATTTATGCGTGTTTTTGAAACTGAAAATGCAACTGTAAAAATTCTGATGAAGAGAACTGTCAGAGCAGCTCATATAGTGAGATGGCGGGTGCTAAAAACACCATGAGCGTAAGACAACCATGGCGCTCATTCACATATAGCTATGCACATTTCAGTTATATAGCAGTGGTTTTGATTTTACAAAAACTAGTGTATATTTGTATTTGATTATCCAAATTATACATTATATAAATTATGCGTTATCCAAAATATGTGACATTGTGTTAGATTGTAATTGCCACAAAGGCTGGAATCTGTGGAGTTTCTGTATTGCATAAATCACAGGGCCCTATGAGTGAACAAACAAGTTGAGCAAACTTGTTTTTTTTTAAAAAAGCATAATGTCACTTGATTATCATTTGAGCTTACACTTAATTATCCACCTTATTTTCCTGTAATAATAGCGGGTGCTGCCATTTGTAAATGTAATGCGCCTGGCTTCTGGTGCCATTTGATTCAAGTTATTTTTAGCTGTACAAAACAGCTTGTTATGATGCTTGAAACTGCAGAGTGGTATTTTTCTTTTTAACCATATTATTTCAATGTTTTATCTTAATTCTAAACACATAGGTTTGTAGCGCATACAGTTTTAAAGTTTACAGCACCTTAATATTCTTCTTGTTATTTCCCTATAGAATCGGAAGTCAGGTCCATTTACAGAAAACGGTTTACTTCCACATTTCTAAATAAGGTGGATAGAAAGATTAGGGCAGATGGATTATTGTGGCACAATAAGCATATCCTGTTACCGTCACAATTAAATTGCACAAACAGACACCGAACCATCCCTGAGCTTTAGTGACGGGATAGTCCCACAGCTGAGTCACAGGGACAAAGGCACTGTCCACACCCAGCATTGTCACCAAAGTCTCTGTAATCCATCCGCAAGCAAACAATGGGATTTTAAGCCAATACGTGTTACCACACCTTTTAAACAACAAGGCAAAATAGTTTTTAACTAACTAGAGCAGCTAGAGTCCTGTAATACCTCACAGAGACCACTAAATTGGTTACAATCATATTTTCAACATCTGACAAACAAAATGTTCCCTGTGATTTCTTGCTTGTTGTGATGCTTATTGAAAAAAGGCCACCCGAAATATGAGGAAAAGTACCTTTTTATGAAAAGTAAAGTCAAAGTCATTTATGTCTTTATTTTGCACAGGGATAAAAGGAGTAGTGATGGACTCATACGGTAAGCCTGTCCAAAACGCCGTAGTGGAGGTAGTTGGGAGAAGAAACCTTTGTCCCTTCAGGACGGATCGTAACGGGGAATACTACAGACTGCTGCTTCCTGGCAACTACACCATCAAAGTAAGATCAGTCATTCTTGTGGGGAATGTCAAAGCTGCTCAAAGTGTTAAGGAGTTCACTTAGTGTTCTTCCACAGAAATATCAGAAAATGATTGTACATTTAGAAAAAGAGTGATAAGTAATAAGGCCCTAGTTGAACCGTAAGTGTCGACAGGCTTCTCTGAGCATCTGGCTATTTTCATGTCCCTCAGTCCAGGAAATACAGGTCATTGAGGAGAAATGAATTGTGCTTAACTGTAAATTCGGGGCCAAAGGTTTCATTCACTTAGACTAAATAAAAGATTATAACAGTGATTATCAGTTAAAATGAACCTAAGAAATCTCCAGGCGTAAATAAATAATGCAATAGAAGTGTTATTGTAAAGTAGTAATGGAAAGGTCAATGTATGTTTGTTAACCAGATTGTATTATTTTCTGGGTGTATTTTTTATTTTATTTATTTATTTTTTGTAGTGTCTTTCAGCTATTTAACCTGTACAAGGATGCAGCACGTTCTTTGTTGACATTGGTTCAATGAGTAATGTAAGCAAAGTATATGAGTAAATGTGTGAGGGGTTAAAAAAGAAAAGCATAAAAGTGCACAGTTTGAGAAAGTAGTGGCTTTTTGTAGGTGTGCTATATATAAAAAATTGTTTTTATTTAAATAATTTGTAATATGAAGGTGGGTAATAAGAATGGATTTATGTAAGTGTGCCATCATTTAATGTTAATGTTAGTTTCATTCATATAAGACAGATGGTGCCACTATATGGATGTGTTTTTGAAGATTTTGATGTTTTGTATGTAATCCCTTACCTAAAATTTTGCCCAAAATGCTACTATCTCATTTTCCTTCCTTATCCTTTCCATGTTTCCAAACTCTGTGTATCTTCTTTCGAATTCCACACTTCATAATTTATCACACTATTACATTTTATTCATTTCACAAGTTTTATCACTGACAAACATTATCAAAAACACCTGAACAACCTCAAACCCCTTTGCTTTACTTCCCAAAAGCAAGCTTTAACCCTACTCTACAAAAAAAAAAATAAATAAATAAAAAATAAAGCCTTTACATCTACCACATAGGGACATATATAACAGATTAATAAACATCATACACTACAAAAAAATAAAAAATAAATAAAAAAATAAAATAATCTGAACCACACAGGAAACACTCAACATATGGGGGACACTGGCTGCAGCCAATCTTGTACACCTGTCATTGATCTTCTATCTCCACCTGTTCACAAAAATTGGATTACTTATACAATAAAGACAGATGAATTGTGCAGATATACATTTCTTGTTGCTTCCTACCTCCAGGTGACATACCCAGGACACAAGACCCTCACACAAACCATTCAAGTGCCATATGGTCCAGACACATTCTCTGCACTCACACACAACTTCTTCCTACAAAACAGTGACTACAGCTCAACAGCGACACAACTACCCCAGTCCTGCACCACCTCAGTTCTGGGACTCCAGGAGAGCAACAGTGCCACCTTGCTGCCCAGTGTGTTCACTACACTTACCTTATTCCTCTTCCAAAGACTGCTGCTAATGTCCTGAGGGAGCAAAGACTCTTAAACATTAAGGATAAGTTCATTTTTGCTTTTATTGCACATTTTTTCCTACCTTTTGTACAAAATCATGACAACATCTCTACAATAGTCTAAGTTTCAACACAGATGGAGCATATCAAGAATATCCACAACCCACTGTGGTCATGATGAAACATTTTAGTGCTATGTTACAAATCTTTGACCAAAAACCTCAACCGCTTTACATTTATTTCACTTAATACTGTTTCATTTTTAAACATGCTTACATGTTTTCAGTACTATTATACTGAGGAATGAAGATTATAAAAGTTGAAGGCTGTGTATATGAACAAATATAGCATGTATACAAATTGTAATTGTTGGATAAAGTTACTAGTGTTGACTGTTTTCTTTGCAGTTATCATTTAAAGATTTGCAGATACTATGTCAAGTTAATTACCTTAACCTCATTTGTACAATGACAGAGTCTCTTTGCAGCTGTGTAACATGTGAAAATGAAGCCAAATGAAACCCAGTGCTCTTTCTACCTCACTCAGTCTCACATTAAAGACTGACAGTGCCTTCAATAAACATGTCAAACACAGGATCTGCTGTCTCCTTTTTCACAAGTCACATGCTGTAAAACATGCCAAACAGTTTGGCATTTCATTTGCTATGCAAAGCCAATATTACCACATTAAATTAATGTCAAACTTCATTATACACAACATTATACACATACAACATTCATATAGTTTGCAAACATTCAAAAATACTTCAGATCCTCTTTTCAGTACGACACCTTCTGCTGATTTGCAGAAAAACATAGTCTACGTCAATGTAATAGAAGAGGAGCAGTTTCCAAAATAAATAAATAAAAGCAAGTTGTCAATGTCAAATTGCTGTTTGCACTACACAGCTCTCACCAGCCATCCTAAAAACTTCTACGAACATGTAAACACACAGGTGTGTTATTCTGAACTTTGAGTGACAACTCATTTATTTAGGACAAATATTTGCCATGTGAATTGTTGATATGTACACGTCCTATGGCGACAAAAGGGAAACTTCACAGTTACATTATACTTATTTTTTATTATTTATTTTTTTATTTTTTTTAATAAAACTTGACAAAAACCACTGGTCATTTTTTATTCTAGTTAATGCATTACCAGTTTTTAGTATAAGCCAAAATATACACCACAGAAGCTGCTTTAGACAAAGGAAACTTTACTCATCTAATGCAAAAGCAGATGTAAACAGCAACACACATTTTTATGCTAACATTTTATGGACTTAAATCTGATTAATTCAGTCTTTGTTGCTAACTATTTGGTCTTGTGTCACAACCTTTACACATTTGGCCATTATTCATAAACACTCAATATCGGTACCACATTATATACATATGGGACAATTTCCTGAGAATGACCCTTCTACATGTTACAGACTTTGAGACACCCCTCCCCAGTGCCAAATCCAAGGCCCCCTCCAATCCCGGTGCCCTTCAATTGTTATTACACTTAAGCTGCCAGACACATCTTTTTATTCTAACTCTGTTTTTACTGCAGTGTTCATATGATTGTGCTACTGATGCTTGTTTGGATTTACCTCATTCATTCTGAAGCAGAGCTATCTCCTTTCAAGATGTCACCCTCTGAATTGAGCCCCAAGGTCTTCTATCTGTGCATTCAGAAAAACAAACACCAGACAACAGTGATGAAAATACTATACTCTAGTATTGTTTCCTTCCTCATATCAGCGCTTTTCAGTGAATTGGTTAAGAGAATCATCCATTTATACTGTCATAAACTGTCATCACATGCCAACATCTCCAAGATACTTGAAGACTCCCTACAAAGTGTGAAACTGAAAAGTTTTAGGAACTTGTGTAAAAATGCAGTAAAGTCATAACGCTTTCAAAAATAACGTCATAAATAGATTTTATCAATTAACTTATTTTAACTAAATCAAATCAATATCTTGTGTGATCACCCTTTGGATTTAAAACAGCTTTTGTCCGAGGTACACTTAATTTTGCAGGTAGCTTTGTGGGTAGGTTTCTTCAAGTGTCTTGGAGACGTTGCCAGAGTTTTTCATTCCAGACAGACTGGATGATGATGAGATCAGATCTCTGTGTGGAGCACTGGCTGTTGTCAGACTCCTTGTGCATACAGAAATCTCACTGGATTACTATAATTAATGGCAAAATGAATCTTTGGAAATGTAAACTGATATTTCCCAAGACCTTTGCACAGTACTGTATACATATATAAAACTACAAAAAAAAAAAAAAAAAAAAAAATTGAAGAATTAAATTTTGAAATTATACATTATCTGCCGCCCTTTCACATTTACTTATTTATCAGATAAGCTACAAATGTGCAGTTAGCTGGTCATTGTCATAAAATAAACCCCATCAAAATTAGACAAAGCTCCTCCATATTGGCTGGCTAACTGTTTATGTGGTTGCATGCTGAGCTCATAGCAACGCAGGAAAAGCTGCTGGATGGTATTGGAGGGTGGGAAATCCTTCAGCACAGGAATCTGTGAAGATACAACACAAAGATACGTCATTAAAACAATGGCAAGGGTCACTAATTCATATTCTAAATTTATTTTAAAGTTTATATTTTAAAGTTAAAACCAAGTTTTATAAGCCTATTTAGTTTCACTATGCTCCTAATGATGTAGGAACCCTCACAAACATTTCTATAAATACCTTTTTTTATTATTCTAATAAACAAGAGGCAGAAAGGAGGACCAAGAACAAAACTGAACTGAGCACACTTGATTAATCACCATTTACATTTAACATCACACTAATTCAGACCACAAACAATCCAGTTTATCCAGTGTCTGTCATTATACACTCCATGTTGTCAAGTCACCATTGATATTTGCGCAAAATAGTTTGTCAAAGGATGATTTCTGCTATTTACAACACATTTTAAAAATAGCATTTCACAGGAGCAGTGCTCAAAACACAGTCAGTTATCAAAGAACGCAAGTGCTGTCGAAAACATTGTCGAAAACTGATATTATATTCTAAATTAGGAGTGCTTTTCATGCAAAAACCATAACATAAGTTGACTTCAGGGAACATAAGGCAACAGAAATACTAATAACAATGCAGTTCATGGCCCCTTTACAAGAACTACAGAAATGAAAAAGCTCCAACAAACCTGCCTGGAAGTTGGTTAGTAGTTCTTAACTGATACAGGTGTGTTGGTCCTGGAGGGCCACTGTTCTGCAGAGCTAACTGTAGCTCCAACTTTCTTCAACACACCTGCCTAGAAGTTTCTAGTATGCCTAGTGAGACCTTGATTAGCTAGTTCAGGTGTGTTTAATTGGGGTTTGAGCTAAATTCTGCAGGACAATGGTCCTCCAGGACAGAGTTTGGACACATACAAACAAACTCTAAATACCAGAAAAACGGTGAAACAATCAGGATTGAGATAAATCCTCCAACTAACACACAATTACACATTCATACAGTACATAAAAGACATGCACGTGTTAACATACCAATTTGCTATACGTTTAAAAGAAAAAGAAAAAAAGAAGTTTTTGCGTTGACTTGTACCTGGACTTTAAAGTGGACGTCTCAAACCTCTTTGTAATGTAAGTTCAAACCACAAGTTTTTATTTTAGCGGAAAAGTGGCTGTAAAAACAAAAAAAGAAGTATCTAAAATAAGTATCAGACCTTAAACTGAGCCTTGAGCTGAGCGCTTCGCTTTGAAACAAGCAGTGCAACACAATATAACATTTAATTAAGTCGCAGGCTTCTGCTATTTGATAAAAATTCTATTTCATTTCGTTTCTCACGTGCTGTGCCAAATCAAAGGAGCAAAACAAAACGTTAGAGAGGCTTTACGTTATGATAAGTGTTCGAATTATGAAACTGTGGCGGATCGCCAAAGTCTATGTAATTAATGGAAATATAATTACATATCCACCCATTCATTCCTCACCATGCATGAGAAGTAGTCAGTGAAACTCAAAACCAGGGTCAGAAATGAAATGAAATTACATTAAATCAACGCCTTCAGCTGAATTCCAAGTGAATTCCATTTTTTTACCTTTATGACGTCTTTTTTTTAAATTTTTTTTATTAAAAGTATCTTGTTTTTATATCAAATGCTTAAATTTAACCAATTATTTTCAATCAATCAAAAAACTGTTACCAATAAAATTATATCAATATGAACAGAAGCCATCTTTACACTGCAAAGCAGGAACAGAAGCTTGATCTGATATGACATTGCTTTTTTGTTCTTGGCATATTTGCACAACAACTACATAACAGTAGCCTACATAGAATGCATAAAGTATATAATTAAAAGCAAAAAGGATAAGGATGCAATATTTTGACAAAAAAAAAAAAAGTCTATCTGGGCAACGAGCTGCAGCAATGGTCACTCCGCAGTTCAAATATAAAATAAAAGGACAACAAATCATCTAAGTGCAGAAATGATTGCAATTCTGTTGGCACTTCAATAAGTGAAAAACTTCTCAGATTCTTTTTTTCTGGTTTGCTGTAAGTTTAATGAATGGGAAATCATCATCAAGACAAGATACAGTACTTAACAAATTTATTAGAGCACAAGTGTAAGGTTTGTGCCACAGCTGCCCTATTACCAAGATCATTTTTTGTCCACCAATATATAAGCTGTATAAGCTCTTTAGTCACTGTAATATTTCTAATGCTAAAATATAATTACTGTATGTGCTTAACAAATTTATTAGACCACCTGTCATAAAGAAAAAAGCACAAACATTTTAGGAATCTGTCAAAAACCTGTTTAAAACAAACAAACAAACAAACATTTATTATGCAAATACTGAAAACTGAAACAACTAAATAGTCTTTATTCATACATAATAACCAAAAAACATTTGGCCCTTTCTTTGGCCCTCATAACAGACTGCATTCTTGCTGGCATTGTTGCGAACTCCCAAAGACTATCCCCGATCACTTGGAAACGGTGCTGATCTGTGCATATTTTTCTCCTGATTCAGATTACACAGTTTACCCACTGGACAAAGCAATATTATAGATAGAGAACTTTTTAACTTATACAAATAACTTTCACTTCACAAGATGTTTGACGGACTGGACTCGTGTGGATTATTTGTGGATTATTGAAATGTTTTTATCAGCTGTTTGAACTCTCATTCTGACGGCACCCATTCACTGCAGAGGATTTATTTAATTTAATTTAATTTAATTTAATTTAATTTAATTTAATTTAATTTAATTTAATTTTATTTTTGTTTTATTTTACTTTTTACAAAATTTACACCAAGCATTTTTGGTATAGCTACTACTATTTTTAGTTCAGATGAACAAGACAGGAAAGGCAGTGTTTTAAAAGAATAAGATCTAATGAACACTTTTATTTAATTATTAGCCAATTTGGTCTGATCATGTCAGTTTGCAAGCTCATCCTTTCTGAGGTATACTTTTAAGTTTTGTTAATTTCACTGATGATTGATAGACACCAAAATATAAGCTTTATGACTTAATCACATCCATTATAATATATGAGCACTTGGCTGTCAGGAGACGGGTACCAAGCTGTGATGAAGGGCAACCAAACATCAAGCAGAGTGGAGTGTATAGTGATTCTGGCTGAAAGAAAAATCTGTGCAGTCACTGGGCGATTGGATGAGTCCAGTGTCCGCAGAGCTGGACGGACACAAGCACTGCTGGAGTCTTTCTAAGTGCTCTGTCATTTACTGCCAGCTGTATTGTGCCGCTTCCTTTGCTGGAGCAAAAAATAGCTGTGGTACAGTCTATATCATACAAAACTATTTGATCTGTGATTGACCAATAAATATAATTCCAGATAACTATATATTAAATAGAACTGTGCAACATAAAAATTCAAGAAGCAATAGAAAAAAAAAAAGGAAAAAGCGCCAGCAGCCCTTGCAGTGTAGCTGCAGAATATATTCTGATCCAATAAAGCTGAACATCAAGCACCGTGACAGAAATTCCAGAACATCCCTTCAGGCCAGTTTCTGACTGTGTAAACCACTCTTACAGTTTCAAAGGGGCTGTGAAATGATGTATTTCTTTTTAAAGCCATAAAGAAAGGAAGCAAGTGGAAGGATGACTAAAGGTTTGCATTGGGTCAAGGAACAGAGGGTTACTGAATGAAAAAAGACCACTGATGCGGGCTAACGTTTCTTTGAATGACCAGAATAGTTCTGCAGGGGGCAGTATAGATCTTTCTCACAGCTCTTGACTTCTTGGATCTCATATAAGGAAAGTTTTTCTTTCCACGGTGCTTCTCCATTAAGCAACCAAGTCATAGCAAATCTATCAACATATGCAAAAACATATAAAGACTAAAAATTCATGACCCTAAATCCCTTACTAAATTGCATGAAATTGTAATATATTTTATATTATGCATTCTTGAATGTACATATTTGCATTCAGTTTTGTTTTGACAATAATATGTTTGTAATGCAATTGTTATTAAAAGTATTAACTATTAAATCAATAAAGTGTTTAATGATTATTTACTTAACTTTACAATATATTATATTCATTATATTATACATTTGGTTTAATACATTTTATTATTTATTTACATTAATTTATTTAATTTATTTACATTAATAAATTTATTTACATTAATTTATAATATTTTATATAAAAACATTAGACAGTAGGACAGCCTCTTGAAAAGGTATATGGATTATTATATAAGGCAGGCAAATAATATTGTTTCTGACCCCGGATCATATGCTGCATAATGAATTTGTTCTTTTGTCAACTAATTGGTGATAAGGTCCCAAGATTTAATTGAGTGAGACTAAACGCATTTGTGCATCAGGCTTTCCTAGAATTGGATAAGGCATATCCTTTTTTTGATGTGAAAATTTTGTATTTTGTTATATGAGATTGTAAAGATCTGGTGATATGGTAATGTTATCAATAAACTTGCTGTTACACAAGAAAAACAAATCTGACAATAAAGTTATCATCATCATCCTTATCATCATCATCATTAACTGAATAAAATGACTAATTAATCTATGAAATTTTAGCCATTACTACTTTTCTTTCTCCCAAAGCACCAATGTCTGATTTTAACAAACAGATATTCCTTGGACCAATTCTTTCTGTCTATTTCAGCAGACATCTAAATGTTTTAATGGCATTGCTTCAGTGTGAACAGATAGCCTCTGGCAGAATTACTTTCCTGCCCTAAAATGAATTATGAAGTTCAGAAGGAACTGTTGTGCAAATATTCTTAATGTAGCGCAGAACATAAAAACAGAAGAGCCATTTGCTCCTCTCTGTGGCTCTGAGCAGATGTGGGCGTTAAAGATTTTTGTACAATTTGGACCACCTCCGCTCCGAAGCTCATTTAAATGTATTTTAACAAGTAATGCATATCAACAAATCTGTGATTGGGCTCGTCTAACAAGAAAATCCAAAACATAAGTCAGAAAGAAGTTTTTGGGACAGAATTCAATGTGACAGCTTGAGTTACTAAGTTTGGAAGCGGTACATTTTCTTCTTTATTCAAGGAAGTAAAACTACATTAAAGCCCGAGGCATCCGACGTTCTCTTGTTATGAGTCATCGTGAAATATTCTTGTTTCTACATATAAATTGGATGAGTTGTTTTATTCCAACGAATGTTTGCAGGGAACAAAAAAAAATAAAAAATAAAAGAGGGTACTATAAGGTACTGAACATGAAGAAAAATCAAAGTACGTGGCCTGCTGAAATAAATACTATAGAGTTACATCAGGCAGTTTTCAGGTGAATGCTTTACTGCTCTGTTGATGAATAAAATGTTAATTTAAAAATGTAAAATTAACAAATTAATATACTTTATATGTTTAATAACATATTATGTACAATATACAATTAAAACATTTCATTAAAACACTGATTTATACAAAACCCCAAATTATAGCCTGATCCAAATAAACATTGTGACGGCTGACAGCCTCACTGAATTTTTTAAATCAACAAAAATAAACACTTTCAAGATGTGTTAACCATTACAGCAGGTTTTATATAGGACTAAGAGTTTCTTTGGCTTGAGAATTTGGGTTTGTGCCCAACAGACTGTGTTTATCCACACCTGCATTATTCAAAATAGCATACCTTATATGAGTTGCTTACAAAATTTTGTTACTATGCATTGATGTATGAAAGTGTGAAGTGATAGAAGAAACTTGAGGGAAACTGGATTAGTTAGTAAATCAGAATCAAGCAAGAGAGTCATTTAAATAACTAAATAATAATTAAATATTGCTCAGCCAAACTTTGATAGATTTTGGTGGAAGAGTTTAGTTCACTAAAACTCAAAACCAAACAGATGGCCACTGTATTTTAATGGATATGTTTCTATGTGTGATAAATGGAAAGGCTGAAAAGTTTGTGATTTTTAATGGAATATGTTTTAATATATTATCTTGCTCCAAATGTAAAAGAGTGCCAGATCAGATCCCACTATGGTCTGGTGCAGATCAAATGCTTACGAATGGCAGGATATCTAGTCAGTTTGTTTTGGCAGGGAACATTGGCTGGTGGACGTTTGGCAGTCGACTGCACAGCAATCAGAAAGAAGAGCTGGACGTGAAAACACACACCTGTAATATTCAGAAAGCCCATAGAGACATCCATGTGCAGGGGACCGTTTGTTCAAAGAGACAAAAAACTATTCACTTTTACCATAAACCCCAGACTTTGATTTATGAAAAAATGACCGACTGTACATTTGTGTGTTTGTGACATTGAACAGGAACTATATGGTTGTGGTTCACTATTGTCATGCCTCTCAGGTGCTGGACTCGTGTGGTGGGTGATAAGACCAGCTTCCAATCATTGAGTGAAACAACTCAATTCAAGTCAGGTGAACTTGGTCTGAATCCCTCAGTAAGACCTGACCTATGGATTTTAACCCTTTGCTAGCTAAGTTTATTAATTGTTTATTCAATTCTGCCTTATTCAGACTAGTGACGTAAACTCACGTTGTTTTGAACCATCAGCTCAATCATTTCCACCAATAAAAAGGAGAATATTCCTCATGAATGACATGTGGCTCATTATCGCATTTTGCGCTTTTATTACAGAACTGACCCAGTCAGATGAAACAACAACAACAGCCTCAATGAAAAGGTAATGAAACATTACTGATGCGCCTCTGAAGACGGCAAAGCAAAAACAATATTAATAAGATGGAGGGGGATGTTGATACGTGCCTCCATTTGTGGTCAGTGAACATAATGGCGTGTTAATGATGACTGAACGAATATGGAGGAGATGAGGTGAGATTCACTGACTGCTGCTTTCGGACACATTATTACTCTAATTGGAAGCAAGACACCGCAAGACTACCATATATTCAGGAATATCATATTTTCTGCAATCTAAATTAGATCTATCTTTTACAATAGAAGCACTTCAGACGTGAAATACGATAATAAGCGGCTGGTAACTTGTTGTTCACCAAACAGGCAAAGCAACAGATCTCGTGTCAGTTTGAAGTGAAAATCATTGTGATAGTTTTGCAGCTGTATCGGCTCCTCTCTTTTTTTATGTCTCCTAAAATGCGGCGGATCGTCCGCCCTCCTGGTGGAGGTCCTCATTATCTTGTTCCACCCACTCGCTATTTGAATTATTTGCCCTGCTCGATTTGGCAGCATCAGGCCGACTCCATCACATGCCACAGGCTGTGCAGACGCACACGCAGAGCTCAAAATAATGCTGACACGCCGTCACAGTTGATTGAGCGGCAAACCTTGTTAAAGCCAAAACGGGTGACGCAGAAGTCAGAAGCAGAAGCACAGAATCAATCAATTCTTTCCTGGCCTTTATTCTTTTATTATCATCTACGTTGTTTTAGGATATAAAGCTTTTAAAATGTATCTCACCTCAGGGCTTTGATACTCTGTAAAATTCAGATGGAAATAGGCATGCTAATGAATTTAAATTATTATCAACAGGAGATCTAATACACAAACATCTATGATCTTATGAACTGTGTGGAAGGCAAAAGCATCAATGAGAATTATTACTACATAAAGATGTCAACAGAAGCAAACAAGAAGTCCAAAAGATTCTTATTTGATTTTTAGTGCATTCTTACAATTGGATTCAAATTACACTCTTAACAATAAAGGTCCTTGATTAGCATCTTTGGTTCCATCTTTGTTTTTAAGAGTGTAAGATTCCATTAGCAATAATTTAGGATTTTTTGACATGAGAGAAATACTAGGAACTTGAAAACAACTTTTGTAGAGTCAGACTTTGGCTTGGAGACAGAAATGCATGAAAGCTTTCTATTTCATAAACTCTCTGCTACAACTCATTTTTATATATTAGCTGTTGGGTACATAATGTCTGAAGAATGAAACACCAATTAGGATTAAATGACTGACTCATCCACACCACACTTACAATGTGCTCTTTGTGTTTCTAATTAAATACATTGTTTTCAGTGGATTATTTCCATTATCTCATGCTAACAGAACAGTCTGACCACCGTGGACAGCAATGCTTGCACAGACTGCTGCAATGTTAACAGAAAATGACACTGTAAGATTTATTTCCTCATTTCATCTCTCCTGCTGTAACAGGTGTGGCAGTATTTCACTGAACCTAGTGCTTTAATGATTCTGTGAATGTGTGTTAATTCTATCTCCATTTGTTTCAAATGCTAAATGTCACTGGCTGTTTGAATGTGAGTAAGAAGGTAAATCAAGCACAAACCAGTTCTTCAGGTGTAAAGTAAATCTCTGTGTGCTAATTAAACTGTTAAAAAAAACTACACTCTCAAAATAAACTGAAATTTCTGAACAAAAGTGTAGATTTAAGATTAAATATGTTGATTTCTAACCTACTGCTAGATTGAGAAAATGCTAGGGTGCTGCACAGTGATTTTAGCTTCTTTTGATTTCTTTTGCTATTAAATTACTTCAGGTTGGAATCAAAGAATGGTTACCAATGGCCTTTTGTGATGGTTTTAGGTTGATGATAATAGTAGCCCACTATTTAGTAACTGTACAGGGCTAAGAAAATAACATAGCCTAAAATCTAGCATTTAACTCTGAACTCCACTTCCAAGAAAATCTACGAGGGAATCAATTCATGCATATGTTTTCCTGGGAAATCCTGTCATCAAAAATAGCGATGGGCTCTTGAAATTCAAAGGCCCAAAGAGCCACGAAAACCACTTTAGGATCTGATTCATATATCCTGACAGGCATATAAAAAACTCAGTATGCATATGTAAGGTCTCATTTGTGCAGCACATTTCAGCATCTGGTGGCAGACGGCTCAGACCTCAGAGTCCTCTGAGGGACGTCTGTGTTCTCATTACTGCACTTCGGCCACATTTCACTGCCTGTATTTCCTGCTCTCATATATCTTGAGCTTCTACAGGCCAAAAGCTCATGTTTGTGTTAGTCGGGCCATCTTTAGTAATGCATGTCAACTCAATCCAGACCCAAGACTGAATTACACAGTCATCTTGAGGGAACCTACCTAAACAGATCAACAATTCTTATATAATGAAATTGTGCTTCTTTAGGTTTCTAAAGTTCACCTAAAAACTGAATTTAGTCATCTTTCCAAACCTTTATGATTTTTTTCTTCTGGGAAATCCCAAAAGGAGATGCTTAGCAAACTAAAAGTCTTATGTGCTGTATTCCAAGTTTTCAATAGTCATACAATAACTTAGTGTGAGGAACTTTACATTTCTGAATGAATCGTTCCTTTCGTGGTATATTTACAACCTGCAGCAGAAGTTCGACATGTGAAGGGAAATTTGATGCATTTATGAGCAGTTAAATGTTAAGCCATTAAAAGCTGTTAAATCTTGTAACCAGCGGTCGCCCTGCTGCTGCAGTATGTAAAAGCAGATAGCATTACTGTAGTTTAGTGCGTCTGAATTCCCTGCGTGCGTGTGCTATTTCATATCTGACGTCTTTGGAAAGTAACACGGCTTACTTATGATTTATGCATGCCATAAATAGAAGCTAGGAAGTGGAAAATTGAAAATGTATCAAAGCTGAATATTTGCTGCTTGACTTAGCAAAGAGAAAAGTCCTGTTTGCACGAGCGACTGCTCTGTGATTGAGAAAAAAGGCCTTTGTGACCAGAACAGTGTGTCCCGTCTCTGCATACAGGACTTATGAGATGCTTTAAGATGAAACTTCAATCAACAGAAGATTTTTTTGCCTCACTATGCAAGTTTAATGCCTCTGAAGAAAGTTCATTATACGCACAGTCACGTTCACTATAAACCTGCCAGCAGCCGATCGCTACGTATGCAGTGATGAAATGTTTTTCACAAGCAGTTAACTTCAGATATCTCATGTCAGAAGTTTACATCTAATGCCTTGTTTATCCAGCTTATTCAGATGTGTTTGGCACCGATTATGTACAGGTGTAATGACTCTGTAAACACCTGACAAGGACAAGCAGTAATTCATATGAGGAAAAAAAAAACTGTCTCACCTTTGAATGTTAAATTCTGCTATATCTTTTGATTAAGGTACATAAAAAGTGAATACAGTCATGTAAACCTAACAAGCCAAATAACTTATTACAATTAATTTTTTTCCTCCCAGTACAAAATATTCAAATACTTAATATAAGATTTAAAAGCTGCAGCAGAATGTTGCATTCAGTAAATATGTACCTCAAAATAAGACTTTTTCATTTTGTTTAACAGGAATGTACTGTATGTTTTCGGTCACACTTTATTTAAGGTCCAATTATCTCAATTAACTCCTAATTTGCTGCTTATTAATAGTTAGTAATGTAGTTGTTAAGTTTAGGTATTGGGTAGGATTTGGGATGTAGAATATATATAACAACTACCTTACTAACTATTAAGCAAATTAGCAAATTAAGAGTTTACTGAGGAGAAAGCTGTAGTTAATGGTTTGTTAATAGCGAGCATTGGACCTTAAAATAAAGTGTGACCCATTTTTGAGTGAACTATTCCTTTAATGCAGATGAGAGCAAATTTAGTTTTTTTTTTAATCTCTGCTAATTATCTTATATTATGGTTCTTCTACATATTATTATTATCATTATTATTTTATACATATTTCATGTTCTCACTCCTGTCTCCAAGGACAGATGTGTTTCCATATATTCTCTCTTATTATTATATTCTCTTTTGGTTATTTTTGTCTCATAAAGTGTAGACTGGAATAAAAGCATTGGAGAGGTCAGTCATCGCTGACACTCACCGAGTTTCTCGTGTTATTGCAGTAAATGTCAAATCCTGTTAATTACATGTCAGAGCTGCTGTGTTGAGTTAATGAGTGTCACATACATGCATATGACTGAGATCAAATGAGCCGGTTTCTCACTGGATCACTGATTTCGAATGATTTATTAAATAGTAAGTCTAAAAATCATGATGTAATGGTCATTCATTATTAACTCCTGCTTCCTAATGTACAATCCAGACATCAGCTGTTTAATTATAAATGGAAAAATATATTGAATCAAATTAGAATTATAGATAATCATTAGTAATGCACAAGTTTAATAGAAAATATTGCGCTGTGAAGTTGCAAATGAATGAAGTTGCTTTGTCACTTAAGAAAAACTGCTTTATTATTAAAATTTACTTACAGTAAATATACTGCTATGAGACACATGCTTCAGTTGCTATTTTTTTCCCTTCTGAATTTTCAGTAATAGGAGTAATTAGAAACATAAACACTGCTCTTGGCAACCAAAGGATATATTGTTACTCAGCACAATAAGTTTCTTGGTGATAATTTAAAACAATGACTCAAAGTTCAGAATGTTCAACTGTATTATAAATATTTACAGTGGAAAAGATTTTTTTTCATTTATAGGGATAGTGCACCTAAAAATGAAAAATCACAAACACAAAAGAAGATATTTTGAAGAATTTTGGTAACCATTGATTTTTATTGTATGGGCAAAAACATTGGGACTTTTCTTAAAATATCCTCTTTTGTGTTCCACAGAAGAAAGAAAGTCATACAGACATTTGGAACTACATGAAGTTGAGTAAATAATAACAGAATTTGTCTTTTGTTTTTGCATCCTTTTAAGTTTCTGTTTCACTGAACACCTTGATTTCCTTTCAACTGCATTTCAACTATATATTTAACTTTGCTTCTCATCTGTGTGTTTCATCAAACGTCCACTGGCTGCCAGTCAAAGCTTTGTACTTTGTGTGTGACCGTCTGTGAGCAGATCAGACACGAGTCAAGGACACAAAGATGTCCTCGCTGACTATTAGAGCAAACTTCATTGTTATTCTATCACTCGTAGCGGGATTAGAAATATATCAGAAACGCTCATGAGAAGGTGAAGAGGTGCTGATACACTCAGCAGAGTTGAGAAACACCAGAATTTTGTCCTACAAGAATCCCTGTGACATTTAATCTATCGCTGCAGGGAAGACGAGAGATGGGACGAGTTTCATCAAAGTATGCCAACATTGGAGAGGAGGGTGAAAGACACAGTACAACCTCATGTCTGAAACCCGCCAATCACAGTTTGTTTCATTTTTACATGCCATTTTTAACTATTTAACCTGACTAATATCACATTAAGAGACCAACATGGAAGGAAAACTGAAATTTGTGTACAACACTATTCAGAAGTTTGGGGTCAATAATAAAAAAAAAAAAATAAAAAAAAATAAAAAAAATAAAATAAAATAAAATAAAATAAAATGTATTTATTTATTTATTTATTTATTGTACTTGGTAACACTTTATTTTACAGTGTCCCTGTTACACATTACATGAACCCTAACCCTAACCATATAGTAACGTACATGTACTTAAATGTATAATTACACTGTAACTAGGACACTTTAAAATATAAAGTAATACACTTTATAAAATAATAAACTTTAAAGTGTAACCTTTTACTTTTATCATTTTAATTAAATTAAATATCACAATCATTTTCAACATGGACAATAATAAATGTTTCTTGAGCATGAAATGAGCATATTACAATGATTTCTGAAGAATCATGTGACACTGAAGACTGGAGTAATGACTGCTGAAAATTGATCTTTGCCATCATAGGAATAAATTACATTTTTAAATATATTATATATATATATATATATATATATATATATATATATATATATATATATAAAATAGATAAAAATGTATTTAATTAATTAAAACAGCTATTTTAAATTGTAATAATAATATTTCACAACATTGCTGCCTGATAATCTGTTTAGAGCTTGTCATTTTTTCTGCATAATAAAGTGTTCAGATTGTGGTGCAACTCTGATTCTGAGACGAGCAATGAATAACCCATGTGTAGCTCCTTCAATAATTACAAATCACACCGTTAGGTGTTTGTGAAGTGCTGCTGCAAAGCCAATGAAGTAATGTTGAGAAGTCTCACACAATTTAACCAAGAAGCACCTGGTGTGTCAATTTACTGCTGAAGTAAGAAAAAAAAAAAACCTCTGGAAACTACTACAGTTTAAACTTAAAGTGGACTTCAAATATTTACCCTAAAGGTAGGATGACAAGTTATAAATTCCTCTCTGCAGGCACAGTCGTCCTTGATCAGGGGACCATGTTGAGGTGGGGGAAATGTGTCAAAGCTGAGATTATAATACTGTCCCTGAATTTGTTAAAACACACCCTAGATTTGATTTTTTGTGGATGTGAATGATTCAGTTTGTCCATCTCTTTGAGCTGATTGGTGTTTTTGTTCTTGTTTGATGCACTCTTATCAAGTCAATAAAGGTGTGTCGGTTTAAAATCACGGTCAAAGAAAATATGACTAGTCCTCATCTTGTGGCTTCACACATCAAGATCGGCTGATCTCTCTTATCAGGACGAAGCTAAATGTTGTGTCACTTGCTCCGGCTCAAGGGCGGGACACTGTGAGACACTCCAGTCCAGATCTCCATCCTCAAAGGAACTGCAGTGACAGAGAAGAGCACATACATACAAATGTGGAGATTAGCAGCTGTGTTCACTGAGAGCTGGAGGGTTTATCTATTATCTGTTTCTTTTGGACCTCTGCGCTTCGCCGCTCTCTGGGGCAAATCCAGAGCGACTGAAATACACATAGAGAAAAGCTGTGTTAAAGAACAGCTGAAGTGTTTTTGCCTTCGAGGTGCAACAGGTTTGTGTGGGGGTCTGTGATCCAGAAGACACGGAGAAGCTGCAAATAGTTTCATATACTTGGAAACGTACGGCAATCAACGGCGTGACATCGACGGATCGATTTGACTATTAAAATAATAATCTGTCTGGGAAATCCTCCAGTCGAACGGGGAGGATTTAAAGTGTCTAAAGAGCGAATGAGGAGGTTTATGTGAGCGAGTCCCACACAGCGCCTGGAGAGATGCAGATTCAATTTGAAAACACACATATAAAATGAGTTCAAGAGATTTAATGAGAACCAGCTCCCATAAAAACAAACAGCAAGGAAGAAAGAAGAGGAATGGATGGAGGCCTCTGGTGCATGAAAAATAAGCTTGGTGAAGTTAAAAGTGACAAAGTAGCCTATTTTCTCTGAGATGAACTGCAGTGGCTTCTGTGTTTGGTGTCCGAGGTCAACGGGGACAAATTTCACGAAAGCATTTAGTTTGCGTTGCACAGATGATAACAGGTTTGCTCAGGCACTGCAGCCACATTGTTTTTCTCCCTTCAGTTTAAATGTTGACCTTGAGTTTCCTGCATCAAATCCAAAGGGAGAAAATGAGGCATGAACAGGTATACGTTCAGATGTTTTCAGCAGCCTTCTGTTTTTGACTGAGGCTAAACAAACGCTCATTATAGGCTTCTTAAATGTGCAAGAGAAGCTACAAATGAGCCTTCAGGTATTTCACAACCTGAACAAAATGAAAAATCCTTTGCATTTTTTTATTAATAAGCAACACTCATTGAAGAACTGATGATAAAGAGAAGAGGATAGATGTGTCAGTCAAACTGAAGCTCTATCCTCAGCTTTATTGTCTGTACATTGGTGAACTGGTAGCTTTGATTCTGTATTTTTTTCTGTTGGATGTTGGTGGTTTGTTAACAATGTAAGCCGTCTGAAGGGGTATTGGTGGAGGTGGGTTATTGAGCATTGGATTGCTTCCATAGATTTTTATTTGTATCGGTCTGTCCAAGCTTACCTCAGCACAAACTCAAATCTCCTCCCCAAACTCAACAACTCATCACAATCCTGGCCGCTGATAGAAGCCCCAGGCACCTCAGTTTCCCATGCTTCAGCTGCTCACAATGTGTCTGGTCTCGTCTCTTCCTGACCAGACTGTCAGAATTTAAAATACTCAGCACATTTTTCCATGTGTCCGTCTGAGAATCAGAAATGGGCCTCGATTATTGCAAAAAGCATCTGGATGCTGTTGTGGTTCATGCCAAATCAGAAAAAGAAGATCAATAATTTATTGTCAAAATGCATGATATTACATCTAACCTTCATAGTTTTGAATGAAAATTTTATTGATGTGGCTTTAATGAAACCAAACTCTGTTGAAGAAATTAACATTTAATAGTGTATAAAAATATGATAAATTTATATTAGCCAGGTCAATTAATCAATCAGTTTTTTACACATTTTTTTTTTTCATATTATCTGCTTTTGCACACAGTTTTGCAGTTAACAATTACAATTATATATATTTTCAATGCATAGTGCTCATTTTCAGTTCACAAAATATTTTTCTGTTAATTATGAGTACATATTCTGAAAATGTTTGAATAAGTAATAATTCTCCACAGTATCTGCATTTAAGTTTGAGCAATTTTTAAGTAAATATTTAAAAATAAAAAAGGGTAAAATCCATTTTTGTACTTGTTATTTGAAATTATTTTACTTTATTTAATATTTATTATATTATATTTTAATTTTATTGGCATCAGAAATTAACATCTGCATCAGTTTGTCAGTATATAAAAATCTTTGCAGCTGTTATATGACAGGAACGGGAAGCGTCTTTCAGCTCAGCGTACTCATAAAAAAGACCTTTCCATCTAGACTCAGAGGTTTCTTCTCTATCGTTATTTAATCATACTGCTCTAAAAGCACATCTAGAATATTTCCACCATGTTACTAACCTCTTCCACCAAACACCGTGGAAATGGGCTTGTGGGTGTCTTGGGCCTCGTACTGGGGTTTGTAAGTCAATCTTGGAAGGATATAATGGCGTGAGGTTTCATAGACGTGGTGGGAAGGAAGCCATCTGAATCTGTTGACAGTGTCTCACTGTATTTTCATGATGTTTGGAGAATAATGAAGCTGAGGAGCGAGCGGGGGGGATCTGAAAGAAACACATTTGCGTAGGACCGGTGGCAGAGGCTTTGTGCTCTGACTTGATGTGGCACATTAAGATGGCACGCAGTGTGTGTGGCTCTATGGGCAGCTTATTGTCAACGGTGGAGGCAGAATTTGCTTGTCATGTTGAACTGTTTTTGAAATTCATGGAAAAATTCATGCATAATGTAACAGTTCTCATTTCTTTACATATGCATGCCATGTCTCTGAAAGGGCTGTTTTCTTTTATGGAGGATTTCTCTCATTTTAATCAATGGTTGTGTTACATTAATATATTTTGAAGTTTTCGGTGTTGGATCTGCCTGTTAAATGATATAATCTGAAACTAAAGAAAGATTTGTTGAAGGTATTATGATCTGAGGCTAAAACAACACTTATGTTTATGAACAGATGGGTTTTGGTCTCTGTAGAAATACTCTTGTTGTCTAATTAAAGGCTTGTTACATTAATTGCAATTTTTTATCTTTCAAAAACATAAATGTTGGTCATGTATACATATATCTTGCAGTAGACTTAATAATAATAATAATAAAACATAAAACACAATGACAGTCCTGTGTGTTCAAAAAACTGCAGTGCATCACCTCTAAACAAGCCATTGATTAAGGAAAGAGCTTAGTTTCAGTTCAACACATTCATACAGTTTTCATGATAATACTGCGCTGCGAGAAAGAGTGCGAGACCTTGAAGGAAGAACAATGAAAAAAAAAAAAAAACTTTCAAGAACTGAGAACTGTGCAGTAATATCAGCAACACTGAAAGAAGAAAACAGAATTCATGCACATGTAGCTCAATATCACACTTTAGTTACATGTATTTGTTCAATATCCATCTGGCTACTTAGTTTCTCTGATATGGATTTCTGCTCTTGACTTCCTGTATTAAATATCATCCTTGATAAGGGTATAGGAAATGATTTACAGATGGTAACACATGATGATAGCAGGATACAAAAGGATTGAGTCATATTGTTTTCTTTCCTATCAGAAATCTTTTTCCCAAACACACACTTTCCTTTTTGGTCATCGGAAACTTGATCTGTTAATGCTGTTTTCGCATGGGAGGTAAATGTGATACCGAGTGCACACTTTGTGTTTTACTTTAATTATTGTACAATTTATTTAAATATTGGTTTGAAGTAAGCAGACGTGGTAAATATAATGTATATTATTTATTTTTAAGTTGGAAAATGGCTAATATTTGAATGAATATTGCAAAACTATAATGCAAATTCCAGAATATATTCTAATTTATACCTAGACTCATTGTGAACACAAAGAGAACTGGGTTCTTTTCACTCCTTTCACCTTCTGGTCCATTTAAAGGAGACCTATTATGCCCCTTTTTATAATATATAATAGAAGTCTCAGGTGTCCCCAGAATGTGTCTGTGAAGTTTCAGCTCAAAATACCCCACAGATCATTTATTATATCATTTTGAAAATGCCTATTTTGAGTGGAAGCAGAAACACACTGTTTTTGTGCATGTCTCTTTAAAGGCAAATGAGCTGCTGCTCCCTTTTCCAGAATAGGGCTGTGCCTTTACAGCTTATTCCTCAGATACTCTGCTAAAAAAAACATTTGTTTGGTTTTGATTATCATGTGTATCGCACTGAAATCATGCGTTTTAATCCACATTAATTTATACTTCTGATATACGGTTTTCTGAGTGCACACATCTGAAGCACGTGCACAGAAAGCGGCTGTCACACGGAATGTGAGTACTAAACTGTTGTTCTCTTTCATGTCTTATTGCGCTTAAACTGTCAAATACACACAAATTTATGTTAAAAACACACTCCACATCTCCACACAAACTCTCAGGAAGAGACGGACCTCTGTATCAGTGTTTGGGGGCGGCTGGGCGGCCATCTGAATGACAATGCCTCCCCAGCAGCCTGGTAAACCACAGGGAACAAGCAAAGGCTCATAATTACAGTGTATCCCCCAGTCCTAATAGCAACTGCTTATATTTAATTACATACTGTCACCGGCCCAAACAGCGCTGAGAGCGCAGAACACTGCGGTTGCCTTGACAACCAAAGAAGAAAATCATGGTAATTAATCAGCGGAGAGAATGACGGGAAAATACTCAGCCCAAACAATTTACGAATCATCCCTGTTTACTGTGATTCTCTGGAAGTTTGGTGAAAATTTCATTTTTTGGGGAATGTTGCACATAAAACAGACATGTTGTTGGACTATCAAGCACGCTATTTGAGCTTGTATCTGTTTATGATTCAAACCACTGTTTGCTTGTTAAATGTAAAGATCATTATAACCTATAAAGTTTTATTGCTCATTTAATTGGAATGAGCTGAAATGACTTTGCAAGGGGCAGGAAACAAGAACATTGTGAGATTCTTGTCGACATACCCCGGGAACAATGTGCTCTTTGCAAAGTTCCTCTATTAATAGTGTGAACAGTGTGAACGACCTTTTTCTCATCATCTTCCTCATATGACACTCAGCGGGACCATGTAAATCATCATCCCCTGAAAGCCTGTGCAAATCACATCTGGATGTCGGTCTGAATACTGCAACAGTCTGAAACACACAGTGGGACTCAAAACCCCTGGAGACCAAACGATTGTTCATTTTCAACCTGCCTGGCTGCTTTATTTCTAAGCATAGTTTGATCCTGGGAAATCATCAGAGTTTGTCAAGATGATGAGGTAAAAGCTGCTGAACGGACAATAAATCATTGGCTGTCATGAGGAACTGCGTTTGCGCAGTAAAAGAAGAGCTGAGCATCTCAGGCACGAGTTTAATGCTGCCAAGCATTTGTCACCTCTTATGTCACATTGATACTCTATTTCCTCATTTAAAATAGGCTTCAGTTATTTCTGATCAAGTGTGATGATAATAGAAACCTCCATCATCCTCTAGTATAATGAGCAGAGATCATGGATCAGGTATTGAGTGTTTACTGAATCTTCAACTCAGTGTTTGAGTCTCCTGTGAGTCGCTCGAGTTCTTCTGTCTCTCATGTAAAGCTGGTGAGTCACTGTTTGTTCTGTCTTTCTTGAAGAGTGTCAAATAAATGTCAAAAATGCACTGATTATTCAGTTGTGATGATGCTGCATAGAAACACTTGAGTCATTTACTCTATAAATAAATGCATTGTCCCGTCTGGATTATAATTATGTAGAGGATAGTAAAAATGTAATATTTGGACATGTACCATGATGATACCATGTCTTTTCCCCACATGTACCATGGTAATACCATGGTTATTGGTTATTAGGTTTTTACAATGGCAGTAACATTTACCAGGGTAATATTATGTATTTTGTCATGTATGTGTCATTTTGACAAAGTAGGGTATCATTATAAACCTATTATATATAATGTAACTTTACTTAAAGTTCAAGTCAAACCAAGATTCAATATGTAAATGTCTTAGCATTATAATAAACAATAGTAGAGCTCAGAATAATACACCTCATAACTGTGAAAATACAAAATGTCTTTTACAATGATCCATCACTCACAGCTAATAGATGTTGTTTAAACTTTAAAACTCTATATTAAATGCTGCATTTTTATTTCCCTATAATACTGCTTGAAACTAGTCAGTGTATCTCTCAGGGTCACTACAGTGACTCATGTGTAAGAAGGTGTAAATCGGTCCAGTGCATTTTCAGCCCTCGTTTGAGCAATTCACTTGATAAGAGACTGCAGATCGATACATTCTGAGCAAACCGACAAACTTCTTGACCTGGACGCAGAAACGGCTAGTGTGTTTGTTTGGACGAGGTTTCTTGGTGCCTCATAACCAGTGGGAAGAGGTCTGAGGGCTTCTGGGTAATGGTAACTGCCATTAACATTCAGATCCAAAAACAGTGTCTCCATCCTCAGGCATATTTCACTCCACAGTTCAATCATTGCTAAAAGCTTTTCATTTAAAGCTACTTAACCAAATTTATTCACATTATTATGGTAAAAAAAAAAAAAAAAAAAAATGGTTCTTTTGGGCGCTGTGATTACATAAGAATATTTCAGCACATTCATCTCTCTGGAAACGTCTCTGAATCAGATGCACCTCAATCTACTGGTGAACCAAAGCATTTGCATCAGCCGCACAGTCAGGTTGTATCATAGTGGCGGGTAAAAATACCAATTCCCAGCTGTATTACTGTGTCATACTTACTGCTTATACGATATCATATCCATCTGACGTATGAATTATGAATGAGTGTCAATGTGTGTGTATGTGACTGAAACTGCTGACAGATGAATTCTAGACTGATGTGAAAAATCAGCACCTCCCTGGACAGAATCAACTTCCCTCCAGCAAAACACTCACAGCTACATTACATACAGTTTTAGGATGCATCTTATTCTGGCCAAACATACAATTACAGATTATTAAGGCAAAAACAAACTTTGTGCAAGTAAGCCAATATGTTCATGAAGGTACCAATCCTCTGTCCTCAAGGGGGCAAAAGAGTTACCTTCAAACGACTCTTTAAACCCCAAGAGTTTTTTTTTTTTTTAATATCTTACCTTCAGATGCATCTGGGAAGCTTATACCTCTGAGTTGGGTATTCGTTATTAGGCATTCAAGTTGGATGCATAACATGGAAGTAACCTAAAAAAAATAAATAAATAAATAATATTGAAAGATATTGTAAACAATATACCCAGATAACTACATTTTTATTAAAAAATAATAATAATAATTATAATTTCTATCTATTAATCTATCTCGATCTATCTATATCTTATTTCTATCACTTTTTTGTTGTATAATGCAAATTTTTGATTAACTTCACACTTGTTGTCTATATAGATTAGTGTTTCCAGAGTTTTCAACTCGACATGCGCCTTCCAATATCGCAATTCGGAAATTCCATCTAGAATTCAGAGTTTTCCACTCATAAATAAGTCCACACTTACATGGTCACTCATGTGCTTGTAAATAGTAATTACAATATTTCCACTTTGAAGGGGAGATTTTTCACTTAGACATTAATATGTAAATAGTTTTACTAACCTTGTCTAACTTGATCATCCAAATTTTGTTGCTCTACCAAAACAGTTATTCTATCATGACAACTCTCGAAGAGTTTAGCATGGTAAAATATGTAAAACATGTGTAACATATGTGAAATTACCCATAGCAGATTTATACAGGTGGAGCTGGGGAAGGTGGAGGGTTTCTGAAAGCATGCTGCAAACTGCTACAGTGAACACTAATCAAGTAATTGAATGTTGAGCAGCAAGCTCATTGGCTTCTGATGCGAAAAGAATCAGCAGCGCTATGTGATGATGTGATGTGATGTAATAATATCAGATAGAGTTAGAACCTATCAGTCTGCGCCATCTAGAGTTTCATGACAGAAATTCATATTTTGCTTAAAGACAAAACTGACCATAGAAAAAGACCCCAATGCCTACTCCAGCACCGCTTGTGGCAAGGATGATATGCAATGTGTACTTACTGATATTTTTACTCTTGCGCGTTTAAACAGCTACAGCTTGTCGTCAGTCAAGTCAAGCAGGTGTGTGAGGTGGATTTCCCAATGGCTCTGCATGTGGGCTCATTCATTGCCTGAAACACAACAGCTGTTTAAGCTTGTAGAAGTTTCACTGGACATCTGCCTGATCGCTGAGGTGATGAATAACAGCAAAAATTCACAGGTTTCAGAGAGACTTCATCAGATTGCTTGGATAAGGGACACTGCACTTTAACAGACCAGTTGTGTTGTGTATATCTCTGTCCTTTGTTAATTGTAATTCTTATGTTTATGTTACTTGTGGACTTCAGGGGGTGATGTGCCTCTGCTCTGCTTATATACGGTAGTAACAAATCTCCTTCCTTCTTTTTTTTCTGTCAGTTTGAGTGTGTTTCTCTTCATTTCTCCCCTCTGAAATGACCCTCTGTGTGCCGGCAGTCGCAGCTGCCCTCAAGGACATTTACTGACGTTTTTTATTCAATTAGCCCCCCCTCACAGTCCCTCCAGACTGATCTTGTGTTATATGTTTTCATTCAACAGGAGGCACATGGTTCACGCACATTTGGACTCCATGACACAAGCTTTTGTGTTCAAATGGCTTATTTTTCTCCTTAAATATCACTTTGTTCAAAGCGCCTCTGCTGGTCTTCCTTTATGAAACGATGACAGATGTACTGAGACAAATGAGTGGTGGGATATGTGGAGGTGGGTTAGGAGGTGTTTGAGGGTTTGTGGAAAGGTTTTGAAGACAGAAGATGGTTGATAAATGAACAACATCATATTATTCACAGTACAACATAATAGATAACACTCACCATGCCATAACTGATGAGAATTAAAGAGGAACCATCTCTTTCTCATCAGTCTTCACGTGGTTCCTCACATGGGCCCAGAAATCCAGCAAAACCTCATGGGAAGCAGAAGAGTACCCATAATTACATTTCACCATGTTATAGAAACACAAAAGTCAAAGAGCAAAGGAACAAATGACACAAAATGAAACCACAGATAGCAAACAGACATTCATTCAATATAACACAATAAAAGCCAAGATTCAATAACGTATGGTTTGATGTCTGCTAAACCAAAATCCTAAAGCTCAGGTTAATTCAAAAACTTCTGTATTTCATTATCTGATACGTACAAGATCAGCAGATATTCATGAGGCAGCTCAGACATCTGGACCTTGAAAAACTGTTGAATATCATCCAAAACTGTAACTTGTTAAGTCAGTGACAGACATAAATCATAAGATCCATAATGATGAGCCCCCGCTTCATTCATTGGTACTTAAGTATGATCTGTCCTGGATGCAGATTTGTGGAAACACTAGACTACAACTCTAATCTACTGGGAAAAAAAAACAACAAAAAAAAATTTCAGAAGAGATCAGAATAAATCAAATATAAAAATTTATTATTAATCAGGTAAAAACGTGTCATGCCAATTACATAATTAAACAATGATAAGCCAATTCAAAAATAAGAATTTAATTTCATAAGGAAATCATTTCACTCCTTTCAGTCCTCCCCTGGTCCCAAACTCTGAGCGTCCCTATAGGGGGCCACAATCAGATGATTTCCATATGATGTTCATTAGTGCCAAACTCTTTGCAGAGCGGGCAGCACTAGCTGATGCATGCAGGAGCAGAGTGGTCACCTGAAATGACAACATTAATACAGGTTGAGGAAATCACTGCAGAAATCACATCAGTGACTCGCACAGTCCCTTTAAGCATAGGCGTTCTGTGTCGCTGCAGTCTTTTGGTCAGGTGTGTTTCCACCTGCACTGGCTGTGATTGTAATCAGTCTGTAGGATTACTTGTTGTATCAGGTCCATTGAGTTGATCAAGCGAGTTGAAAGTGTCCTTCTATTCTGGGGAAACATCTGTGTCCAGTGCCGTCCTCCCCAGGATGTTTATCTGACCCGCTGAGAAGCCTTCAGTCACCTTCAGGTAGAAGGTGTGATTTGCCGAATTTGTCAGATCTCCATAAGTGAAGGAATCATTTCACTGATGATGATCCAATGCGTGCGAGACATCTAAACAACTTCTGAATGACCATGCAATACTGAACACTGATGACTTTGGTGATGTTGTGGGATGAAAAGAGGATTATAAGATAAACAAACATAATACAAAATAACAATCGTGTCCAAAGTGCGAGTGGTAAATAAGGTCTCCATTTTTCAGAGTCAAATATTTAGTGGACAGGTCTCATTTGGTTACCAGATTGTTTATTACCACTAAATATTATTTGGATTTAGATTCTTGGTCTGGGAGAATAAAAGGGAAGTAGCAAAATCAATATAACCTGTATATTTACCAGTGGTATGCATAATTAATATATGTCACATAATTAAACAAAGAAATATACAATTTCATGATCATCATCATAAAACTGCCTATATTAACTATTTTAATGTGAAGTATTAATGCAGACCTAAGGTTTCAACAAGGTCAATCAGAGAATGAAATTAACAGAAAGAGAGATTTAAAATCTGTAGTTCAACTTTTTCAGTCATTCTCTGTGCATTTGATGTGCAGACTAAGTCACACTTGATAATTACAGTGTTTACATATAGTAAGTTCATAAGACCATACAATTTGCACAAGATTTTAAAACTGCAAAAATGTTTGCCATAATTGAAATGAAATTATATATATAAAAAAAAAAAAAAAAATCCTTTGACCTATATGTATGAAGTCAATAATGCTTGATAGGTTTGAATGATGTGAGTAATTTAGACCTGGATGTCCTTATGTTCAATACCAGGTAAGTATATTATGCAGTTGTTAAAATGAAAGTGTGTTTTGTATGTTGGTGTGTATGTTTGTGTATAGGAGATGGGTGATGTCTAGCCTATCATAATCTGTGTTATATAATTTAGTTCTGGTGATATACACCAGGAGGCTATATAAATACTTGTGCAGTACTATGAGGTGTGAATGACCCCTTGAAGTATCTCCACCCCCATCTCCGTGTGTGTCTGCAGGCATCCTTGTGGAATTTGTCCCTCAGAGATGGCAGCAGACAGTCTGAAAGGGAAACAGACAGAGAGAAAAACAGCTTAATCTGGAGCCTTTTCACAATTTGCTTGAAGACTGGTGGATCTTAATTTTCCTGTAATGGCCACAGCCATACAGTTATTGCAGATGGTTGTGATTGCATCCCATCAGGAGAAAATTTGTTATAATTTACAAAGACATATATCATTATCATGATCATGTTTTGTAAACAAAAGGCCAAAACAAACTGAGTGTTAATGGTCAGATCTAGAAGCTAGTGTTTCAGCACAGTCTAAGCATGTTGCACCTTAAGCTGCTGTTACAGCTGAGTTTACACAGTCTGCTGTGTTGCAGGCATTATGACACCCAGATCTGCTGGGAAATTTAACTTTTAAATGATACTGTTTACACTAGTCAGATCTGTGTTCAGTGCATTAATCTGCCAATTTTGGTGCTGTACTGTTAGCTTAGCAATTAGTATTTTCTTATTCTCTTTATAAATTTGACCATTTCCATCTCTGCAGTCTGTAAAGACTTGTGAATTTCTGCCTGATTTTAACATTACACAACTTTAATCATGTGTCCAGTAAAAATGAGTTCTCTGATCAGATTCCATATGCGCTGTCCTTCCCAGAGAGGAATGGTTTAGTTTACTAACACTTACGCCACTGTGTTTGTGGTTTTGTTGCAAGGGAAAAGACAAAACTTATACCTTCCCTTGTTACTGGGTTGCAGATCAATGAAATCAAATTTAAAACATCTTATGGCCTTGGATGTATTTGGCCTATTTAAGATATTGCAATCAGATTAGCAAATTCTGGACATGTTATTTTTTTTCTCATTGAAGATTCTTACACAAATAGAAGATAAAGAAGTTCTTCCTCATTACTTTGAACCCAGTTATAGATTTTGCTGCTGTAAACATTCAATGAACTGCAAGCACCTACTGAGAGCACAGGTTAAATCATTGCTCAATCTGAAGATTTTTGTGACTACAATATGGAATTGGACAAAATTTTCTTATGTTTATGAGCTAAGACGTCACTAAGTTGATTCTTTTGAAAATCTGTTTGAGTATGAGAAGTTTTGGGGGTTGGGCAAACCCAGAGCGAATGCAAATGCAAAGTACACGTTATTTTAGATTTATGTCCTCTTCATGTTTGTCTGTCTGCTTAAAGACAAAGATTGAAAGTAATACAAGTGTGCAGTAATTTTTGTAAAATCTAAAATAAAACCAAGCTATAGGTTGTATTTGTTAAGACTGAGCTTTGAACAGTGTTGTTGAGCCAAATATTGTGATCTCAGATATTATACTACTATTGAGTAATTTTCATTACATTTAATTTGACTGTTTGACTAATTCACCCTCAAGAGAAGTTGTGGATGTCCTCTGAATGGGTTTAACCCTCAGGCCTGTCTACAAGCCTATCAGTAGCATTGAAATTATCATTATGTGCATTAGAGTTTTATATTTTGAATTTCTAATGTCTATTCTTTTAATTCACAGTCATTGGGACTTCTCAGTAGCAGTAGTTCTCTGAGACTGAGGCATATTTTTTGCCAGATAGAGTTTTTTCTGAAATTTTCTAATTTTTAATTTTATTGCACTTGTCTTGCCCAACTTCACTTTCACATACAAAAGATTCCAGTGAGAAATTAATTATCTTTTTAGTTCATCCAATCACAATTTCTCTTAATGTTGCAAAATTATATAAAGCCAATAAACAATAGTGACAAGACATTATTAATATCGGAGTTTAGGTTAGCCCCCTGTTGAGCACCAGAATAAAATTTGGATGATGTTATTCCAATTTTAATTTTGGTTCAAGAAACTTCGTTCTTCATCTACTCTGCTACTATCTTGTCCCTGTCAATTCATGTGGTTTCGTCTAATTCCTATAAGCCCCACTGGATTTCTGCAGTCTCCAGTCTAAGATGAGTATTCCAACTCATTCTACAAAAGTATGTCTATATGGGGTGCGTCTAAACTTACCCTCAACACTTCTAAAAAGGCAAAATAAGAACTGACTTACCGCAGCAGCTGGAGAAAGGAAAGGAGAAGCTCCTTAGGCAATAATCTTAATTGTATATTAATTTAGATATTTGATTATTCTGGAAATTCCATACTTTCAATTATTCGTTCATTAGCGACCCAGTGTCGTTTAACAATTCACTCGGCCAACTGTGAATGCATGGCACAAACTTGCCAGTTGATCTTACTCAGATACTCACTTTAAATAGGCTGCACCCTGCTAGCACATAATACAAAGTGTATTTTTTCTATAATCATGAAAACTGTAACTTGTTAAGTCAGTGACAGACAGAAATCGGTAGGCTACTTAAGTATGATCTGTCATGGACGCAGATTTGTGGAAACACTAGACTACAACTCTAATCTACCGGAAAAAAAATGATTTCAGAAGAGATCAGAATAAATCAAATATAACAATGTATTATTAGTCAAGTAAAAACGTGTTATGCCAATTACATAATTAAACAATAAGAAGCCAATTCAAAAATAAGAAAATACATAACATCAGTTGTTTAAAGATGAATCTAAGTGATTAGTGTCAAACTCATTAAAGCTGAAGTGTGTAATTTTAAATATATTAAAAGATACTGCATAAATCTTCAAATATCTTAATATATAGAAACTACTATATGCAACTTATTTGTTGTTTGATTCCCCCTGAAAAGTGGCTTTGGGGTTCTAGCATTGTTTGAGAATCAACCAACAAATGGGATGAGCCTGGGCTGGTCTATCTGTGTTTTCTGCCAAAGGCAGATGAGGAAGTGTTCTGGGAACCTTGTTTGAAATGCAAACTTGTTTTTTAAGTTTTACTAGTGGTGCTGAAATAGTACTGCTTGATTCAGCACCACGGACAGCAGCCTTTCATTTTGTACAGTTGCAGCTCACATTGTGAATATGGTTAATTATTTGGGTTTATAAAACTGACACAGAAGCCAAAATACACACTACTGCATAAAACTAAACTTCATATTAGTGATTACACATAGAGTGGGTACTCATAGGCTCTCTCGACTGCCCCACACAACCTGAATACACCTCCACCTTTCATACTTTTGTTGTCAAAGTACACAACAGACATGTTATAATGTATTTGTGTGATGTGTAATAATTGTTGTGTTGAATACTGTGTGTGTGTGTGTGTGAGTGAGAGAGAGAGAGAGAGAGAGAGAGAGAGAGAGAGAGAGAGAGAGAGAGAGAGAGAGAGAGAGAGAGAGATGAGGATGGAGGCAGAAATGAACAGAGAGAAGAGAGATTCACAACACTCTCGCGATTGATCAGGAAGCAGGTGCTGGACCTTCGTCCACATCAGACTGAAGTCAGAGCAGAAATGGATGTGCGATAGGACTCGATGAGCTCCAGCATCTGACCGAACCAACTTCTGATTCACGCGAATCTAGTCTCGAAGTCAACCATCATCAGTTCTTTCATTCTATTCGAAGCTTTGCGCGTTACGCGGGATCTTTGCCGAATTTTTCGCCTTTAAATCAGTCCGCCGGTTTATCTTCTGCAGGTTGAAGCTGCACCGCGTGAACGGAGGCTGATCATGAATATAAAACACATCAGATCCATCATATAATGGGGATAGAGGACGCGAGCATGAGGAACGGACGGGCTCTGTCCGATCAGTGGGCCGACAGCGTGGTGGTCCGGCCCCGCACGACTGAGCAGCACATCACGGTGCATAAGAGACTCGTGCTGGGCTTCGCCATCTCCATCCTCACCCTCATCATCGTCACGGCCATCGCCATCACGCTCAGCGTCAGCTTCGAGAGATGCGCCGCGGAGAGCAGCGGGGCTCTGGCCGCGAACGGCTCCAGCAACAGTAAGTGGAAACAGTCCCGGGACGGGAACATCAGTCACAGAGACTCAGAGGACGGCCAGCAGCCCTGGAGACACCTGCGCTTACCGGCCACCCTGCGCCCGCGCCACTACGACCTGCGCCTGTCCGTGTGCATGGAGAACTTCACCTTCTCCGGCGAGGTCAACATCGAGTTCGAGTGCGTCCACTCCACCAAGCTGATCGTGCTGCACACGGACCGGCTGGAGCTGGAGAAAGCGCTGGTGTATTCGGACAGTAAGAAAGCGGGCGCCATGAGGATCCAGCGCCGCTTCCACTACCAGCCCAAGCAGGTGTATGTGATCGCGCTGCACAGAGAGATGAAGCCCCTCAGAACATACAAGATCAACATCACTTTCCATGCGCACATCGAGCACGAGCTCCTGGGCTTCTTCCGCAGCTCGTACCTGCTGAACGGAGAAAGAAGGTAAAAGCGCTTCAGAGTCCGAATCAAACTCTCTCATCTGTTGTTATAATGTTCTGCTGTTACCATGGGAACTGTTGATACCTGATGTTCATATGCGCAATTAAGCACTTTTTTTTTTGGCTAATTAATTGCTTTCGCAGAAATTCATCATGGTAACCAAAATACCATACTGTAAACCTATAATAAACAATTTGGGATCTCATTCAAACAGTGTAGAAGAATCCTACTGTCACCAAGTTACCACAGTTTTCCCATAACTGTATATGGTATATATGATTTTAATAGTATTTTTTTTTTTTTTTTTTTTTTTTTTTGAGGGGAGAATAAGCACACACTTCTTTAAGGATCACAGTGAATATTCATTCTTGTGAGATTCACATGTCAGTGATATTAGTGTATGCAAATATTATGTTGATGCTGCCTGACATTGATTGTTGTTTATTGGGCATCTTAGTATAACACCAACAAGCTTTGTTTTGTAATTGTCTTCATTTATTCTCCTAACTAGTATTTATGATGGTTTACATCAAAATGTAACAGTTTCAGTAGTTCTTCAAAAACATGATTAATGAATATGGGATATTCTTATATAAATGTAGGCTAAAAGTAGCAGCAACCATTGCATTTTTGTTAAAGCTCTAGTTGCCATATAGTTAAATGCATAAATTTTTTGAGGTTGGCTTTAATTTATTGGCATTCTCACAAATGCTTCCTAACATTGTATTGTCACAAGGACACGTGATGTCAGGATGTCAGTAACGTGTCAAGTACTACTGCCAAGACTAAAAATGTTGCTGTTTTCCAAATATTATTAAAGCATTTGTTAAAATAAACAAAATATATAATCTCTGGTTCTCCGTTCATAATATTAACAGCTTTAAATCCAGGTTAGGCAGTTCATCTGTAACTCCTAGTCTAACACTACTGTCTGCATGTGATTTTTTACGTTGCTGTCTCAGACAGTCACTGTTCCTCAGTGTTTAGGGAGGTCAGAGGTCATGTAGATCTGAATGAACGCTAGTCAAAACTCTGGGTACTGAAGTCACAGCTGTGTCTGACGCGACCCTCAATGATTCATTTACTGTCAGACACTAAAATTCACACGTGACAGTGGGAAGTTTGCCAGCACAGTGCTAAACATTCATACATATCCACACAGAATTAGATTTATATTAAAATGACCTTCTTATACAGCATTATCTTAACTATTTATGCAGTTACAGTATTACCATAATGCATCAATATATAAAAAGTGAGATCAGACAGGTGGGTTTAGGTGTTTGGTTGAAATGTGGTAAATGTTTACACAAAAGCAACCTATTTTAATTTTTGAAAACCACCAAATCACCCAATATTATATCTTTCATAAGCCTATATAAGCCTTTGATTATCAGAAGCTCATATATGTATTAATTATAGTGTCTTACAGCTGCATCCTCATATTCAGAGTGATTTCAGTTAGACAGCACTCAATATCTATGTCTTGTTTTCTGGCTTCTGACTCTTTGTCCTCTGAGGGAAAAATGGCTCATGTTTGAATCTTTGCCCCAGGTTTTCCTGCATTTGAGACATGTTTAAACCTTGTTTTACCCTGAAGGGATCGCTTTCATGGACACACTTCATAAACCTTTTGACCATCCTCCAGTTGCCTTTCTGTCTTGGCTATAACTGCTGGACTTCTTCCTCCTTTCAGCTGTAAAACAGCATGTCAAGGGGTCATTGTAACGATTCTTTAACAAACCCATTTTTGATTCAAAACAAAGTGAGATGTTGACATTGTAAGGTCCATTGAAGAGCACTTTTGACATCAATTCAGCATGCTGATGTTCAGACAGCGTCCTGCAGCAGCTCTGAGCTCCACAGGCTGTGAAGATCATTGAGTTTAGTGTAATCAGTGCCTGCTGGCTGCTCGTATATTTGTGAACGCTGAACGGCGGGGATCTCGCAGGATTGAGAAAATACCCGTGTTTATATAGTTAGACGTGTTGTAAGTTCACTTCAAACCGACATCTGATCGTCTGGTCTTTTTGGAGATTGAACAGTTTTTCCTTCATCCTTCACACATTTTCAGGTACAGCCGTGTCACATTAGACAACAAACTCAAACACCTCCATGTGTATCGCTGCAGGGATTTTCACTCTGACAATCTCCTCCTGTGTGTCTGTTAGTCGTCTGATTTCTTATCACCTCCTGTCTGCGTCTCAACTGTTTTCTTTAAATGGTGTTTAAATGGTACTAGCATCTATAAATAGTGGAACGAAGAGGAGGTAAACACATGGGACATTATAGACTCTTTATACATTGTTAATGCATGAACGGCTGCTAATGAGAGTAAAATGTTGTGACAGAAATGCAGGAGCAGAAAACCCTCCTCCTCCGTCTGCTGGTCATGCTGTGGGTGGCCAAAGCAAAATCTCCCTGCGAGTCGGGCTTTAATGTCCATTAATGCAGCTTTCTGGAATGCAGCTCACAGCTTTTCCTGCTCTCTAACTTTACATATACTAGAAAATTTCCATGATAGTTTATAGTCCAGACTCTGATATTTAGACTCTGTTCTGATTCTGACGTGGTAAATGTGTATAAATGGAGATTAATAATGAATCACTTAAAATTCACCAACCCAACTACATGTAAGATGAATTTGACAGCTTTTTATTATTTCCTTGTCATCTAAATTGGTTCACGCTGTCAATTTGTTGACTAATGCTGTCACAGATGGGTTTAATGTTTAAAGCTGTGACAGATATATCATTATTTCTGTGTAGTAATTCTGATGTGATTTGTGATATGTTGACATTTCATGTGATTTAGTTGCTGTGGTTGAAAAAGATGGATCGGTTTTGTCCATCTTCACATCAGGAAGCTCATTAGTGTGATAAAAACGCACAGCGATGAGTTCAGGGACGGCAGTCAGAGCTAATTTGAATTCAGGAAAGTCATGTGACAGCCAATTTAATGAAGTTCAGGTGAAATGACTTTTCACTGTAGACTCCTGGGCTACTTAAATAGCATATATTGTTCCAGAGATTTCTTTCATCTTACCGCTCTCTCATGTTCTCGTTCCTGGTGTTATTCTGCAGGTTTCTCGCAGTGACGCAGTTCTCACCGACTCACGCTAGAAAGGCCTTCCCGTGTTTCGACGAGCCCATCTATAAAGCCACATTCAGAGTGAGTCTGAAACACGAGAGCTCGTATCAGTCGCTGTCCAACATGCCAGTGGAGGCCTCAACGTTTGACGAGGACGGATGGGTGACCAACCATTTCTCCAGGACGCCCCGCATGTCCACGTACTACCTGGCCTGGGCTGTGTGCAACTTCACCTACAGAGAAGCAGTTACAGACAATGGAGTTGTGGTGAGTCGCATTTTAAGCCTGCAAAACTCAAAGTTAGAAACAGTAAACTGAGATTTTATTATTTTAGAACTCTTATCTAAAACCTTGTGAGCAGCATTTTAAGGCATCACAGATGCTTTTCCAGAAGCCATTCTGCCTTTAAGATGCATCATTGGCCAAATTCTAAAGCAGCTTCTCATGTATGCTTCAGAGCGAAGACAATCCCAGAATGCATCGCACAGAGTTCAGTAATAAATCAATCCAAAATGGCAAATAAGCTGAGAGAAATCAATATATACTTACTGAATATACGCTACCCAAAGTTTGGGGTCAGTAAGCAAAACATTACCAAAACCTTACAAAATCTTACTGACCCAACACATCTGGTAGTGTATGAGTGTATATATACTGTATATATACTGTAGTTGAGGTTCCCTTAGAAGACAGCAGGTTTTGGAAAAGAGCTTTTATCTTGCTCACAGTGGATATGTTTATATGAAGCTTACTGTAAGTTTATATAATCAATATAAAGGTTACACTGTGGATGCACTGTAAATGGAAAGGGTTGTCTCCACTAACATTAGTCCAATGTCTACAAGGTCATATAATTGCTTTTAAAAGGATAGTAGTCATGTGCAACTGGTTTCCACTTATGCTCATGTCTAAGATTGTGTTCATGGCACGCTCTTCTATGCTTTATACATCATATATGAACATGTTTTATGTTAACTTTAGTCATTAAGATAATATTTGCTGTATCACTTTCATCACATGCACTTAAATGTTATTTTTTGGCACTGAATCCTCAGTCTAAGCGGCATCATCTGTCTGCCAACAGAGAGACATGGTTTACTGATATCACATTCAGTCAAAGCCCTGTTGTCATATTAGACACTTCCTGACGGCTTCCTCAGTGGTTCCTGCTGCGTGCCCTTGGCCGGCCTCCTCCTCATATTAGTGTAATTAATCTGATCTCCTTCAGCATGACTGCGCTCTCCTTTATCTCACTGCCGACTGTAGAGTGTGCTTCTATCTGGGGCACTTATACCCACACTGCGGCTTTTAGCGGTTAGCCACGCGCTAGCATCCCCCATCAATCACATTAAAGCGGCAGGGTAGCCCCCTCGCACCATTCATCATAAAGATTCGGCTGTACGGAGCGAGAGGAAAGATCGTGGGAGAGGAACGTTGGAGAGGAGAGTGGAGTTATTACTCTGGGTTTATGGGGAAACACTGATCTACCACACACACACATGTAAAAATCACGTCAGACCCTGCAGCAGTTGGTTGGGCATTATGTAATACATTTATTAAGGCCCTAGATAGTAGTGGGGACATGTAACCATGAATTTTAACTATATACAACCATGAATTTATGAAGCATATACAGTTATTGATGCATTCAAAGCTAACGTACTGATCAGTATGTTTACAGGAGTAATGATGCCTAAGAATCCTAAGAATCTGAATTCTTGTTATGCTCATCAAGCCTGCATTTATTAGATGAAAACTATAGAAACAACAGTAATATCAATGTAAAAGAACTGTTTTCTAATTTCACATATTTTAAAATGTAATTTATTCCTGTGATGCAAAACTATTCAGCAGCCATTACTCTAGTGTCACATGATCCTTCAGAAATGATTCTAATATGCTGAGTTGCTCATATATATATCAAATTCATCATGTTAAACCCATGATTTATCACAGAAACAAGCAGGCCTACTAACACTCAACAGACTTTTTCTTTTCTGACCAGATATCCCTTTTACACGGCATCTGTCTTGTATTTGTTAAAGTGGTAAAATAAGAGAAAGCGATTATTTGATTAATTTAAAGCAGCATATTCATTCATAACACTGTACAGCTATTATTAAATCCAATGGTTTTATGTCAGTCACTTTTTATTTGTCTTATCATTAAGATGACAAATGTTCTTTTAATATCTAATCAAAATTCAACACCACTATACTAAATATGCTTATTGCATATTAATGAAATTACTCAGCCTGATCAAAATTCATGTTCAGTGCATTTAATGGACAAAATTACGCTTTTAGCTGTAGAATACAAATGCCTTGAAACATCTATGTAGATTTTTAAATACCAGCAATAATGTCCGTCCTGATCCAGGCTGATTTATGCTGGTTTGGTTCTGGTTGAGCTGTTAAACCAGTCTAACTGGTCTACACAACACAGGCTGGTGACTAGCTAGAGTAGCTAGGAATCAAAATGTGTAAAACTAGAAGATCATTTAGAGAAATGAATTGTAAAGAGCACTGAATTATCGCTGAGATAACCCTAACTCAACAGGTTGTTGATATCAGGTCAAGTGCTGAATGTGTTGAATAAAGCTTCATCTTTTCATCAGAAAGAGCTTGTTAGTGGATCAATGTCGAGCAGCCGCGCATGGAGAGAGTCTCTATTAAAGTTCAATTAACCTCATTTAAGTCTCCGTCAAGCTGCCTTCAACAAAACCAACCAAATAAACAAACAAATGAGGCAGTCAGCATTGAACAATCTCCACGTCGACTGATTAATGAAGCATCTCTTGACTGTCAACTTGGGCGCTTTGTCTAATTACAGTTTGTTTTAAAATCACATTGATTTGATTGAGCTTCGAATCATTTCCACAGCCCTAAGTGCCGCCCATTCATCTTTATATCAGATATAGAGCTGATCGATACGCCAGCAACATGTGAGGTAAACAACACATAATTCAATGTGCATTGCTACCAGGCTCTGAAACAAAGCCTTTCCTCCTGCTTGTTCTGCACTGTAACTCTGTTAGTGTAGGAACACATTCATTCTGACTAGATGGATGCCCGTTCAGAAAGCCGTGCCGTGCATCAGCCTTCGGCTAAAAGAGTCCAAGATCATTTTTACTGTGGGAATACATTTCCCACAGAGCCACACCTCACACTTTCTCTCTCACACTTGTTCTCTCTTTCTCACATGCATGTAATAGTTAGAATAATGCAAATGCTTTGTCTTCGCTTTTTCATGGAAATCTAATTTGTTTCCAAAAACAACTGCTATTTTATTAAACAGCTGGCTTACAATTGATGGAAATAATCAAATTTTGAACATAAATGTATGGAGGAGAGTTTCAGCAGCTACAGTCCAATAACATTATGGCAGTTCATTTAAAGGCGCCATAACTCCAGTAGAACGGGCTGCTTACTTTTTCAATGGCCTTGGTTCTGAAGTAAATTTTTTTTCCCCAGTCGATAAGAATTTTAAATGAGTTGTTTAATAAAACATTAAGCCATGTATCAGACCAACCAACTATGAGGTGAATCAAAAAAATTACAAACTTTGTTTTGAAAAAAAAAACAAAAAACAAGTATACGAAAACTGAAGGAACAAGACTGTTTGAATGAGAGGTGAAGAAAAGTACACTTGAAAGACAAACGCAAAATTCACAGATTTGGCAGATATGTTCACCATGGATCACCCTTGGAACTTAATCTTTCAAGTCCATAACCGTTATCCTTGAGGGAATTCAGGTTAGGAAGAAACCCAAAGCCGTACAAGAGTTCATTCAGCGGCTGACACTCTTTGACTTTTGTTCTCTCTCTTCTTATGTTACGTTGTTGTAGATTCGGCTGTACGCCAGACCTGACGCCATCCAGAGCGGATCGGGGGACTACGCTCTACACATCACCAAGAGACTCCTGCAGTTTTACCAGGATTACTTCAAAGTCAAATATTCCCTCCCTAAATTAGGTAAGACGGCGGTGAAATGTCTTTGGCTTTGTCTGGCTTCAGTGATGCTTTTGAAACAGGCAATAAATGTTCTTCTCATGGGAAACCGGGTGATTTTTCATTGTTCTGTTTGCACTGCCAGCCGGTTCTGTGTGACTTCCTGTTTTGTGCTCGTGTAAAGAGGTGAAGGAGTGTCAGTGGCAACTCAGTTCTTGCGTTTATTGATCCTAAAAGTAGGATGTTTAGGCTGTTTGTGGTTGTGTTTGGTCTTGGGAATTAGAGCACACAGCACGCGTGTGGTGTTAAAGTGTGCGTTTGTCTCTGTATTGATGTGTGTGCTACTGTATGTTGTTGTAAGTGTGCGTGTGCTTGTGCCGGACTGGCTCACATCAGACTCTCTCTGTGCCAGTGTTTTGCTCCATTGGGTTCCTGACAGTTCTCTGTATTCATTTGAATATAGTCATCAATCTCCCTGGGCTTCTGTGTCTGTCACTCTCCTCCCCTGCCTGCTCACTTCCTCTATAAATGTGTGTGTCTGTGTGTTTGCGTGTAAGTGTGTATTTGAGTGTGCATGTAATATTAATCATGTTTCCTTACTCTCTTAAACGCTCTCTGGGAAGCATTTGCTCTGTTTGCTAATCGGGTTAAGACCCTCTCAATATTCAAAGTACATTTCAGCGATTTTCTTTCTGAATTTCATTCGTTCTCATTTTCACCTCCTGGTAAAACCAGTTTAAGTTGTTAGCTGTGTTTTGGAATTGCCTGTCGGTCCATCTTCCAAAACGCAGAGACCAGCTTAAGCCAGCGTGGTCTTCTAGGACTTTAAATATATACACCTATAAATATAAATCTGTAAACTAAACCTAAAATTAAATTTAATTAAAATATAATTAATAATTAAATTAATTAATAATTAAATTAAAATATAACAGTTTTGCTTTCGATTTAGTTTATCATAAATGCTTGTCAGTAGTGCACTTTAACCATATTTCAAAGACAGTAGAAGTCATTATGAAATTTCACACTTAAATCCTACTTAAATCCTACTTATGTGGGTCAAAAAAGATAATTAGTTAATTGTATTTAATATAAATTTAAACTATAACTATATTTTTTGCTAAACTGTAAGTAACATGCAATTAAGTGTCACATTGAGTTAGCACTTAACTATTTTCTTTTAAAGTATATTATTTAAAAGTATGCTGAAGTGTACTTCTTTTTCACAAGGGTTATCAAACCAAGCCGATCCCACAGGAGAATGGAACTATTTTATGAGCAGAGAATTTTGTGCAATTTTAGAAAAAAGGCCATAAACATAAGTCACTGAGGTGAATGAGATTGTACAAATTTGTGCAAATTCTAATTTGCCAAAATGTAAAATAATTACAAAATTTCATGAGATTGTGTTGGACATACTGGCTCAATAGTCTCTGGCCTTATGCTTCATACAGCTGGAAATTCTGTTTAGGATATGTGATAATGAATAACTTGTTTACAGATTGTTTTATATCATGTGACCTACAGTATCAGATCAGGAACAGCATCTTTTAAACCCTCTTAACATGCCCTCGTGCCGTTAATGAGTCTTTTTTATTACTGCTGCTATATTGATTGACGTCCTGTACGATCGTTTCTCTGAATTTTTTCAAACACGCCAAACCCTTTAACGAGGCTGGAGAATTTCATGACCTTCATTTTGTCACCTGCTAAAAAGATTGTCACGTCTGGTTGTTCAAATGTCACGTCAAGGATGCTGCTTGTGCAAAGAAACTGTTTGTTTTCAAACCGAGTTGGTGACCTTAAGATACTTTTGACACATACGTTGTAATGTTGCATGTCACTGCTAAACTTAAGGGTGAAATGATTTCAGCGTGAAGTGCGGCTTCATATTAGAAATGATGTGGACGTAATGAATGCGTCCGTTATGTAAAGGCACCATCTGTGTGTTGAGTGTTGGAGCAGTTGCAGCCCCTCTGGTCTTGAAACAGGGACATTCTGTCATTCTGCTCATGCAGAAGAGGAAAATACAGAGAAATGAAATCAGAGCGAACGGGTTAAGGCCAGATCACATCTCAGACGTGTTTTAAAAGCTCGTTACAGCAGTTGAAAGCATTTTCTCACATTCTGGTTCTTACTGTTTCTTCAGTCTGAGAGATTTTAAGTCATTTGCTTTGTTGCTTCTTTGACTTTAAGACTCAGTTCTTTGTATCTGTTGCTTTTAGCATGTGATCTGTTGCTAATGGCATAACGATTTCTCTCAGATTGAGAAGCGACGGCACAAACTGCAACACGACTCATTCATCAAAGCAAGCCATTGTTCACCTGCCGAATCTGAAGCAGAGTCCAATTAGAGCAACTTAATCAGAGAAGCCATCTACTGTGACTGGCAAATGAGAGACAAAGAGCCACCAAACACTTTCTCTCTTTCTCTCTCTCTCAAAGAGGGTGAAAAAGGGAATGACAGAGAAGAGAGATTCAAGGAATGATGCAAACCAGAGAAGAAAATGGACTTTGTTGTTGGGTAGCAGTTAATACCGTCGTATGATGTTCAGTAATCAGTTTCATGCCTTTGACGCAGAAGAGTCACATGCAGAATGATAATAAGATGAATGAAAGTCCATGAAGAATCGGAGCGGAGTGTGTTTGCATCCACGACACCCTTCATCCATTTAGCTTTCATTACATCAACAAGTGTCTTCAGCTGCAAGAATTAAACTGTCTGATGCTTTTGAGAGTTGTTGTGAGGATGCTCTTTAGCTCCCATTGAATGGATTAATAAATACATCAGTTATCGGTGAGCGTTTGCAGTCGCTTTTTCTTTTAGGCATTTCACCCCCACAAATCTGTGTGCTGCAAAAACACTTGATAGTTAGGTTGAATTCTATGGAAAACAAGAGCCTTTTTCATCATCTAGTGCTCAAACACTGAGTCAATTTGTACACCAAATGAGATGCTGCTCAGAGCAGGATGATAAAATGGACTCTTCAGACGGTAGTTGAAAATAAAGCTCTTTGAGTGAGCAATCAGCTATAGCGAACTTAAGAAATACATGGAAAATACTAGACTATATTGATTATTGGATACCGCACAGTATGGATTTATTGAATATATAACTGTAAACATATGTACAATGATGCTTTTAAATGGTAGCATCTTAAATAAAGTTAATTAAAACTCACTGCCAAATGTATTTATTCTTATTTCAATTTTGACTTGCCAGCTGGTTGTTTTGTGTCTGCTGTCAATATAATCTGCTTCTATGAAGACTGTAATGGAGCACATCATCTGTTCGTCAAGAGAAAGAGACTGTGAGCATTTGAAGTAGCATTTAGCACATCCTTTGAGAGACGTGATCTTACTTAGATATTGATCTTCAGTAAGTGCTTCTCAGAGAGAGATCAATGATCTATCAAAAAGAGGCCGAGTCGCTCTGGACTCTTCTAAGTCTTGACAGCAGCATATGAGTGACAGATACGGATAAAAAGCAAAAGGAAAGCGAATGCGTAATAAATGCGGACGGGTTAATCTGCCTTTTTTATTAAAAGTGCTGAAAGGATCATCAGCGTGTGTGTGTGTGTGTGTGTGTGTATGATGAGCCGGACACTGGGAAGTGATCCAAATCATCACTAACTAATCAGTCCAATCAAATCCCAGTGCAATTCATTGCTCTGGCTGTTTTTGCTTTTGAACTTCCTGCATGTTGATCCAGGAACAAGTTCCTCTGGCTGAATCATGTAAAGCTCATGTACCTAGAGATCAGATCACACAAATGTGACCTTCAGATTTATTTCAACCCACTGCATGATGGGAATGATGACATTTATCACAGTCACCTTTGGGGCACTCCTACTTTATGAGATTACAGTGAGAACAGAGCATTCTGGGTAATTTCCTCAGTTTTGGGAGATCAGTGACACAGCGCCAGAGCTGGAGATCAAACTATGAGTATTAATCTGAGAGATTGAGATATTAAAGACTGACAGGACGACGTCTGAGGACATCTGATGCTCACGTACACCAGACACTTTTAGATGCTGCATATACAGTATTTTCTGAGGTGAGTGATTGGTTTTGAGGTGGATGGGCCTGTTTTTTTATTTTCCTGGTTTAAATGAGTTCAGTTTTTGCAGTTCATATCCTTTGCAAGGTCACTTTTACTGCGACGTTCCAGCTCTATTCTACACGTCATTATTATTATATATTATCAATACAACTGTGACACTGTCTCATTCTCATTCAGTTTTCACCATCTTGCTCTCTTTATTTCTTTCTCTTTTATCCTTGAACCCGTCACACAAAAACGACCCATCATCCCTCACTACTTTTTCAAAAACCAAAGCATAAGCTGCACTTTAAAATTCCTCATTTTTGAGTCTCGATCACTATCTCTGCCCGTCTCTCTGTGTGAATGTTCAGAGTCGGGCCCTTAATACAAAAAATCCCAAGGATAATGGTAATCTCTTCTAGAATTCATTAAAGCTAATCATCAAGGTCGGACGAGGGGCGTTTTGAAAGCGACTCACCATCAGTGTGAAAGTGACAGTCATAAACCTGAAGGCTATTTCACTAGAGATGAAAAATGAGGCACATTATAAAAGAGTCACAAAGCTGCTGTATGTCTGATGAATGTTAACAGATGCTCTCTATCTTTCTTCTTTTACTGAGGAATGACTTACAGAGTGTTTGCCAAGTGCTTCTCAAACCTGACCTTTGACCTTTGAAGTTCTTCTAAGGGTTTCTATGTTCAAAAATGAATAATAGCATACTGCTTACTGTGCAGTACAGACTGAATACTACCTCTTATTTAAAACACATTATGCAACAATATACGTTTGGTCCCCCAAATAACAATTTCTCGATTCGTCTGGTATAAAAGGAGAAATCTGACCATTATTAACTTCCCTTTCCTCACATTTTAATGAATAACTTCCCAGCACTGACTGAGACCCTTATATTGCTTTCCATTACCAGAGAACTCATTCACAATGAATTAATACGAATGTGTGTGTGTGCGTGCGTGCGTGTGTGTGTGTGTGTGTGTGCGCGCGCTTTAGATTGCTGATTATCATAGAAAGCTATTAAATCACACAAGGTCACATGATCAAAGCAGACACTTGACACTGCTGCTTCTCAGGTGTCATGAATCACATGAGCTGTCACATTCATTTTTGGAAGATGCTAATAAACATACAGGTGTCTGCCGCTTCTCTATTAATATTACATGAGACTTGCTTTTCATTTCAATACGAGTTAGAAGCCTTCATCAGAAAAGAAAAGTGAGAGCAGTTGTTATTGAGAAACACAAGTGTGACAGTGTGTTATTAAATCTGTTCCTAAGTCTGGTGAGAAACCTGCTTACATTTTAAGATATGATAGACACGATCCTGAAGCCTGAGGAATGTTGACTATAAATTATTTATTTCATGATTTATATAAGGATATTTGTGTTCTTTTTATTTTTATATTTTATCAGCATTATTTAGCTTTTTTCAGAATTGTACATGTATGTTAAACAAAAAACCTAATTCTAGAATACACTTAGAATCTGTTAGTGTTATTTTACTATCATTGAGATCTATTATAGTTTTACTTAATATTTTGATTTGCTTTTTATTTTTTATATTCTCCATTATTTTAGTTTTAGTCATTTTGATGTGTTTTTGCCTTTTTTTTTTTGTTTTAAATTTGTCTATATAGATGTTATTAGCTCTTACTCATCTGGTTCTAGCTCTTACCCATCTGCCTAGCTCTTACCCATCTGGAACAGAAAGACTCTTATGTAAGAATGCTGTTCATTGACTTCAGCTCAGCATTCAACACAATAATCCCACAACAGCTCATCCACAAACTAAACCTGCTGGGCCTTAACACCTCCCTCTGTAATTGGATCCTGGACTTTTTAACTGCAAGACCTCAGTCAGTCCGTGTCGGCCGCAACACCTCCAGCACTACCACACTGAGCACAGGTGCCCCACAAGGCTGTGTGCTCAGCCCGCTGCTCTTCACGCTGCTGACCCACGACTGCACTGCCAAGTCCAGCTCCAACCACATCATCAAGTTTGCTGATGACACAACTGTGGTAGGCCTCATCAGCAACAACGATGAAACGCACTACAGAGAGGAAGTGGCACAGCTGCCTGAATGGTGTGGTGCTAACAACCTGTCCCTCAATGTGGGTAAGACGAAAGAGGTTGTGATGGACTTCAGGAGAAACTCTGTTGACCACCCCCCGCTGACCATCGACGGCTCAACCGTGGAGAGAGTCGGCAGCACTAAATTCCTGGGAGTGCACATCACAGAGGATCTCACCTGGACCACCAACGTCACGTCACTCAACAAGAAGGGACAACAGCGCCTCCACTTTCTCCGCCGGCTGAAAAGGGCAAGTCTCCCTCCACCCATCCTCACCACTTTTTACAGGGGCACCATTGAGAGTGTGCTGACTACCTGCATCACTGTCTGGTATGGGAACTGCAGTGCTGCTGACCGCAAGACCCTACAACGGACAGTGAACACTGCCGCAAAGATCATCGGTGCCCCTCTCCCCTCCATCCTGGACATTTTCCTTTCACGATGCTCCAACAAGGCCACCAGCATCGTGAAGGACCCCACCCACCCCTCTCACAACCTCTTCCAGCTCCTGCCATCAGGTAGAAGGTACCGGAGCATCAGAGCTCGCTCTGTCAGATTGCTCAACAGCTTTTTTCCCCAGGCTGTGAGAGTTCTTAACTCCAATCCCCCTGTCCCCCTCTGAAACCATGAACACCTCAGCCCTCCCACCCCCCAACTCATTAAAAACTGTTGACAATTTTACTAAGTGCAATTCTGGACCAAACCCCTGAATGTGCTACACACAGGTGAGTGGGCTATACAAACCACCTGTAGTAACGCACTCATCCCACTATATGCACACTAGACACTTTCTACAAACACTCCCTGCCACAAAGACTCTTAAGAAAATATATGTCTACTTGAACATTGCACTACAAAATAATACATTTACTTGAGCATTGCACTACAAAATCTTTTTGCACTATGCACTGTCTCCCACAAAATCTGCACAATAATGTACAAAATATATTTTTTTTCTGCACAATTTCATGTACATATATCTCTTTCGCACAATTTCATGTACAGTATTTATGTAAAGTTTTTTGTACAGTCTCAGTTTGTGTATGTGTGGACAACTAGGTATAGCAGTTATAGTATTTTTAGTATATGTATAGTCAGATAGTTAACTGTTGTATAGCTCTATTGTTTTTCCTATACTTGCATTGTTGTATGTTTATCTTATGTTTAACTAGTATGTAGCACCGTGGTCCTGCGAGACACGACATTTCGTTCCACTATATGTCCACACATGTAGCAGAATGACAATAAAGCTCGACTTGACTTGACTTGACTTATTAATTAGTTCTGTTTTCATTTTAGTTATTGTCATATCAGTTAAAGTATTTTTTTTGTCAATACTTGTATATTTCTAATGCTTGTTAGTGCAACGTCTTTAGCAGCATGCCAATGTCAGACTCTGCTGGAATGAATCGTGTCTCTTGTGTGATTTTTGTGAGTACAATACAGTATGAAGAGCGATGCAACATTTCCACAATGTTGCAATATGTTTTCATTTTTCACACTTGTCATTTCTTGCATTGAGTTCTTCGGTCTTTTCTGCTTTCAGAGTTCTGGCACCAGCAGTGCGGCTGTATTCAAGGAAACACAATGACCTTTAGTGTGTTTAATCACAGCTGTGTGTGTTTTCAGCCCACTTGAGAAATGATGAAAGCTGGAGCCGTGTTTCACTCTTTCTGCTGAGTTGAGGTCTTGCTTTGTTTGGAGGCAGAAGGCGATGTCTCAGACCTCGTGTCTCTTCATCTATCAGCCTCTTTCTGAAATCTACAGCCCTCTGGTCTCTATCGATTCTGCCCATCATTTCTGTTCGCTTCTTGCTGAGACTCAAACCTGAAGCTGAAGCAGAGATGGAGATTCAGAACAGCAAGGAGGAACTCTGCTGTTTCCTTTCAAAAGATTAAAAAGGAAGTTTGCTGATGGTTGAGGAATCCAGACATCAGATTATACAGAAAAAAAATCCAGCAGGGGAACACGGCTGTGATGTTTCTGGCAGCTTGTGATGTCAGTTGAGTTTGGTGTCCCGTGTAATCTTTTCCCCAGTGTGAGCACCATTTTTTCCCATAATCCTCAGCTACGACTAGAGCTGATATATTCTGGCCGTACTGCAGGTGTGCTGAAGCTGCTAATCAGTTGCTGTCTGACTCATCTGTATCTCTATCGCCTTCAAGGTGAGATCAAGATCAAGTTCTTATGCTATTGAACAGGCTATAGACCAGCATGAGTTTATTCTGGTTAGTGTTCACCAGCAAAACTGGCAAAGCTGATAAATTTAACATGTTAACATGTCTAACATTTAACATATCTAAAATACAACATATGCTGGTGACCTATTGTTGGTCTTTACTATTATATTGTATTATATGGTGTTATATTATTTACAATAATAAAAAAAAAAAAAAACACATTTTTAATGCACATTTGGTATTCTTTAATGTACCATCTAAATATCATGGTATTTAGATGGTATTTTTAATCTTTTTGATGGCTCAAATATGATTTTTCCTTTGTGAGGGACCATCTTACTACAATATAAAAGCATCTGTTTTCATTTATGTGTAAAGATCAATTTATATTTTGTATGCATAATATTTTAATAAAACATTTTTTTGCTAAATTAAATAATACATTTATTACAAATTTAATAAATTAAATTATTAATTTAAATAAAATTCTGATATTGCCTTTAAATTTAAATGTATTCATATATATACAAAAAAAAAAAAAAATAAAATTAACTGAAAGATTCAAGAAAATGTACAAACTGTACAAAGGGAAATGAACATTTAGAAATTAATGTAGAAACTTCTACATTAATACATGGTATGACCACAGACTTTTTTTTAAGGAAAAGAGGAGTGAACAAAAAAAAAATATTAACTGCACATTAAAGAGCAAACACCCTGCTGAGTGTGTGTTAATGATATTGACCTCACCGCTAAACACAAAGAGTCTCACGCTGTCAGGGCTCGTGGTTCTGCATCGCTCACTCCAGACTTCTGCCGCTGTTAGCAGTTTTACTCTGTGTGTGGTGCTCAAAGTGTTTGAAGTTTAGTTTCACTGACTTTTGTGTTTGATTGCAGGATCCCGTATTCAGTCCTATTACAGGCTTTAATTCAGCCTCAGTTTGTGCCGTAGATCAGAGTCATTTGTCTGAGAAAGTAACGCTGTCACTGGTTTAGTCAGAGCTGCATTGGAGCCTCATTCATCACCTGTGAGACGGCTGGCGGCTCGTGCTGATTGGATGTTTAGGATCAACTGTAAAGAGAAAGAGAGAAAAAGAAATATATAAAATACAAAGAGCTGCACCCTTTATAAATCCTTCATTTATCCATCAGATTCACATCTACCCATCATAGGGGGAAGCTGTAGTTTAATGGCCATCAATCTGTTTATGCTGATTTATGAAGCTCTATGGAAATGATGGAAGATGATGGTATTTAAGTATTTATGGCCTCTTTAAATGGTTTTAAGGATAAAGCCCTTCAGACGGATGGTTATGCTGCTGAAGAAGGATTTGAGGGGCTCAGTGGGAAGAGCAAAAGTGAAAAACTCAAGAATCCCTCACAAATAGCAGAAGTGTCTGGTTTTATAATGCGGATTAGATCTGGACAAACTGGCTCCCAGAGGACTGTTCAATAAAGTGTGATGTAATCCTATAATTGGATTGATTATGACATAGAGGAGACGGGCCGTCAGGCTGCCAGGCGAAATGTCAAGCTGGCCGTCACACTATAGGAGCACGCAAGCACAAAACATACACAAATAAATACTGCTGGTTTCACAATGGCACCAAACTATACAGGTGCATCTCAATGAATTAGAATGTCGTGGAAAAGTTCATTTATTTCAGTAATTCAACTCAAATTGTGAAACTCGTGTATTAAATAAATTCAATGCACACAGACTGAAGTAGTTTAAGTCTTTTTGGTTCTTTTAATTGTGATGATTTTGGTTCACATTTAACAAAACCCACCAATTCACTATCTCAACAAATTAGAATATGGTGTCATGCCAATAAGCTAATCAAATCAAAACACCTGCAAAGGTTTCCCGAGCCTTTAAAATGGTCTCTCAGTTTGGTTCACTAGGCTACACAATCATGGGGAAGACTGCTGATCTGACAGTTGTCCAGAAGACAATCATTGACACCCTTCACAAGGAGGGTAAGCCACAAACATTCATTGCCAAAGAAGCTGGCTGTTCACAGAGTGCTGTATCCAAGCATGTTAACAGAAAGTTGAGTGGAAGGAAAAAGTGTGGAAGAAAAAGATGCACAACCAACCGAGAGAACCGCAGCCTTATGAGGATTGTCAAGCAAAATCGATTCAAGAATTTGAGTGAACTTCACAAGGAATGGACTGAGGCTGGGGACAAGGCATCAAGAGCCACCACACACTGACGTGTCAAGGAATTTGGCTACAGTTGTCGTATTCCTCTTGTTAAGCCACTCCTGAACCACAGACAACGTCAGAGGTGTCTTACCTGGGCTAAGGAGAAGAAGAACTGGACTGTTGCCCAGTGGTCCAAAGTCCTCTTTTCAGATGAGAGCAAGTTTTGTATTTCATTTGGAAACCAAGGTCCACAGTCTGTGATGATTTGGGGTGCAAAGTCATCTGCTGGTGTTGGTCCATTGTGTTTTTTGAAAACCACAGTCACTGCACCCGTTTACCAAGAAATTTTGGAGCACTTCATGCTTCCTTCTGCTGACCAGCTTTTTAAAGATGCTGATTTCATTTTCCAGCAGGATTTGGCACCTGCCCACACTGCCAAAAGCACCAAAAGTTTATTAAATGACCATGGTGTTGGTGTGCTTGACTGGCCAGCAAACTCACCAGACCGGAACCCCATAGAGAATCTATGGGGTATTGTCAAGAGGAAAATGAGAAACAAGAGACCAAAAATGCAGATGAACTGAAGGCCACTGTCAAAGAAACCTGGGCTTCCATACCACCTCAGCAGTGCCACAAACTGATCACCTCCATGCCACGCCGAATTGAGGCAGTAATTAAAGCAAAAGGAGCCCCTACCAAGTATTGAGTACATATACAGCAAATGAACATACTTTCCAGAAGGTCAACAATTCAATAAAAAATGTTTTTTTTTTGTTTTATTTATTTATTTATTTATTTTATTGGTCTTATGAAGTATTCTAATTTGTTGAGATAGTGAATTGGTGGGTTTTTGTTAAATGTGAGCCAAAGTCATCACAATTAAAAGAATCAAAGACTTAAACTACTTCAGTCTGTGTGCATTGAATTTATTTAATACACGAATTTCACAATTTGAGTTTAATTACTGAAATGAACTTTCCACGCCATTCTAATTTATTGAGATGCACCTGTATGTAGATGAATCTAATACTTCAAGCTGTTGAATTTGATCAGCATTCTTCTTGAGACTAATTAAATAAATGAAATGCAGAACTGAATTCACCATTTGTTTTACGATAAAAACAGGAAGAAATATTTTTTAAAAAATCTTGTTTTATATAAATATGCTTGTTGTATTCAGGTTGGTTTCTTATGGTACAATTGTAGGGAAGCCAGAACAGGAGGGATGCGTTCACTTTTTTGTATTCCAGTAAGATGCCTCGCAGCAGCATTTTGTATCATTTGAAGGCGGGCCAAAGAGAATGAGCCACACCTAGGTACAGTGTTACAGTAATGCTGCCTAGGGTAAACAAAAGCGTTTATTACTGTCTCCAAATACCTTTGTGATAAAAACACTTTTAATTTCGCAGTGGATCTGTTTTGATAAAAAGCACCCTTCACCACTGAATTGATTTGTTTATCGTATTGTAGGCCGTTATCAAAAAACATTCCCATATTTCTAACTTGAGCATGAGAATTCACAGATAAAGGATCCTCATTGTTGTTTATCTGTATAATAAATGCTGGGACCAAAGGCTGCAATTTCTGTTTTAGATTCATTCAGCTGAAGAAATTTAGCTGCCAACCAGTACCTTACCTCTGCAAGACAATCCAACAAAGAGTGCATGTCATAATTTTCTCAATGTTTCAAGGTGAGGTGTATCATCTGTGTAAAAATGACACAGGATATTATGCTTCCAAAAAATCAAAACTAAAGGAGCAAAGACAGCAAAAACAAAAGAGGGCCCAAGATTGATCCCTGAGGTACACCACAAGTTACCATAGAGGAAAAGAAAATTCCCAGCCTCCACCAAAAATGTTCTATCACAGAGATATTAAATGAGTTCAAAACCAGTTTAATGTGGTGCCTTAAATTCCTACCCTCTTAATCGTACTTTATACTTTATACTCAGTACTTTAGATATGACAATAGTTACCTAGAATAAACAGATATAGACTGGCCTTTTTTCAAAGTGAATGCACCACTGCATGTTCAGAATTGATGGAACAGTGCCTCGAGATAGGCTTCAATTTATTATTGCTAAAACTAAAGGTTCAGTGACACCCAGCACTTTGACAAAGAGACGAGGAGGCACCACATCCAGGGAACATTTTATGGAAAACATCCACAAGGAAGGAAAAAGATATAGGCTCAAACTCAGCCTGAATATGGGTCAATGGCAGATAAATTCATGCATATTTAGGGACACAAGATCAAGTGGTATTAATTTTACTGACAACAAAACCTGAAGTTATGACAGACTGTAGGTGTAGCATCAGGTACTTTTCATAAGATACTTGGAGCTTATCTTTCTTCCACTTTCTTTCAGCTTTCCTCCATTCCTGTCGGGATGCATGAGTATCCTTGTTAAGCCAAGGCTGTGTTCGTAGCTTGGGTTCCTTAATTTTAAATGCTTTAGAGATGAGCCAGGCGAGGAGAAGCTTTTAATTAGTCTGGGATTGAGGGTAATTATCACTCTCTTCTCAATCTCTGTTCACTGTCTGAAGTTTTTCCTTGATATCTGAGGTGAGTTGGAGTCTGGAGTGAAGTTACTAATTTCAATCACATCTGATTTACTGCAAATATGCCATGAAATGAGAGTTTGAGCAATAACATAATCAGTTCTTCTGTCTCGTCTGGGCTGGTTTTATTTGCCCACTGATTAAAACTTTATGAAAGCTCAGATTCTTCAAACAAGCAGTATTTAGGTGAACATTTCAATTGAGAGAGCGTTTAGTGAGGGTTTTTCTGTGCAAAGCACTTTTTTTCTGTTTAAACAAGGGTCCTCCCGCAGAGTTTGTTCCCCAGGCTTTGTTCCTCAGGGTGTGCTGGGTCAATTATTTTATAAAATGATTAAAAAATAGCAGTTTCGCATTACAGGGTCTCTCTCTGCACACTATGTGTAAGTCACCTCCAGTTTTACTGATCCTACACTTTGTGCTTTAGTAGGGTTTATGACTGTTTTTATTTGCCTTACTCAAACAACCAGTATTTTTAGACTGAAGTCCTAGCTGAACTTTGAATCTGGTTTAGTGTGACAGATCGCTTGATTAGATGTTGGTTTATGCTGAACATGTTATTTTATTCCAGCTGTAAAGGGCGTCATGATTGATGCTTTTGTGCTGCTTTAGATCTGGGCTGCATAAGGATTTCAGAGCAAGAAATGTACATTATGACCCTTAAATATCAAACAAATTCATTCACAAAGCTGCTGCTGCAACTCACTGTCAAATATGTGGCTACATTTAATGAAAGACACAGAAATGTAAACATAAACAAACAAAAACAGATGTGGCCTGAAGTTGTGCTTCCCATCACTCTGTGCACGTGGGTGTGTTTTGCGGGAACATTTGCTAGGACACAAAGCGCTGCATGCCTGTGTAATTAAGAGCGTTTATCTTGTATATGTACATGTGTATGCGTATGTTTGAGCAGCGCGTGCATGTGTGAGTGTGTGTGTGTGTGCATATGAGCAGAATCAATGTGGTAAATCCCACAGCAGCATCAGTCAGTCCAGCCTCATCTGTTGCTGTGTCGTGATGTAACAGCCTCCAGGGAGCTGCGGACCGCCATCGGGAGAAAGAGAGAGACAATAGTTTAGAATGATGAATGAAGGAGGAGTAAAGAGTGGGAATGTTTGGAGCTGAATCAGGAACGGATGGGTAGATGAGGTGAAAGAGCTCTGATCCGCTGAGCAAGGAAGAATTTCTTTAAGGGTTTAATTGTCTCGAGTCCGAGAGGGCAAACAGCCGGCTGGGCTGGAAGGCCTTGACCAATCACAGCGCTCTGTCAGCCAGTGGCTGCGGCCTGAGGCTACAGCGGCTAAATCTATAACACACTGCCATAAAAAGCACATCACACACACTGAACCATGACAAAACAATGAGAGAGCACACGGTCACTCCTCCTGCTGACTGCACTTCATCATATTCTATAATAATACCTACAGCGATGCTTAACAGCATGTTATATATGATTCATAAAAATCCATGTCACGACGACTCCAGTTCAGCACATTAAACTCTTAACAGCCTATGAATAATTAGCCCTTTAGCTTGTGTTTTGTGATTTATACACCAAACAGCTCATTGATTTCACTCATCAAGAAACAATCACTGCCAGTCTGAGCGTAAAATGAAGAATATGAGGTTAATAATGGACAGAACTCAAGCCAAAACTCACTCAACATGAAGTCAATTATTACATGATCCCGTCACAATATCATTAACACTACAAGATGAGATCCTGCATTTGAAACCTGTTGAGCTTGATTTATTCAGCTGAAAAATGCAAAAAGAAAGACCTTAAGGGTCAAAATGTCAACACGTATTTGTTGAAAGTGCTCAGTAAATAATTGAATCGCTTAGGAAGTTGAAGCAAATAATGAGGCTGGTTAGATTCTAGAGTAATTATATTAATCATTTCACATGTCGTATATTATTAGAACAACCGTTCTGCTGAAAGTCAAAATAAACTGGTGCGCTGCTGCACCAAAATGAAGAGTTGTGATTTTATAACTGCTTAAAAATACCTCAGAAACTGGTGTATAAATAGATGTAATGGAACACTTCTGCAGATCAAAGCACAAACTGAACTGACAATTTAGTTACAAATGCGTGTGTGAGGAAAATACCATTTAAAGATGTGTTACTAGAACACTGAAGGGGATTTTTCTTCTAATATACTCTGAGAATGTTTTGAGAAGTTGAACACAGTTTCAGATATGAAATTTATGGTGACATTTGTCTATATTAGTCACTTTTATTTTTTTCTCTTTTTCTTCTAAATGTGTCACTGTGCAATAACAATTATTCAGTCTAATGAATCAAAAATTGAGTATAAATCACGTTTTATTGGTTTCAGTTCTATGAACACACAAACACTTTTATAAACACACAGAAACTGAAGTGAGTAATAATTAACTATAAACTGGTTTCCCAAATTGTTTTTGACGAAATAAGCATCATCAATAGAGTTCTATCATTGCCAGTTCAATTCTTTTTGGAGTTTAAATCTCAGACCTAATAGCAGCTGAGTATTAAACGTCTGGCTACATTTCTGTAACACCTGTAAAACCTGAAATGTCCAGTAAGTGGTGCTAAAAGTGCAACCAGTTTTATCCGAAACACTTGAACGTGAATCTGCCAACATTTTTTGGTGTTGGCTGTTGTATGTTTCGCTCACAAATAAAATGTCCAGTAGGTGGCACTAAAATGTTAATTCTCTATTGTGATAAAAATAACATACCATCAACATTAAACCCTACCCTAAGCCTAAGCGATAGTGTTAATAAAAGCAAATATGTGAAAAATGTATTTGCTGAAGCAACTGTGCTGTTTTAGCTTGCTCTTTTATTGTGGCTCTTTGATTGTTCTGTACCGGGTGAGCTACCGAGCAAGTTTACTACATAATTAGATACATGCTAGTTACATATGTAAACATTAATTTACAAATTACACACTATGGAAAAAGTGTTTTGAGGTCATAACATAGCAGTATTTTGAAAAGGACAGCATGAAAAGAGTCTTTATTAATCGATAATATGCATCTGTAATTATAATTTGTGGAAAAGGGATCAAAAGTTGTTTGCGTTTTACAGCCACTAGCGGTCATTTCAGCTGAAAACTGCAGTGAAATGTATTTATAGGTACGTTTTTGCAGTTTTGCAGTAATGTAGCCAGAGTTTCCAATGAGCCTGGGTTGATCATTTCATATAAAGATCATCATTAAGATATGAACAGAGATTTTCTCCTCTCAGATTAGCCCAAATAACACTTGACCTCTGCAGTTCTTGTCTCAACCAATGAATTCACATGTGTTGTTATGGTGGGTTGTTTCTCCTTGTGGGTCTTTTGTTGTGACTGTAATGAACTATTTCATACTCGCTTAGCTTGACTGTTGCCTTGGGCTACAAATATTATTATCATCCTATCTGAGATCAAATTAAGTGTCTGCAGAGCTTTATAATTCTCTCTAACAGGGCTATATATCTGCCTCACCTCTTTTTCTCTGTCTGTCTCTCTCTGTCTCATAAATTGACACTGGACGATGTGAGAATCAGAGCGCTGTGACATTATTCTAGAGTTAATTGCAAGTTTTGTGTTAATTCTGTCTCATTTTTTTAAGAGCACCGTGATTTCTGTCCGTGTCCTCACTGACCTTTTAACTTAAAATTATATCATGACATGTCAATTAGCAGCCGTCAATCCTTCTGTCAGTCAGATTTCAGAATGTATGACCCGAATGTAGCTGCATTTAATCAAAATGAGGGTTTTCTATCCATCTATCTATCTATCTATCTATCTATAAAATAGTAATGAAACACTGCTGTGTGTTGCTTGGATGCACAACATTTCTGCTGTGGCTTTGTTTGGAACTACTTTTTGTTGGTGAAATTGAGCAAAAACAGAAAATGTTGTGATTAAAATGCAACACAATATTGTTTTCTTGTTTATTGAACTGTTTTATAAAATTATCACATTTGCTATTGCAGATATTTGGGGGAAAAAAACAGCACTCTCACTCATCTGATATTGCTAATCTATATAATAAGATAATATTTATGTCATGACATCTCTCAGAAATATTAGCATGGTAATATACATGGCAATGTTAATGTATTTGGTTTGTTAAAAATATGATATACATTATAATCAAATAATCACAATAAATGTTTTAGGATTAATTTGGAAAGTAGCTAAAATAAATAATGAAGACTTGATATAGAGTTTCCTAGACGGTTTTAATTTTACAGAGAAAGAAAATCTGTTAGCCTTAATAAAAATCAAGAACTGGGATATGTGCCAGAAGTTGAAGAAACACCCTATAACCATCTTCAAGAAGCATTTCATTAGTGTTGCATTAGTATTTTATTAAAGTGTGCGGCCTGTGTTTCCCAAGAGCCCGATTATTACTGAAACACACATGAGCAGATCAAACCGGCTTCTTTCTTCATCGCGGTCTCTCTGTGTTTGGCCGCATGTCTCCACCATCTGCAAGACTCAACCATATGTTTCTCTGTCTCACATTTGCCTCTCTTCCTTCTCTTTCTCCTTGTCTCATCTCCACATTTGCATGTTCCTCTCAAGTGCACTTGTCCTTCTCCCTCTCTCTCTCTTGAGTGCTCCTCTTCTCTTCCCTTTCTTCTATTTCTGAATCAACTTTTTTGTGTGTTTCATCTCCATCCTCTTTGTCAAGTCCTCTTGTCTTTGCGAGTGATGTGACCTGGCCTCTGTTCTCTGAGGAGAGCGGCTGTTGAGTTACAGAGCAGAAAGTTTTGTGGGCTTCACTGTGGATTTCTCTTCCTGTCAGTTTCCAGGCTCAGGGTCACTGAGGGTCTCCGGGGGTTAGCGGGGTCAGAGCTCCGTCTCACTCCTGTGGCTTTTGACAGCTCTATTGCAGTTAGTGCACATAAATGCCCTAGTTCAGCATGTTTAGGCTTGTGTCTTTGTCCTCATTTTAACACAAAGACACAGATTGAAAGAAAACTCTCTTTCCTCCTCAGGAACTCAAGCTGCGTCGAAACACTTTGGAAATACCTTCAGTGTGACCACGCTCTGAATCACATGTGTAATCAGTCCAATGGATGGGCAAGACGTCACGGACGGGGTGACGTAGCGACCAGGAAGCATAAAAGCACGTGCGGTGAAACCGGCATCAGCTTTCTGTCATTCAGCAAGCGCTCTGTGTGTGTCAGTCTTATTCGGTGTTGTCTGTCCATTATCACTCTTTATTTTACCTATACGAGTATAAATTGGGGGGAAGTGGTGTGTGGCCAAGTATGGTGTCCCATACTCGGAATTTGTGCTCTGCATTTAACCCATCCAAGTGCACACACACATTAGTAAACATGCACCTGGAGCAGTGGGCAGCCAATGCTGCGGCGCCCGGGGAGCAGCTGGGGGTTTGGTGCCTTGCTCAAGGGTCTCACCTCATTCGTGGTATTAAGGGTGGAGAGAGTGGTTATTCACTCCCCCCACCTACAATCTCTGCCGGACCTGAGACTCGAACCCACGACCTTCGGGTTACAAGTCTGACTCTCTATCCGTTAGACCACGACTATATACTGTGTGTGTGTGTGTGTGTGTGTGTGTGTGTGTGTGTGTGTGTGTATGTGTGTGTGTGTGTGTGTGTGTGTGTGTGTGTGTGTGTATATGTGTATGTATGTATGTATGTATATGTATGTATGTATGCATGTATGTATGTATATGTATGTATATATGTTCATATGACTTACTGTATTTAGTAGGGCTGGAGGCGGCCTTCCTTTCTCCTCCCTCACTCTCTGTACAGAGAGCGCTTGGGATGAAATTCTCGAGTAGGGAGCATGGTGCTCTCTCTTTCTCCGAGGAGGTTGAGGTGGCAGTAGGGGCTGCTGGGCAGGAGCAGCCCTAATCGTGTTCCAGCTCCTCATTTGTCAGTTCTCGTACTTCCCTTAATGTTGGAGTCAGAGAGGTGCGCCCAGGACCGATGGCTTCTACCAGAAGGCGGGTCTGCAGACCGTCAGTCTCGCTGGATAGTCTTTGGCCAGAATGTCCTGATGCCTATGACACAGGACGTCTGAGGGCCGGCCCCCTATGGGGAAGAGCAGTGTACACCTCATCATATGGTGCCCGTCTCTCCTCAGTGCCCTCAGGAGATCGGTCTGCCAACCCTGCCACCCACGGTGCTTCAGGGTGCAGCGGTCTCCAGCGAGCGCTTCTCTCATTCTCTTCCGCCCGGAAACGTAGCGGAACTGAGAGGCTCGCCGCCCCTTCGGGGGTCTCTAGAGCAGCTAAAGCGGCCATCCCCTGCCGGTCCTCCGCTTCAGGGCACCAAGCTAGCAGCTCTAAGTACACCAGAGGCCAGTCTCGAGAGACTGGTTCGCTTAGGAGTCATCTGGCATTGTGGGAGCCCCTGCCAAGCGTGTCTCGTTGGGTCCTGCCTAGCCGGCTCTGGTTCTACCAGTTAGTCTTCCTGGGAGATGACGCAGGTCTGAGGACCGTCGTTTCAATAGAAGACTTCAGCAAGAGAGTCCGGAAGCTTATGGCTTAGGACTTCAGGGGGCAGGCCCCTCTGTGGAAGAGCGGTGTACACCTCATCACATGGTGCCCGTCTCTCCTCAGTGCCCTCAGGAGATCGGTCTGCTAACCCTGCCAGGGTTCCAGGGCACAGCAGTCTCCTACGAGCGCTTCTCTCAGTTACCCCCCGGAAACGTAGCGGTACTAAGATGCTTGCCACCTCCACAGAGGTCTCTAGAGCAGCTAGTTCGGCCGTCCACTGCCGGTGCGCTGCTTCAGGGCATCGAGCTAGCCCCTCTGATCACACCAGAGGTCAGTCTCGAGAGACTGATTCCTTAGCAGATCATTTGGCAGCATGAAAACTACTGCCAAAAGTGTCTCAGTGGGTCCTGCAGTTCAATTCTCCTCCGCCTCAATTCAATGGGGTCTTTCCCACCCTGGTGGGCCCCAAGCATGCTCTGGTAATGGAAGTAGACACTCTCTGACGACAGAGGCCATCGAGGTGGTCCCTCCTCGTGTAGAGTCAGCGTCCTACGGCTGGTACTTCACCGTTCCGATGAAGGGTTGCGTCCTATTTTAGATCCGCGTTTTTCAACCGCTCAGTCAGGCGACTGAAGTTTAGAACGCTCACACTCAAGCAGGTTGTGTCTCAGATCAAGTCTGAGGACTGGTTTGTCATGATGGATCTAAAAGATGCACATATCTCCATCCTTCCTCATCATAGGAAGTTCCTGAGGTTTGCTTTTAGGGGCAAAAGTTTTACCAATACCGGTTCTTCCTTTGGCCTTGCACTCTCACCCCACACTTTCACGACTCAACCACATCGACGATTGGTTGATATTAGCTCAATCAGAGCGGATGGCGATCCGACATCGAGATGTCATTCTCACTCACACGAAACAGCTGGGGTTAAGACTTAATGCCAAGAAAAGTGTGCTTTCTCCATTACAGAGAACCACTTATCTGGGCGTGGTGTGGAATTCGACCACGATACAGGCACGTATGTCTCCTGTTCAGATCGAGTCGATCCTCACTGCAGTCGCGAGAGTGAGAGAAGGCTGGTCACTCACTGTCAAGCAGTTCCAGACTGCTGGGTCTGATGGCAGCTGCATCCAGCGTGGTTACTTTTGGCCTGCTGTACATGAGACCCTTACAGTGGTGGCTTAAGACCAAGAGGTTCTCCCTGAGGGGAAACCCGCTTTGCATGCTCAAGGTCAAGCGGTGGTGCCTACATGCCTTAGACGTGAAAGAAACCTTGGTTCTTATCTCAGGGCCCGGTGCTGGGAGCTCCTGGTTGCCGCGTATGCTAGCGACGGATGCATCTCTCACCGTTTGGGAGCGGTCATGATGTGGCGCATGAGTTGGCTGGAAATGCTGGCCATTTTCTAGCCTTGAAACAGTTCCTCCAAGGCCTAAGAGTTCACTATGTGTTGGTGTGAGACACTGACAACACAGCGGTGGTCTTTTATATATGTGGGGGCAGACATCCTGTCGAGGCAGGGGCAGAGGCACGGGGAATAGATGCCTCACCCCAATGGGGTGAAGCAGACTTAGAGAGTCTTTGGCCAGGCTCAGGTGGACTTGTTTGTGACCCATATGATATCGAAGCCGAGGCTTCATCTGTACACCTTTCCCTGATTGTTCTGCTCCCAGGAGTTCTGGTGAGAGTGCAGCGGAACGAGGTTAGTCTACTGCCAGTAGCCCCATTCTGGCCGGGCCGGGTATGGTTCTCGGACCTGATTTCTCTCCTCGACGGCGCTCCATGGGAGATTCCCATCGGGAGAGATCACCTCTCACAGGCAGAGGGTGCACCCCCGCTGAAGCTGTGGGTGTGGCCTCTGAGGAGGCACAACTCATAGCTTCCGGTCTCTCAACCGAGGTTGTTGAGACCATCCTCCAATCCAGAGCTCTCTCACTGAGGAAACTGTACTTCTTGGTGAGGAGACTGCCAGCTCGACCCAGCTAACTGCCCGTTTGGTACAGTTCTGGAGTTCCTGCAGGCCTGTTTTCCACAGGGTTGACCCACTCCACCCTAGAGGTCTTCGTGGCGGCCATTGCGGTCTACCACGCCCCTCGTGGTGGCCATTCAGTGGGAAGACACCCCTTAGTTACACGTTTCCTCTGCGGTGCGCTGAGGCTGAGGCCCCGGTACGATTTTCTGGCTGTCCTATCCCAGGCCTTCAGTTCTCCTCCCTTTGGGGAGCCTGACCAGAGAAGCTTGTGCGAGCACTACGCCCACAGAGCTGCCCTGTGGGAAGGGACAAGGTCCCTCAGCCGGTGGATTGTGGATGCCTCTTTTCGTTGAGTCCTCTGATTTCCCCTCCTTGGGGGTCAAGGCTCGCTCTGCTATGCTGCGGGTCGGTCCACGCCCTCACTTACGTCAGATACGTGAGCCACTCCGGGCTCTTTTTTCTCTCGCCTTCACACACTAGGCAGAGATTTGTCAGTCTGGCGGCGTGGGCATACTCGTTCCCAAAGCGTTTCGACGCAGCTCGAGTTCCTGAAGAGGAACGTCTCCAGGTTACGCATGTAACCAAGGTTTCTCGAGGGAACAAGATGCTGCGTCTCGAAGCCAGACTTCCGGCATCCCTGCCAGCGCTTGCTTCATTCCTAGAAGCTGATGCCGGTTTCACCGCACTTGCTTTTATGCTTCCTGGTCGCTACGTCACCCTGTCCGTGATGTCTTGCCCATCCATTGGACTGATTACACATGTGATTCAGAGCGTGGTCACTCTGAAGGTATTCCCAAAGCGTTTCGACGCAGCATCTTGTTTCCTCAAGGAACCATGGTTATATGTAACCTGGAGACATTTCTGCATATGTGTGTGTCACCTGACCTCTTTCATGGTTGAAGAGTTGTTTGTGTTTTCCCGCTTCTCCTCAACTATAATAGACCTCTCCAGATGGCTCCAAACTAACCAACACCAAACTAACAAGACACAATTTCACACTTTGTTTTTTAGGCCACATTGTCATTATTAGCAGACTTTTTGTTGTGTGGGTGAAATGATCCAGCTAAAACTAGCTTAAAGGTAGGGTAGGCGATTTTGGAAAGGCTAGCGACAGCAAGTTAGCTTTGAAAACAAGATTTTGAAAACTGGAACGTAGTGTTGTAGTACTCGAGACCGGTCTTGGTCTTGAGACCGGTCTTAAGACCATTTTTTGATGGTCTTGGTCTTGTCTCAATCTCGACCGCATTTATACTTGGTCTTGTCTTGGTCTCAGACTAAGAGGACTCGGGATTTTGTTTCAATACTAATCAAGACCACAACTGCAGGGATATCACTAAATTGTCTGATTTATTTACAACCATCATTAATGTGATTGGAGGTAAAACTTCCTGCTTCAAATGCAATCAATAACTAATTAAATAACTAAATAACAAAAATAAATAATTTGATTTATACCAGTGAATCTCAAAATGTTTGACTTCACTGGCCCCCTATTGTCCACAACATTATCTGAAGGCCCCCCTCCACTCACCCAAAATATTTTAGAGCTTAGCATGACTAGAAAGATGTATATCCATTATAACAGGGGTGCCCAACCCTGCTCCTGGCGATCGACTCTCCTGCAAAGTTTAGCTCCAACTCTAATCAAACACACCTGAAGCAACTAATTAAGGTCTTCAGGATCTCTTGAAAATTAAAGACAGGTGTGTTTGATTAGAGCTGGAGCTAAACTTTGCTGGAGAGTCGATCGCCAGGAGCAGGGCTGGGCACCACTGCATTATAACATATAACCAAATACTAAGAAATATTTCAGATTTTTACCTGTTTTAGTTCATTTTAATGTTTGTTTTAAGTCATCTTGAGGCCCCCTTGGAAATTTGTTGAGGCCCCATAGTGGGCCCTGGCCCCTGGCTGAGAACAAATGATTTACACTGTTATGCCGGGTCAGAAATTATTGAGGGACTGTGTCAAAAATGTCACCAAAATTAATCAATACACCTACAAAATTCAAGATATTGTTACAAAAAAAGTGCTTGAGAGTATAAGTGCTTGAGTGTATGAGATGTGGATTTTTATATTATAATATGATATAATTAAGCAATATCAAGAGCAAGAGAACTGTTTTGAAAAAAAAAGATATTGCTTTTATACATATATATATATACACATATATATATATATATATATATATATATATATATATATATATATATATATATATACAGTAAACAATTTTTAACATTATTCTCAACATTATTTATGCATTTGTAATTGTACCAATTCAGATGCAGCTTCTGTGCCACCACTGCAGTGCAAAGATGAATTTTGTTGTTAGAAATTTCATTTAACTGGTAACAGCTCTGTAAGCGTCTCATTATTGTATTTAATGATTAAAAATAAGGCATTTCTCAGGTAGTAAATGTGGATCCTTTAGATGAATTTGAGCAGTGCTGGTCTGGTCTTGACTCGGTCTCAACCTGCCTTGGTCTTGGTCTTGTCTTGGTCTCAACCCCTCAAAGTCTTGGTCTTGTCTTGGTCTCAACACACAATTGTCTTGGTCTCGGATTAGATGGTCTTGACTACAACACTACTGGAACGCACTGATGACGTTATGTCTGCGCAAACAGGGTGCACAGAAGTATGCAAATACATATTTTGACAGGCAGGCAAAACAGTCTATCGTAATGTTCGGACTGAACATTTTGATTGGATGAATATTTAATATAAACATATAAATAAATTTAAACCACCTAACTTAGTGATTGCTATCGGGATGTGAAAATATTTTCAACCAGTATAACAAAAAATGTTTTAGAACCAAATCACCTACCCTGCCTTTAAGATGGTAGCTGGTTTTATATTCTTTCTAAACGGCTCAAGCTGATGATTTATGACCTTCTGTTAGTCCAGGCTGTTTAAGATGGCTGATCAACTGGATTGCCTGGTAATGGATCTGGTTTTGTTTATACTGGATGGTTCTGGCAGACCACTGTGGTTCAGCCCAAAACCAGCTTGATCAGTATTGAACTGGTTCCTAGTTCTATGAAATGTCTGGCCCGGCAAACTGCCACATTCGTGTTTCTATTGTTCTCATTGAACAGGTATGAGACGTAATCCTCATTATCATTACTCTTTTGTTTTTATTCAGCCATTATTAGCCTTTATTCTGGCATTACATGGCTTACTAATCCACATCGCTTTGATCCCAATATACATTTACCTGCCTATTATAAAAAGTCTTTCTAAAAAATACAACAAAACATTTTCTTGCAACCTTACGTGAATTATTTAACAAAATAAATCATGAAGCATAAATGCACAGGTGCATTAGAGTTAACATTAGCATCAAGCTACATAAGACAATTAATGAGATTAGTAGTACACTTTTACTTAAAAGTCACTTTAAACCACGATCTAGGGTTTGTAACAACTTCTGTTTGCGATCTTTTGGTTGTTATTGAAATATACTATTTATAGCCTTTTATAAGCAGCTAATTGCTGCACCTCCTTAGCATTTGTCATGTAAACATTCTTTATTGTTATGAAAATACTCCAAATCTCATGACAATCAGATACAAATCATATACTATCGTAATTGTGTTTTTATTAGCTTCACGTTTCGTGTGTAGAAACATTTCTCTGGGTTTGTTGTGGACAGACTAGAACGTGGAAGTGTAATGGCTTTGCGTCATGGAAAGAGACACGGTGGGTTATGAATATGTAAAATGATTGACATATGAACAGTGAATGAGCTTACTCTGAACCTCTTCCTTCTATGCGTGTTTGAGCTTTTTTGTCAAAATGTAGTTTAACAGGATTTGTACCATTCATAACACAAACAAACACACATGAACACATAGAAATATTATACAGTACACACACACACAGAGACACCATAACAATTTTATATAAAGATGAAATTGTAAATTGAATTTTCTGCTTGATTCCACAAGATTTCATGTGCTGGATTCAGTGTTTCAGACTAACAGCAGGCTGATGTCAAAGTCATTCAGTGTGAATCGTGACATTGGAGTCGCTCTAGAAGTCAAAAAGCTAAAACAGCTTCTTTCCCTCAAAACACTCATACATATTTAACAAAGAGCCTGAATTTAACCAGCTTCACTTACACTGAACTCTGTTGGTTTTTGTCCTATTCTTGCCTTCCTTCCTTCCTTCCTTTCTTTCTTTTTTTGCTTATTCTTCCACACTCTTGCTCCATTTCACGCTAGTTTCCCTGCTCGCTCTGTCAGCAGCCTTCTGGACCCACAATCCCTCACGGCCTGAAAGTGCTCAAGCATGATGGGTGCACAGGTGCTCTGTGATGTATCCATCCATCCATTCACTCTCTCTTTATATTTATATATATATATATATATATATATATATATATATATATATATATATATATATATATATAATATCCCTTTCTCCTTTTTTTGGAAAACCCTGTTTTTTCACCCTGTTTTATTTAGTCAGATGGCATCAATCTGTTCACAGTGCTGAAGTGTTTAAACTCGTCTATATGTTCACAAAGAGCAAATTTCCTTTTTTTCTAAAGTTTTAGTTTTAAACATGCACTTCTTCTTGCTCGACACACGGTTGATGTGTTTTTAGCGCTGAGTCGAGTCGAAGACCCTTGAGGCAGATAATTTCATTTTTCTCAGATTCTGCAGAAACACAGCTGCAGTTACATGGTGATAGTCTGTCTTTGTCAAGGCGTCGGTGGGTTTGTCGCAGCGCAGCGTTGTAGATTGATCCCCCTCCTGTCAATGTGAAGTCAGTGAGGAGCTGTTGCAATGTGCTGCTAAAAGCAAACAGATTTCTGCCGATGACAGAATGACACATCCAAACAAGAGAAGGAAAAGAGTTTCAAACCCACGACTTGGGACAGGCAGAGATGGAGTCTCAGTCACATATGTGTAGCATTTATATAAGGCAGTTTTCACACTTGTTCTGATTTCTTCAATCTCTTTTCACATTGTATAATTTGGTTTGAACTGCAGTATGTTTGCGTCATCAGTAGAAGATAGTGCTATCGTTAGCCGTTTAGCATTGTAGCTCAGGAGCAACTCAAGAGGAAAAGGTGCTAAAAATGGAAATTGTTGCACTTTTTTTTTACTCATGATTTCATCCTTCTTGTTTTATTACCAAAACGTAACACGCACAGAATGACAATTTCATCAGCCTCCCGCAGAGGTTCAAGAGATGTGAAGAATGTGAGCTGCTGGCCAAAGGCAATTTCTGCAGAGACAAGCAGCAATGAATTCGACTACATTTGCATTTCCTAAAGGAAATACCAGGGTTTGCAAAGCAGCAAAAGAATAGTGTTGAAGTTTTAGGTAGGTTGAGGTTTAATGCTATTCTGTGTAAATTAACATATATCTTGTGTAGTGGTCGACTATTAGGGATTTTCTTTTTGATGGCTGATACTTTGCATTTATGCATTTGGCAGATTTGGCTTTTATCCAAAGCTACTTCTTACACTGCATTCAAGTTACACATTTTATCAATTTTTACTTTCTCTGGGAATCGAACCCATGACCTTGCTCTACTGTTTGAGCTACAGTACAGGAAGGAATCAGGGTGGTTTATGGCTGATATAAAGCCAATTTATGTAATATCACATGAAAAAATGCCAGATATTAGTCGATATATGGTGCTATATCGGTCAGACCACTAGTTTTGTGTTTATTCAGCTGAACACAAGAATAAACATAATGAATACAAACTAAATCCGGCTATAAATTATTAAAAATATGCAAAGAAAAATCACAATGCAGTATGCAACTGTTAAAGTGACATCACTATTACAGTCTGAGAATAGAGTATAAAGACTGCAACAAAAAAAAACAAAAAACAAAACAAAAGCTAGCACACAAGCTATGTGCACAGTGGGAGAGCAGCAGCATCAAATCCTGCTCACATCCCGGTCAATTAGCCGAGATCCACCCAGATCAAAGAGTCATCAGGGTTTCCATGGTGTTCAGAGAGAAGCAGCGAATGAGAGAGACCCACATAAATCAGATTCAATTCAACTATCATCCAGGATTTACAGATACACAATTCAAGCTGTGAACACAGAGAATCTGTCTGTGAAACAACCCCTAGTTTCCCATTTCTCTCTCCAGCCCGTCCAGCCAAAGCAAGCAAAATCTTCTTCTAGCTGATCTGATGAAGATGGCGGCTGATCAGTATTCACTTCACTCTCATTGTGCTGCAGATCCTCTGCTGACTGTGTGTCTGCGTCTAAATGAACGGGTTCGTGTTTTAGGCCACGGAGAAGCTCGTTCAGCACTGAGCCGCGATGGACCTGGTGCGAATTACCTGCTGTGATCGGTACATTCAGATTCAATGACACATTAGAAGAAACACCACACTAAGTGAATAAGAGAGGCAGATTCAACAGGGAAAAGCAACAGAAGCATCATATAAACTCATTGAGTGCGTTTGAATGCATCTTTATCCTAATGACACTCATCAGGTTCAAGAATTCAACCATAAGGTGTTTATTCACGTCTGAAACGCCTCTTGCCCGACCCGCGTGAACAGATTACAGCGTCTGCCAATACCATCGACCGTCTGGAGCGTCTGCCGTATGAACGCTGTAAACAAAAGACCAATTGCCTTATTGAGCGCGAGGATCCGAGGAAAAGAAAAGAATGTGTCATAAATTGAGGATATTGATTGGTTGGTTTGTTTATCAAGCATTTGTTCTGCTGCAGGAAAGTCAGACAGTGAAGATCAGATGTTTCTCACTGTGTGTTTTTATGTGTCTAGATTTGATATTATAGTGTATTTTTGACAATCTTTGGTGTTTTTGTGTTTTGAAAGTCCTAAAAGCATTAAGAGGTGCTTCAAGAGAAAATATCCGTCACATTACTGCACTGGCGTTCACCTCTGAATTCTTCCCAAAACTTTTTTGTTCACTTGCCTTCAAACCAAATGAAACTCAGAAGTCCCTGATTGGCTGAAGCCTTTATCCATCCTGAAAATGTGAGTGTGTTTGTGCTTCGGCCTTTATCTAATGCTGGCTGTTTCTTTTCATGTGCTTTTGAATGTCACCCAACGAAACAGAACAAAAGCACCAAAGCCTGAAACTCGCCATTAGAAATTTGCCAAGAAACATTTATGAAAGAGCTTCACAAAAACAGCTCAAGACCTTTTTCTTTGTACCTCACTTTAAATTAGCCTCTAATGGCCTTTTTTCTGCACTGACTTTGTAAAAATCTAGTTTATTCGTCCTCTTTTTTTGTAATTCTGGATTTTACTTGTTATTGTTGGTACATCGTTTATTTTTCTTATGCCATAAAAATATATATTCTGGATTTATATTTTGTTGTGTAAATGTGAACTTTGCGGCATACAAGATGAAATCCATCTCTTTGTGATAAATAATTTAAACTGTGTCAAATGCACCTCATACACACAAAGCTCTCATACTTGACCATGGATTGAGATTTCTGGGATTTCAGTCCTGTCCATCTGAGAGACAAAAACACACAGTTCTTGTGTTCATCCTTTGCAAACTGCAGTGTTTACTGGCAGCTCTTCGGCTTCTCATGTGAATTAAAAATCTTTATCAATGGTCTTTTTCAACCAGTATTATGCTGCTGGCTCTCTGTAAGAACATCAAGCCCGATTTTGTTTCATCAGATATTACATGTAAACTCTCTGAAATTAGATTATCAAAGGCAATTTACAATATAACAAGGTTTGTAAATAAATTGAAAAGTGTGAGAATAAGATCTTGAATTTAAGCCATTAAAATCTCTAGGCGAAGTCTGGAAAACTGTCAACATAAACTGAATTATATTGCTTCAAATTTCCAAGCATATTGCTCCATTTTCTAAAAGTAAATCAATTAACAAATATGTTTCAGTCTGCCATCATTTTCAGATTCTGTCATTTTTATTTATTCATGTCCTATTCAAGTTAAATGTCCAGTTCATTGCCCCTTGGTGGACGTGACATTACGGGTTTGAGTAAAAATGTAAATTTTTAAATGCTGAGTGAACTCATTGTCATGCTTTACTGTATCTGGACAGACAGATTATTGGACGACACAACAGTATGTTCACTGTAGTTTTGGGCCATGCTGTCCTCATCTGATCTTGAAATTCATTCAAGAAGTGTCCATGTGGGAAACTGAGGAGGACAATTTATAGGATTTCTGCCAGCTGGCATTTCTGAAACCTACTGAGATTTTAGTTGTGATTAAATCAGGATGCTGCTGAGTTTACATTCAAATACAGTTTAGTGAAGTGAAGTTTGCTCTCGGCTTTCACTTTCTGCTCTCACTGCAGTGCTGAATGTATCAGTTTGGCAGCGTTTGTCAGGAATGGCGTCTCTGTGCTGTATTTTTCTTTTCATTCCATTTTTAACATTGTGACATTTCTGAAAGACGTGACAAAACACGGAAACCAGAGCCCAATGACTGACCAATCTGAAAAAAATGCTGGAAAATGACATCTCTTGAGTGGCAGAGTTCACGTCACAACTTCCCCTGAGATTGTACTGTAGATCTGTAGAAGAAAACAGATCAACACTGGCTAGTTCAGTTGAGAGAGTGACTGAAGAGTGACTGAATTTAATGAAGAAATATAAAAAATCAACAGCTCATGTACGACCAAAACACACCGGCCTGCTGGGAATTTACCCAAACTTCCTTATTTACAATTTGAGAGACAGAGAGAGTGGGAAAGAGTTAAAGGAAAGAAACTGAAAAAATGTTTTTTTTTTTTTTTACACTTATTTTTATCTTTGACATGAAAAGTGAGAAAGTGACAGTTTAAGTTCATGATCAAACAGTCTCAAGAAAGAGACGAAAAGTTTGTTGCGAGAGAGGAGGGTCTCTGCACTCATGATGTCAGTTCAACAAACACACAACATGAGACTGTGTGTGTGTGTGAGGACAGTATTGAAGCATTTGCGGTAGTTTTTCCCACAGCGGAATGTATCAAATCTGCTTCCACGTACAAAATCAAAACAAAGTTAAGATTTCTGTATCTTTGAGACACATCAAATACAGTGAGAATCTCCACTGGTAGATTTTGATATTCTAAACATTTGACAACTGACAGCTAAACCTCTAAGACATCTACAATAATAATACACACACACACACACACACACACACACACACACACACACACACCAGTTCTTTCTGGTCCTCAAATCTGATTGGCTGAGAGCCTTTTCCAGGAGTGCGATATTGAAGTTATATTGGAAATCTAACCACGTGCTTGCTGTATTTCTCATAATGAGTGTCATGGCGGATGCCCAAATCCACTATAATTTTATAAATAATACTGTTTTTGTGTCATGGAATGCCGTTTTAAGTGTTTTTTTTATGCAAGAATGTAGTTTTTTAGACTTAAAATATGCATTTTTTAATAAAGAAAATGTCTATTTGAAAATTTGCTTCAACTTTTTTGGAGATGTGAGCTCCAGGGCGTCAGTGTCCATTCAGCGCTCATGAACCCACTGAGAGCAGCCTTACCTCAGCCAGCTCTTTTGGAATTTGCCGCTGGTTCTGCTGTCTCTATACTGGTTAAACATGAGATATAATTCGTTTTGGGTAAATCTTTAGTTAAATTATTCCGCCATTATATTCCGTTCCTTCGTTACCTAAAGTGATGTTTTTGAATTCGTAATGGAGACTTGGTCTCAGCTGTTAAACTGTCAACTTGAGATTTGAATTCATGGCAGAAGGAAGCTGTTCTGCACAAAAGAGGGTTTTTAAAGATACTCCATTATTGTTTCTTATGAGGCCCGCGGCCTCGTGCCTACGGCTAAATCACAGCCGTTCTGATATACAACCATAATCTCACTACTATGAGTGTGATACTGCTCATATATGTGTCGTTCAGAGATCATGTTATGACATCACAATCATGAACTAATTAGTATATGACTGCCCATATTTAGTCTTTAAGGTATAGTTGCAAAATAGGCTATTTAATTGTACTGGTCAGAAAGAGCTGAAAGCCAAATTGCAACATTGTAAATTGCAACATTGTAAGTGCTGAAAATGCCCATACGGAAATGTAATATATGACATATATGTCCCTATATCAGTAGTGATGTTGTCATATATGTTACATATAAGGCAATATATTATTATCACATATATCCACCTTCTGGATATATGTATGTGTATGTTTATAACATATATGAAATTTCCATAGTAAAATTTGTATATAAACATATATTTAAAGTATGTATATGGTTAATTTTTATATGGTATTACATGTTATGACCATATATGTTAACAATATATATTAAAATGGTATGTTTTATTATATGATATGACCATATATGTTAACAATATATATTAAAATGGTATATTGTATTATATGATATGACCATATATGTTAACAATATATATCAAAATTTTATATGGTACTATATGTTTTAACCATTTGTTAACAATATATATTGAATTTATATATGCAAGTTTATTAGCCATATATGCCTAAAAGATACAGCTTATTGTAAATCATATAACAAAATTACTTTTTGCTTAACTTTTATTCATTGTTTCAATTCAGTTTTCTGGGGAAAAAGTAGAGATGAATGTGTAACGTTCAAAAAAATAACTATTTGTCCATATGCGTCATTGTACTAAAACGCAATTCATTATACTTCATGAGCGAATCAGCACGATTGTGCTTGAACCTCACAATACCGCTTCTTCGCATGCGCCAGAATTCAAACACAACCGCGCCAACGGCAGAGTCTGAGCAACGGCTGCAGCTAAACAAACAGTTATCTGCGTTAAGATGTTTTTCTTAGCAAGTGGAAGGATAACAAATGTGTAAGCAACTTCACATAAAGTTTAAACGACAATGATTTTATAGACAGGCATGAAGACAGACCAACATCACAGAGTACTGGATGAAACGCCCTTGAGCTGCAGCGGTGCAGGTAATTTACACTAATTTACTCAAAGCTTTATTAAAATTCATATGCTAATATTACATATAAACTAAGTGTTATATGGTTGTTTTGGACTGCAAGAGAATCTGTCCCTATACACATCAGTTTCAAATATTACCTGTCAGTGTTTTATATATGATGTTATGATTAACGTTACAACTGCATCTATGTGTTTTGCAATTTGCTTGCGTTAAAGTTTATTTTAACTATATACTATTGGCTAGAGATACTGTAAGCTCATCGTTTTCACTGGATAAGCAATGCAACATTTGAAAATGAATTAAAGCTCTCTGACAAAAGTAATGGAGCAAAATTACGTTATAATGTTTATCTCTAAGATGTAGTCTAGTCTAGACTATAATTATAAAGCTGCACAAAATGGAATTACTCAAATACAAGCACTTTGAATTCATACAGTACTGTACTTGGTTATATTGCACCAAGTACATTGACATGTCAGTGACATGCTTATGGTGGGTGCATAAGCACATACATGTGCATATTACATAAAGGTACAGAACACTAAAAGATGTCACTCTGGGGTTTTGAAAATATGGTTAACCTATGGTAGTCAATTTTGTTCATATCTTTGCTGATAATTGTGCTTTTCCTGTTTGTGTCCCTTGAAAAGGTAATGAGTCCAGAAATTCTCAGAAAATAGAAATGGAGGCTGAACCTTCAGATTGTGGATGGCAGTGACGTGAATGATGGAGCATCTACCCAGAAAAGGTTACATATTTTATTGAAACCAAAACTAACATCTGCAATATACATGTAAACAAATCAACTACCCTTTTTAATTTATTTTCTCCATGCCAAAACGATGCCCTCATTAGATATGAATGTCTACTATTTATTTCATTGATGCTAAATAGCAAATTAAATTGTAACCTTAGTTGTGAGCTCTGTCATTGAACACTTGGGTTACTGTAGTATAATTCTTCGTGTCTGTAGAGGCATATTATTTGCATGGGCATGTAGGCTGTGCTTTGTTGTTGTTCTGCCTTGTCCTTAAGAAGGTGGAGCTCAGATCAAGTGGTATCTGGGAATATTTTACAACTGCAACTTATAATTATTACTTAATTAGTATTCTACAGTCTTTTAAATAATCTTTACCAACTACGTTTTAATACTCAATATACACTACTCACAAAAAAGTTCATGCTACAGTGAAATTATATCATGAAAGTAGGGCATTTAAGTAGAAGCATGCAGTGGTAATTTCTTCATCTCAAACAAACGGTGGTGGCTATACCACAACAAAAATGTCAATGTCTCAATAACTTGTCATGTGTCCTTGAGCATCAATTATAGCTTGACAACGACGTCTCCTGCTGTTCACAAGTCGACTTATTGTCTGCTGAGGCATGGCGTCCCAATTTTCTTGAAGAGCTGCCCTCAGGTCATTGAGGTTCTGGGGTGCAGGGTTACGACCCTCTGCACGACGACTCAGCTGATCCCATAGGTTCTCTATGGGATTCAGATCTGGAGAAAGTGCAGTCCACAACATTTGAGGTACCCCAGCCTCCAGCAGCCGTTCCCTGATGAAGCGACCTTGATGAGCTGGGGCATTGTCATCCATGAAGATGAAATCAGGCCTGTGTTGCAGGTGTGTCTAGTCAATACAGAACTGGCCTACACCTTGTGAATGGTACTGTGACAAGCCAATACTACCTGAATAACATCATTAATCCAGTCATTGTGCCTCTGCATGAGCAACACAGGCCTGATTTAATCTTCATGGATGACAATGCCCCAGCTCATCAAGGTCGCTTCATCAGGGAATGGCTGTTGGAGGCTAGGGTACCTCAAATGGAGTGGCCTGCATTTTCTCCAGATCTGAATCCCATGGAAAACCTATGGGATCAGCTGAGTGTCATGCAGAGGGTCGTAACCCTGCACCCCAGAACCTCGGTGACCTGAGGGCAGCCCATGAATAAGAGTGGGATGCCATGCCTCATGCCACATTATTTGTTGTGGTATACCCACCACTGTTGTTAGCTTTTGTTTCAATAAATTCTTTGAGATGAAGAAATTACCACTGCATGCTTCTTCTTAAATGCCCTACTTTTATATAATATCACTGTAGCATGAACTTTTTACATTTTTCATAAATTTCAGCTGAATGTCAAATATCCCTAACTTTTTGTGAGTAGCGAATTTGTCATCTTATATGTAGTTAAACACTTTAAGACATAGGCACAGTTCTAACTTAAAAGCAAAATTAAACTGGTACAGTGTTGGATTGCAAGACTTAAGCAGATTAAATGTATATATTTTAACACCATAGTGACTAAAATCAAGTTTAGTTTACTGTGCCACCTAACACTACCAAAGTTAAAAATTGCTTTTAAATGTTGAGCACTTCCTGAAATACATATAGGGTTCAGACAGTTTAATTTTTAATATGATACATTTAAGTGTAAACGTAATTCTGGGCCTAGTAAATCAATTTATTGTAATTATATTATAAAAACCTAACTTTTACTAATTTCTTACAGATGCAGTGATCCAGAAATTTCTTCACCGGGGGCCTCTTGGGGATGGCGATAATCCAAAAACTACCCAAGCTGTGTGAATACAAAACTGTACACCTTTAGCTGGACCACTACAATTGGTTGATGTTCTGTTTCTTATGCCTGTTCAGTGTTTTAATCAGTTATATATGTAATTGTTTCTTATTTTTTTCTTTTTGATTGTGCAGCTCAATAAGATTGTTTTTTTTTTTTTTTAATTTAAATAAAGACTGTTTAAATAGATGTTACTTTTTGTAGCTTATTGCACCATTTAACATTTTAGGCTGAAATGTTTTTGAAATCTTTCAGGTATGAAATGTGCAATGCACTGCAACTTTGTAGATACATGCAACCTGCATTAAAAGATCATTTTAAAGATCAAAGATCACATATTAAAAGATCAAATATATGAAACCATATATTTCATAATTAAAAGATTGTCATATATGAGTGACACGTCACATATGTAAATAATTTGCTATGCATATATGTCTAATTTGTATATAACACATAATTAAAAAAGACATATCTCACATATAAATAATTATATACATTCCATATATGGCAATAAATGTATTATACATACATAAACATATATTTTTGTATGGGGTAGACATATATGTCAATATATGAAATTGTTCCATTTTCTAATAGGATTCATATATCAATAGGGCATATATAAAACATGTATTGCATATATGGATATTTCGTATATGCACATATATTACATTTCCGTATGGGTGTCCCCTTTAATATTTTACATGATAAAGCAAAATCTTCATCCAAGAGCAGGTTACTAGGAAAGTTTTTCAACATTAAAACATTTAACATCAACATATTAGTATTTTTGATTTATGTATTTAAAATAGCGCTCACATTAATGAGATGAAGACACTTTAATCTCTACAGTTCAGCTCTCATAGTCGAGTGTTCGTTGGTACTGAAGTGTTTTGGGTTTGAGAGTCTCGATAATGATGGATCTGATCTCAGACCTGCTCTTGACTGGAGAAGCATCAGCAGACATTAGACTCAATGGCTGTTGACGCTCACACTGTGTAGGTTACACATCCAACATCTCACTTGACTTTCAGCAGGATTAAATGTGAAGTTGAATCAGCAATAATTCCCAGGAACAAATCTGACCCGGTTTCTCCTGAATTAATAACCCGTATTATGTGCTGCTGTAGTTGTTGTGTGTTTTTCCTTTAATATCAGCCCTGACATTTAGACAAAGGCCAACAGAGAGGTCAGGATGGAAACTGTGAAGGGAGCCACTAGTTCCCCTTTCAGTCGGTCACTCCGAGTCACGTCGGATGACCGACGAAATTGGGATCTCGCCAGAGAGACCAATCCACTTCGAGTGTAACTAAACGAGCCAATGGACATTGGCATGCGATTATTGCATCCAGCTGCCGCTGATCACAGCGTGAGCATAAGAGGCAGCTGATGCACCGCATCAATTATCCTTTCGCTTCGGAGCCGAGCGGTAGTGGTTAAAGCTACTGCTCTCCCTTCCAAGAGAGTGTTCTGCGAGCGAGTGCGGGCGTTACGGCGCGGCAGCGGTGGTCACGGTGTCCGGGAGAGAAAGATCGTCTTCCTGCTGACAGCCACACTAGGAGTGTGCGGTGGCCAGCTCCCCTGCGTGCTTCAGCACTAAAAGAGCATTTCTCTGAAAGAGCAATTTCTCTAAAAGAGCAACACGGGTGATCGCGTCTTTTTAAAGATGTCTTTTCACCCGTGCGTTTCTGGGTGTGGTCGTTTCCTGGCACCTCAGGACGGTCACGATCGCTTCCTCACGTGTCTGGGCATTCAGCACGCTGAGGTGGCTTTCGTGGATGGTTCATGTTCTTCTTGCGGGGACATGACCATCTCGGAGTGCGACTCTGCTATGTCAAACATGGCAGAGTCCCTCTGCCTGCCGTGATCCGGCGTGCACACTGGATCCGGTGGAGTTAGAGGTGATTTGAGGATTACGGTGAGGGCTTCCCCAAGTGGAGCTCCTCACCCCTCAAGCACTCCGCAGCCGGTGGAGCTGCCGGTGGAGCTGCCGTAGGAGCGCGCTGGCCACGCGTTTCCTTCGGTGCCCCCTCTGACGACCAGATGTCGATCACCGCATCGGAGGGCGGGCCCTCTCTCTCCGGGGATGACGACCCGGCTGCGTTGCCCCCTTCGGGTGTGGTAGCGTTGTCCGTGCCAGACCCAGAGATGACGGCTATGCTTTCCCGGGCCGCCGAGAATGTCGGGCTCATGTGGAATCCTAAAAAGCCACCGTGTCCCGATCCTTCGAGGCTGGGCGAGTGGTTCCTCGGTGGGGGTGGCGCTGGTTCTCAGCGCCCCCCTCCGGTGCCATTCTTTCCGGAAGTGCATGAGGAGCTGACAAGATTGTGGAGGGCACCTTTCACTGCCCGAAACACATCTTGTAGTTCTTCCGCTCTCACCACCCTCGATGGTGGAGCCGCTTTGGGGTATGCGGGCATCCCCTCGGTGGAACGGTCTGTGGCCATGCAACTGTGTCCAACAGCCGCTTCCACCCTGCGGGGTGATCCGTGTCTCCCCTCACGGGCCTCTAAGTATTCGTCAGGTCTAACTGGCAGTGCTTATAGAGCCTGTGGGGAGGCGGCTTCCGCCCTCCACGCTATGGCGTTGCTGCAGGTCCACCAGGCCAAAGCACTGAAAGACCTGCACGAGGGTGGTCACGACCTGGCGGTTCTACATGAGCTGCGTGCTGCGACGGACCTCGCGCTACGAGCGACGAAGGTGACCGCACAGTCTCTGGGTCGTGCGATGTCCAGGAGCGCCATCTCTGGCTGTGTCTCGATGACATGAAGGAGCAGGAGAAGGTACAGTTCCTGAATGCTCCCGTGTCACAGACCGGCCCTTTCGGCGACGCTGTCGAGAGCTTTGCCCAGCAGTTCTCGGCAGCCCAGAAGCAGACTGAGGCAAACACATCATGCGCCGGAGGAAACCTGCTGCTTTCACTCCGGCTGCAGCCACTCAGCCTGCTCGTCGCCGTGGGCGCCCCCCTACGGCCGCCCCCGCTCCCGCGCAGCCGCAGCAGCCTTTCACCAGGCAGCGTCGTGGAGCCGGTCGCAGGCAGGACGCCCAGCCCGTCCAGGCCCCCGCCAAACCTGGCGGCAAGCGCAAGTGCAAGAGGCCCTGGGACGGTCGACCCAGAGATGGAGGAGACTGCTCATCGGGAGATGGTGACTGCACCACTCCCTCCCCCGGAGGAGGGCCGGGTGGAGTATCTTTTGTTCATTTTGTTCCGCCGCTGGCCCAGCAGCCAGCGGTACCCAAAACATCAGTAAAGAGCGGTCTCCTCAATCTCCGGGTCTCAAGAGGAGGAGAGTGGTGATCCGTGCATCACAGGGTCACTTCCCTCCTCCTCTCTCGCCAGCAGGCAGCGGGTGGTTGCCCAAGAGCACCCCTCCTGCCCATTCGTGGAACCAGGTAAGGGCAGTAGCACTCCAGTCCCCGCTTCAAGTCGTCAAACGCCGGGCTGTCACAAGCCTCAAGCCGGGTTCCTGTGTCTCCTCCCACGCGAGGAGAAATCAGGTGAGTGCTACACTACACACCCAGACCCCGCCCCCTGCCGTCACAGGCCAGGCCGTCACAGGCCCTGGGGCCGGTCCCTGTGTTCCACCTCGCTGCCCCACCGCGGGCATGTCGGTGGGCCCGTTGGCCCCGCTGGTGCGGTCTCTCGGAGCCTGGTTAGCGCTCCCCAGCCCGTCCCGGTGGCTCCTGCGGACCATCAGACTCGGCTATGCGATTCAGTTCGCCCGGCGTCCCCCCCAAGTTCAGGGGCATCCGGTTCACTTCAGTCAAAGCCGTCGATGCCCCTGTCTTGCTCGCGGAGATTGCAGTCCTACTGGCGAAGGATGCAATAGAGCCGGTCCCTCCAGCCGATATGAGGTCGGGGTTTTACAGCCCTTACTTCATTGTGCCCAAGAAAAGCGGTGGGTTACGACCGATCTTGGATCTGCGAGTTTTGAACCATGCACTTCACAAGATGCCGTTCAAGATGTTGACGCAGAAACGCATTCCTGGATGCGTCCGTCCCCTAGATTGGTTTGCAGCAATCGACCTGAAGGACGCGTACTTTCATGTTTCGATTCTCCTGCGACACAGGCCATTCCTGCGATTCGCGTTCGACGGTTGGGCATATCAGTACAAGGTCCTGCCCTTCCGGCTGTCCCTTTTCGCCTCGTGTCTTCACCAAAGTCGCAGAGGCGGCCCCTTGTTCCCCTGAGAGAACGGGGTGTGCGCATTCTCAACTACCTCTACGACTGGCTCATACTTGCACAGTCTCGAGAGCTGTTGTGCGCACACAGGGACCTGGTGCTCAGGCACCTCAGCCAGTTGGGCCTTCGGGTCAATTGGGAAAAGAGCAACTCGTGCCAGTGCAGAGGATCTCTTTTCTCGGCATGGAGTTGGATTCGGTCAACCAGACAGCACGCCTCACCCAGGAACGTGCTCAGTCGGTGCTGAACTGCCTCAAGACTTTATCAGGCAGGACAGCGGTCCCACTGAAACTCTTTCAGAGGCTCCTGGGGCATATGGCTGCAGCTGCGGCCATAGTTCCGCTCGGTCTGCTCCATATGAGACCGCTTCAGCACTGGCTCCATGGTCGAATCCCGAGGTGGGCGTGGAAACGCGGTACTCACCGGGTTCAGATTACACCGGCCTGCCGCAAGACCTTCAGCCCGTGGTCAGATCCTTCGTTCCTTCGGGCAGGAGTGCCCCTGGAGCAGGTATCCAGGCATGCTGTGGTATTCACGGATGCCTCGGCCACCGGCTGGGGTGCCACGTACAACGGGCACGCAGTATCAGGGGTTTGGACGGGCCCCCTTCTGCGTTGGCATATCAATTGCCTCGAGTTGCTGGCAGTACGCCTTGCCCTGTGCCGCCTCAGAGGACGCCTTTGGGGCAGGGACATTCTGGTCCGTACGGACAACACTGCGACCGTTGCCTATATCAACCGGCAAGGCGGTTTGCGCTCCCGTCGCATGTCGCAACTCGCCCGCCACCTCCTCCTCTGGAGTCAGAAGCATCTGAGGTCCCTTCGTGCCATCCACATCCCAGGAGTGTTCAATCAGGCGGCCGACGAGCTGTCTCGAGCGGCACTTCCTGGGGAGTGGAGACTCCATCCCCAGGCGGTCCAGCTGATTTGGAGTCGGTTCGGAGTTGCTCAGGTAGACCTGTTTGCATCTCCAGAAACCACCCACTGCCAGTGGTTCTACTCCCTGTCCGAGGCAACGCTCGGCACGGATGCACTGGCACACAGCTGGCCCCAGGGCTTGCGCAAGTATGCGTTTCCCCCAGTGAGCCTGCTAGCACAGACATTGTGCAAGATCAGGGAGGACGAGGAGCAGGTCCTGTTAGTGGCTCCATATTGGCCCAACAGGACCTGGTTCCCGGAACTCATGCTCCTCGCGACAGCCCCTCCCTGGCCGATTCCTCTGAGGAAGGATCTGCTTTCTCAGAGACGGGGCACCCTCTGGCACCCGCGTCCAGACTTGTGGAAACTTCATGTGTGGTCCCTGGACGGGACGCGGAGGTTCTAGGTGACCTGCCCCAGGAGGTAGCGCTCACTATCGCTTCAGCACGAGCACCGTCCACAAGACGGGCCTATGCGCTGAAGTGGAACCTGTTCGTCGAATGGTGTTCCTCTTACCAGGAGGACCCCCGGAGATGTTCGATCAGAGCCGTGCTTTCCTTTTTGCAACAAGGGTTGGAGCGTAGGCTGTCCCCCTCCACCCTTAAGGTATATGTTGCTGCTATTTCTGCCCACCACGACCCCATAGAGGGGAGGTCGGTGGGGAAGCACGATCTGGTCGTCAGGTTTCTTAGGGGGGCCAGGAGGTTAAATCCTCCGAGGCCTCCCTCCCTTCCCTCTTGGGATTTGGCTTTGGTGCTAAGAGCCCTACAAACTGCCCCCTTTGAGCCATTGCAGTCAGTCGAGTTGAAGTTTCTTTCTATGAAAACCCTACTCCTGACTGCATTGGCCTCAATCAAGAGGGTGGGGGACCTGCAGGCATTTTCGGTCGACGAGTCGTGCCTTGAGTTTGGGCCGGCTGACTCCAGTGCAACACTGAGGCCCCGGCCCGGCTATGTGCCCAAGGTTCCTACCACGCCCTTCAGGGACCAGGTAGTGAGCCTGCAAGCGCTGCCCTTGGAGGAGGCAGACCCAGCCCTAGCTTTGCTCTGTCCTGTACGCGCACTGCGTCAGTACGTGGATAGAACTCAGAGCTTCAGGACCTCAGAACAGCTCTTTGTCTGTTTCGGAGGACAGCAGAAGGGGAAGGCTGTCTCCAAGCAGAGGATGGCCCACTGGATAGTGGATGCCATCACCTTGGCCTATGAAGCACAAGGTGTGCCCTGCCCGCTCAGGTTGCGTGCTCACTCCACTAGGGGTGTCGCATCGTCCTGGGCGCTGGCTCGTGGTGCCTCGCTAGCAGACATCTGTAGAGCTGCGGGTTGGGCGACTCCCAACATGTTCGCTAGGTTTTATAGCCTACGTGTCGAACCGGTTTCCTCCTGTGTTCTCACCTCAAACGGGTAGTGGCACTGAGAGGGCCGGCTCAGAGTCGGCTTGCGGCGTCCTTACGCCTAAATTCTCCAGAGAGTTCCTTAACCAGGCAAACCCTGTTGAGTCCTCCAGCACTCCGGCGTCCGGACACGGCGGAGCGTCCGGCGCCAGGCCTTCAGCCAATGAATTCTTGAAATCTGGTGCGAGGCTAGTGCCCATATGAGAGACCCTGTCGGGATCCCATATGTGTATTCCACGGTATTCTTATTGGAGCCGTGTTTCCCCTGGCGGACCACGTTCTGCCATCTCTAAAGATGCAGCCTGAGCCATCTCAGAGACTTCCATGTGCAAAAGGGCCCTCTGGGTTACTTCACATGTTTGAATGTCACTTAAACCCCCTTTGGGAGGAGGTGACTCCGCAGTGTGCCTCTTCCAAGTGGAAGGGCACGCTTCCCAGTGTTATCCTAGTCCTACTGTTTGGGTTGCTCAAGGAACACCAGTAGTTGACCTTCTCTGTGTAGAGCCCGGCCCTATCGTCTGCCTTATAGGAAGGGTCAGGAGCCCTACACAGGGCACTGGAAGGGGCAGCTCCTGTGGCGCTTTGGTAGGGATCCCAATTTCGTCGGTCATCCGACGTGACTCGGAGTGACCGACTGAAAGGGGAACGTCTCGGTTACGTATGTAACCCTCGTTCCCTGAAGGAGGGAACGGAGACGTCATGTCCCGTCGCCACAGTCGCTGTACCACCGCTGAGCTGCCGGGTCGCCGGCTCGGCTCCTCAGCGAAAACATAATTGATGCGGTGCATCAGCTGCCTCTTATGCTCACGCTGTGATCAGCGGCAGCTGGATGCAATAATCGCATGCCAATGTCCATTGGCTCGTTTAGTTACACTCGAAGTGGATTGGTCTCTCTGGCGAGATCCCAATTTCGTCGGTCATCCGACGTGACGTCTCCGTTCCCTCCTTCAGGGAACGAGGGTTACATACGTAACCGAGACGTTTCCCACTGAGTGCTAATGAAGGTGTATGTGCTGATTTGGCAGAGTGCCAACATTTAGGGTGTTGAAATCCCTGGAAATCTCCTCTTCCCTTCATAACAAACACGAGTGTGTTACTGGGTTTAATAGTGCTGTTTGCTAAGCTACTACATACAGTAGCAATATGCTAACAAACTCTCAAAACACTTTAGCAAATGCATAACACAATTCTAGCAACCACCAAACATCCACTCAGAAATGCTTTATAGCATCTATTCACAGCACATTAGCATCATAGCTCCACATTTTACTCAAGCAAACATCCCTCATTTTTATTGAAAATGTAAAAATCTACTTTATCAAGTCTCATGGTGGTCAGAACACTTTTTTAAATGAATGTTCAGAGCAAAATAACAAAATAACAACACTCGCCTGTTCTTCTGCTTTGGTGGGTTTATGAATGTTTTAGGCTCAATTAGGCTTAAGTCCAAGTTTGGCAGGAATAAAAGAAGAAAGGAACCTGCTGTGCCATGAGGAAAAGAAAAATGAAGCATTCAAACAAACAATATGTTGCTTCAACTCGTGTTTTTTCCGTTCCATTTCAGGTTTTGACAAAGCCACATACTGTTTTTCGTGGACATTTTCAGGAAGTACCAAAAGAAAAGCAGCTATTAATTATCCATACAATACGTTTCCTGTAGCAAATTGTTTGTTTTGGTTTGAACACACTGCTGTGAAAGCATCTGACGATGCAGTTTAATAGTTTACTACAACTGAGGGAATTCTGAACTCTTTTTCTTTCCGTTCAGCCGTCCCTCGGCGCTTTGGTAAATATGCTGTTTCTTCACAGCAGTCTCTGCTGATAATTTCATAGTCACACACATTAAAGTGCAAGTTCACGGCTTTGAATATTTTTCTATTTCTGCCGCTCCATCCTTACATCAGTGCGGCTCCTGGTGTCAGCAGAGACAAAAAGTCAAATAACAAGCAGCTTCGTCTTTCCTCCTCTTCCAATTACTGATAAAGACGAATAGCAAATGGAGAGCAGAAACTGTTGGAGTGTTTCAGGACAATGTCTGAGGCTCACTGATCTGTGTCGTAATAATTCCACCGGCCCAATAATCTCTCACGGGAGCCCAGAACTAAAAAAAAATGTTTGTGTCCCTCCGTTCTGCTCCGGTGCGGCTCTGATTTGTAGCGAGCACCTGAATTTGACCACTTCTCACTGTTATTGCCTCTCGCCTCTAAAGACTTCTCTCCATTTCAGCAGCTGTGATTTGTGGATGAGCAGAATGGGCCGCAGACATCATTAGAGAGAGCTGATACTAGCGGGACGCTCCAGCTGGAGCTGTAATAGCGCTTATAGTGGCTCACACTGGATGAAATTGCGATTGATTGTGTTATCAGGTTAAGAATGGGAACGCTGTAGGTTTGATGGAGGCTGTGAGGAGAGAGAGACCGGGAAAGAATGTTCACAGGTGTTGAGTCTGGGAATGATACGACCGCTAAATGAAAAAATGTTATGAAATGTGCAGGATGTTACGTTAGATGACTAAAACACAGCTCTGTCACTGTGAGAAGAAAAATCCTTACAGAAAACTAAGAATGAAAACTTGAAACTTTAACAAACATTTATTTATTTTGATTTTTAACTTTAAACTCACTGACATAAATGAAACATGAAATGATTTCAAGAAGCTTAAACTAACATGAATCATTCCACTAAGTTTCAATATATAAAATTAGATTTTTTTTGGAGGAACTACCAACAAACTAGCAACAAAACCCACAAAAAAGGTCATTAAAAAACATTAACATCAGCATTGTCTCTTTTGCATCTACTTTTAGGTCTCGTAATGGATTTTCTGAGACTAGCCTAAATAAAACATAGCTAAGTACTTCATTAAGACTGAAGCTATGAACAAGCAACTCTGAGCCATAAAATTTTATTATACCATTGCTTTAGACTGATCCCAAACCATTTTCAGAAATCTAATCTGGAGTATTAAAGCTGTCAAATGTTTTATTGGACACTTTCCAGTAATGCAGCTGTTTTGTTGAAGGGAGCAAATGTTGAAATGCAGTTCTGATAGTTTGAGATAACGGAGGGAAAGAGTCGTTAGTGAATGTGTGAGACGAGCACAGAGCGTCATGGAGAGAGGTGGAGTGAACTTTGTGATAATGAGATGAGCTGAGAGCATCTGTTTGATCTTCTCTGGAGGCTTTTCTCCTCAGGCACCACTGCAGCTCCATGAAGGACCGCTCTCTTCTGCCCCGCTGCCTGTGTTAAGCGCTCAGATGTGAGAGCAGACTGCAGGGCGTCAGGGGTGCTGTGGACCGAGAACGAGTCTCTCCACTTTACCATGAACACACTTACAGAGACTCAAATTCATCGCTTTCTCCTCATATTCAGCCTCATGTGCTCCTGAGCTGAGGGTCGACATTCTGCTGTTCATTATTTCAGACCATTTTCAAAAGATCATCTGTGATTTTTGTTGGTTTCTGTGTAGCTTGAGTGTCTCTGAAGACAAAGAAACTGACAAGCAGGAGTCGTGACCCTGTATTGACTTCTCTACGCTGCATTGGGAGATAAGTACGATTAAAAAAATCATAGACTGCAAGATTTTAAAAACGCCAAGAAACTGTGAGGAATATGAAGTTAAGGTGAATGTATGAAGCACTAACCTAGATCAACACACCTAAACCTAATCAGGAAGTCACAGCATGTCATTAATACAAGAAGCCACAAGAGCACATATTTCATTTGTTTGAAATAAAAACAGTAATTATAGGTCTGATGCAATTTATTCAGCAGCATGATTCATTCAAACAGCTTAATACTGAGGTGAAATTTGTGGCCCAATTAGCCAACAAAACTGCACCAATTAGGACAAACTGCAAACTGAGGCTCCACATGCAGAGACATCTAAAGAAAATAATTCTGATAACTGATATCCAGGTGAGAGACTTTAAGGTCTGGAAACTTTTCACATCAGGACTTCATGATTCAGCTCAGTAGAAAACACTAGAAACAGAACATCTCAACATGAAAGTCCTTTTGATCAGCTTCTGATGAAACTCTCTGAACCTGCTCTAAATGCAAACTGGATTCACACCAGCACCACTGACGAATAAAGCACAATTCTGTGTCCTGACAAAGTGTGATAGCAAATAACAGCATCTATTCACAACACGGCCACAGCCAATCAAAACAAATGTGCTGTTTAATATGCTTAGCTGCATATCAAACTCCATTTTTGTTATGAAAGGTCTCCTGACTTAGAACTCGAATTGGGGACCTTCTTGCTGTGAGGCAACAGTGCTACCCACTTGTTATTCAATGTCTGAATTATAAATTCATTGACAGTTCAGTAAAAAAAAAAATCACTAACAGATGAACAAAAGTTAGGGTTAAAACAAACAAAAAAGTAATGATGAAACAAATAACACTAATATTCCAGTCATCTGTCCACATTTCTGTTTTACTATGCAAAAGGACAGAGTTAGAATTTAACGCTGCCATCACACATACACTGTACTGGAAAGGTAAATGTTATTGATTGCAATTGCATGCGTTATAATGAGCTGTTAATGAATTTACAATTCAGACACTGAATAAAAAATAGTAGTTTGTCAATGCTATTGGCTTATGGATATGTTTATTGATAGAAACTAGTGCTGTACTTAAAGTTTACTACTGTTACACTTAAAAGTATACTTTTATCAACTAAAAATTGACATACTATACAAGTATTGAAATACTAGGCGTATAAGTATATTACTAATGCACTGATATTAGTGCATTTTAAATATACCTCTGGGAACTTTTTTGCAAGACACGAAATTTGTACCGCCATGTACGTTTCGTGACATATTCAATGTGAAATGTACACTGAGTGGCGCTAAAAGAGTGTTAATTTGTTTTCCCCCCGGAACAGTACATATGGTTTTATGTGACGGGGGTTTGGTAGGTGTTCTGACTTGAAATGTCTGTTGAGTGGTGCTACAAGTCTAATGCTCCATGACGTTTTAAAATAACGTACCATCTGCACTACACCTAAACCTACCTGATAGTATGAAGCGAATGTGATGTAAAAACGCAATCGCAAGCATGCAGTTTTAGCTTGTTTTCCGATCTCTCATCTTTCAGCTCTTTCATCGTGAGTCATGTTTTTGACGGGATTTGTACCCAAGGATTCCACATCCTAAGTCCAATTCTGTGCGGCTGAGCTACCGAGCAAGCTTGTTACATCTGGAAAGTGAAACATATGGAGCTGTAATCATAACTGTGGATGAAAACGATTACTAGTGCTCCCTCCTTGTTTCCACCTCTAGTGTTAATTTCTGTTGGAAACTGCAGTGATATGTACTTATTGGTACGTATATCGCATCTTGCGAAGAAGTTCCCAGAGGTACGTTTTCATCATGAGATCAGGTAGCGTTGTCCTGTTGAGAATGTTCCAAAAACATGACAATGAAACAAGTGTTTCATTTTAGTCAGAAATACTAAACAGAAATTCTGTTCAAGCACAGACTTGAGAAACACAGGCACAGAAAGTTCTGGAAAATCAAAGGAAGGATCTGTGGGAATTGCACTACAAGACAGAATTGAAACATTTAAATGTCAAATAACAAGAGAAACACACTTCACACACTCACTTTTCATGTACATCTATTTCCGAATCGGTTTAATCCTTTGATGAATGCTGTCGATACTGTAATCCTGTAAAACTGCTGAAGGTGAAAGTAGATGTATATGATGATAGAGTGTGTAAAAGTGAACAGCTGCTCTGACAGACCTTCATCACATCACATCTACATGTTAAACAGACTCACACTTCAAGAGTCCAGCACTGAAGTGAAGCCGGTTTAACTGTTATCTATTAAACAGAAGAAACAAGACTGAGTTTATAGCATTAACAGCTGAAGTGTGTAAAGCCTGAAGGTTTGACCTCACTAATGCTGGATTGAAAATTTACTACTGCTGTTTCTAAGAACTTTTTAGCTGCTTTAACGGGAGTAATGCTATTCTGTCTGCCATTACTGTTGCTGTAAGATTTATTCCTAAACAAAAGCCAAATGTTGAGACTTAGACATTCTAACGATACAAAGTTGGTTAAAATTTAATAAGGATATTATGGCTATATGGTGCAGTGAATCTAAAAAACACTAACTATCATACATTTCCTCACTGAACTTGTCTGTACTGCAGCAGCTGTTTAATAAGAATGTTATCAAGCTTTTCCGTTTCTCACAGTGTATTTTTAGTGCATTGAGGGTGAATAAGAAGGTTGCTAATGACTAACCCTCAAAACCCCTTACACACAGAACTAGCATCAAAAGAACTAGCACTGCGCATGTTCATGGACATCTACTTCAAACACAGATGCCTTGATGGTCATTAAGTGCAGTAATCTAATGAAGAAACTTAATTAAGTCTTTTCAGTGGTTTGTGGTTCAGCATTTGTTTCTATCAGAGATCTGTTTCCTTTCAGACAAATTCAGTGTAATAGTGGAGTTATTAATGGAGTCATTATAACATCAGGCGATGTGTGTCCAATAATTAAAGGATATAATAATTGAAAATGTCTTCGCTGGTGGGAAGAGCTGCGCTCTATTCAAGCTGATATTTGTTAACAAGGTGTTGTGTGAACATAGATTGTCAAATATGGTTTTAATTTCTGCACTTCAACTGAGAAGAAATAGAATCATCATTTTTATTGATCTGAACTGACCCTAAGTATTAAATTGAAATGTGTATCTCATTTTAAAACATCTGTACATAAATAATGCCTCAATATTTAGAGACCAGAATAAAGACTTGATAGTGGGCTCTTTTGAATTGGACAAGTAAACAAGCAACAACCTAACAAGCATCCACAACACATTTTAACCATGTTGCAACATGCTAAAAATCGCTAAGATAGGACATTTTTGAGGATACAAAAAGACAGACAGATAGATAAAACTGAAGGAAACACCTAGAAGAGCAAAATGTAGCGATATTCTTTTCTATTCTGCCGCTCTATAAACAGACAGATATCTAGCTGACGCTTATAAAGTGAATGTTAAGTGTGTCTATGCTGAATGAGAGCAGGTGTGCGCTGACAGACTGAACCCTGCTGTGAGAAAAGCTTCACGTTCACTTCCTCCCTCCTTCTTCTGCCACACTTCCTGTGCCGGCCCAGGACCGCTTGCCTTAAAACAGCCTCAAAGAGCAGCACAGGTAATACAGACCTCCAGATAGACCTGAATGCTCAGACCTAGACCTCAGGCTGTGTGTGTTTGTTTGTGTGAAACAGACTGAGGTGTGAGAAACGTGATGAATAATTGCTTCAGTGGAGCTAGTGGAGGTTCTGCTCTCTGAAAACACAAGCTGCTTGTTTATTTTGATCTTGCTGTTTTTCCAGACGCTCTTGTTACTGCGTCTCCTGCCATTCACTCCTGACCCGGTCTACACACCCCCTCTGTTTTGTCCCTTCATCTTCCCCTTGCAGATTCCTCTTTTGATAACAGATGTGAGACACTGAATGACAGAAAGAGATGGAACGATATGGGAATTTCTCCAACTTTGCACCATCATGATTTCTGCAATGTACAGCACTCTCCCAAAACACAGTAGAGCTTTATATATCAACTATATATATAACTAAACACATATATATCTTCCTGTAGGCTACATTGTTACTTCAGCAGGTGGCAGTAACTGTCTTGAGTGAGCTATTGAATGATTTACTCAAACTGTTTGTTTAAAAACACTGATTCTTCCAGGAACTGTCTTTACGGATGAGTCACTGAATTATTCACTCTACCAGTTTATTAAAAAACACTGTTCATTCAGAAAAGAAAAAGCGAACATCTTTATGAATATATCATTGAAACATTCAATCAACCAATTTGCTTATAAACACTGATTAATTCAAAGTGACTGCCATTATAACTGAGTCATTAAATCATCCACTCAACTCATTTGTTTAAAATGCTGATTCATTCAGGAATGCCACTACTGTTTGTATTGCACTAAGATGTGTAACATTCTGCTGCATCTTTGTTTGGAAATATTTTGTTTGGCTGACAGGATCGGGAAAGGTCCGTGAGCCGGGATTTGAATCCGGGATGTCCGTAGCACAATGGTGCTATATGTCAGCACACTGCACACAAGGCTATTGATGCCGACATTTGGAAATATTTTCTATTTTCTTTGATTAACCAACTGGTAATATTGTGTCTATAATTTTTTATTTTTTTATTTTTTTTTCAATATTAGCTTTATTTTTATTGAACTGTTGTATAAAAGCATTATATCGCAACCACTATTGTATATATATTTTTGTATATTCTGTAAACAACATGCTCCTGTGATATTGATTAAAAATACTATTATGTGCATTATAAAATGTCATATATCTGATTATAATTACAACATGCAGGTTACGGATGTAATAAATAATACATATTTGTATATTTATATGAAACAAAAAGTACTTTGATATATATAATGAAGGATCATTATCTTTACTTACTGATATGTCTGGACCAGATTCCTTGAGGTGTGTAGACAAGGGTATTCTGGTATTGTTCTGGGCTTGGATCTTGAAAGTTCTGATGGAAGGTGGTTGAGTTGAAGTACATCTGTGATTACCTTGGTGCTTTTGTCTTTCTCTTCAAGAGCATCAGTCGTGTAATTGCAGTATGCTCTGTATAAAACCCCAGTTAAAAGAGCATCAAGTCTCTCGTCCGTAAAGAACATTAACAAGGGGCAATTAAACCTGCACTGTCTGATTCTGATTTACTTGCTTAAGTAATTTAACAGAGCAGTTTTTTCTGTTATTCACATTCGCGTTGCTCTTTTCATTATTCTTTGCCTCTTGAATGAGCTCGTCACTCCACCATCATCTCTGTAAAGGAAAAACATTACTCATGTGTGAACGTACAATCCTAATGGAGACTCGTCATTATCAGTGAAGCGTCTGACACGGTTCACTTTTAAAGAGTGACGATTGCAGCTTCCTTCCAGAGCTCTGCAGCTGCTTCCAGCCCAATTCATGAAACACGCAAATAAGACACACACCAGCCCGGCGGATAATCATGTTACAGCTTTCAACAGTTCCTCTTCCTCTGTGGCTGATTATAAGATGTGGATTTAACAGCGCCAGAGGTTTAACTGCTTCTGTTCTCATTGGCATATGAATGGTTCCTGAGAAGGGCTGATGGAGGTGGAGGCGTTTAAACAGCTGATTCGCCGTCTGCTGTGTCACTGATACACTGACTTAAGTAAAGGAGCTATTTATGGAGGGAAATAAGATTATGGAGCTGTCTTGGATGTCTTGTTGTTTTGCTGTGTCTGATTTTGGTTTTAAATTTCAATGATCTTTGATTGTAGCAATTAGATGATATGTGCATTTGATTAAGGGCTAATCACTTGATATCTGGGATTTGAGCTTTTGTTCTATGATGCAGTTATGTAGTACAGAAGAACATTTGTCTTTTTTAAGACATCATTTACAAATGAGCAAGATGATTCATATGCAGTGGTGTCACAATACTTGGAAAATGTTTGGTGGCTGATGTTTGTGGTATTTGATTTATTTCAAACACTTACTTGTTTCCTGCCATTGACCTTGGTTTTTCCTCACTTTGTGCAGATCTCCTGGCAGTGCCGAAGCATCCATATGCAGCCATGGAGAACTGGGGCCTGAGTGTGTTTGTGGAGCAGAAGATCTTGTTGGATCCTGACGTCTCCTCCTTCTCCTATCAGATGGAGCTCACCATGGTGGTGGTGCACGAGATCTGCCATCAGGTAAAACTCATTTACTGGAGTAACACGAGCATATGAGCTGCTGTGTAGTTTCACATTGATTAATGGTAACAGTAAAACTTAATCTTGGTTTATACTATATATATATATATATATATATATATATATATATATATATATATATATAGGTGGAGAAACAATATCAAATGTTTAAATCATAAATTTAGTCCGATCAAATCAATGGATCAGTCAGGGTCACATTTCTGACATCTATTCTGCACCTAAATTTGAGATGCATAACTTGAATCAGGCCTCAAAGAGGTTTAATTTTTGGATACTAATGTTTTTATTATATGGTAGGTCAGTTTTATTTACACAAATGTCTATTTGTTAAAGGTTCTCCAAGTTTTGCAGCATTAAAAAAATATATATATATTTTTTTTCCACTCCTTAAATGAACAGAAAAAAGGAATGCCAAATTGTTGTAATTTTGTAAGTAAGCAATTAAGTAAATAAGCATTTTGGTTGGGGGAAATAAATGGCATACCCAAAATAAACAGTTTCATCAGTAAAAACCATGATAATAATCGATCATGAAAACAATCGAAAACTATTTTCATTATAGATTAATCAGGTCTGCGTGCTCTACATGGAAAACCTCAGCTCTGTTTATTTAACAGTAATAAATAACACATTTCTATGAACTAAACGTACCTGAATAATAGCACAGGACTCAAAATTAGCTGCTGCGGGAAAAATATTGATCCAAACTGTCCAAAACATGAGAAAGCTTTATATTAAACGCTTTAAACTCGACGTAGAAGCTTGCACTGTCAGGTGCTCTGGTACATGTTTGTTGTTTAATGCGTGAGATGTGTTTTCGGCAGCGCAGTGAGCGCATAACTTACATTTAACGTTTATATCCTTGTTCGTAAATGTCAGATATTCACAAGTATTTTGAATTTGCACAAAGACTCCTGAAAGCATTTAAAAATGTTGTTTAGCGTCGATTTTAGGTTAAAAATTCTACATGTAAGACAAGCAACATTTTTATTAAGGTACTAACTATAAAGGGATTAACATGTACTGTAATTTAATAGACATATTGATTTTTATTCCAGTTATCCAATAAAATATGCAGATTAATTGATTGATGAAATACTTATTCGCTGCCCTAATGTTTAAGAATCCTAATGATTAGGCTAATCAGACCCTTTAAAAGTTCTTCTTCCTTGACTCAGAATGTCCTGTCAGTGCTGTTTACTGGTGTCCTCTGAGAAACTTTAAGTGCAGTTATATCAAATTTATCACCTTTCGAATCTGTTTTCATCATGTAATTCCAGAAGACAGAAGAGTAAAAGCAGAAAGAGAAATTCTCCAGGAGTCAGAGAGTAACAAAAAGTGTGAAGATGGTCGGGTGTTAAATTAAAGGACAGAACAGCAGCAGATGTAATTGGACATCTGGAGAATTTGATGCACAGCTCATATAAATAGAGCTTCACACATCACATCCATTGGGATTGTGAAAGTAAAGATTTCTTTCCTTCATCCCTCTTACTCTCTGTTTCGCTCTCTCTGGTGTGTTTCACACGTCTTTCTTGTGTTAAATAACCTATTTTTTGTATCTTTGCATCATTGCAAACTATTAGACGCAGATCAAACAAGCAGGTTTTTTTTTTCTTTTGGCAAAAAATGATGTTCAGTAAAGGACTTTAAGCCCACAAATGCATCATCGTCATGAATTGTAAAGGACATGGTGGAATTATTCATTGCATTTGCTCATTTTCCACCAGCTTTTGTTTGCAGCTCTTATGTTGCTGAGAACCTTGGATTTTAGTGTCTTTTGTTATGGTGGATTATTTATGAGCGTGTTGGAGATGTTCTGCGCTCCAGTATTGTTCTGGATTCATCTCTTGAATAGTCTTCCTCATGTGCTGCTGAATCGCAGCTCTGCATTGTGTTCTAGATGCCGTTGCTTTGATAAAAAGCTGAATGAGCGGGACGAAACAGCATGTTTGCAGTTCTTCTTTTCTTTTCATTTGTTTTCTCTTTTTTGCTTTATTTTTAGGGAGAAGGAAATAAAGGGAGACAATCCCCTCATCTCTCATTTCTGCACAAATAATGCAGCTCTGTCTGAACTCACTCTGAACCTTATAGAGTAAAACACTCTCACAGGGAGCATGAAATCATGATATTATTTCAGAAACAGCAATAACGTGCATATTTGATATTTTTAGAGCTGAAATTCATGAGGGTATCCCAGATCAGACTGTTCTCTGCATATAAAGCCCTGTTTTATGATCAGGAATAATTGAAAAGAAGCAGCAGTGGAGGCTGGAACTATAATATTGACTAGTGATGCTGTTTACAGGCAGAAAACTGAAATATGTCCAATACTGTCCAGCAGTACATTAACGTCCCCACTGAATTCACATCTATGTACGTGTAAAGCATACTGTACTGAAATCTAGTGTTTGTGCTTCAAAAAAATAAATAAATAAATAAATAAAATAGAATAAACTTATACAGTACAGTAGTTAAAATTCTCATCTCATCTCTTTTAAGTTTGAGGTCTCAATACACATTTAATGTGTTGCAACAAATCTTGTATTCTAACACACTGCAAATACATGTATACTAACCAACCCGATCTTATGAGAAAAATGTATCAATTTTATAAAGTGGCATTTTTTATGAATTTGTATGATGTGATTCGTTCGGAATAAAAAAAAAAAAAATGCGCATATAACCCCACACCTAAGCTTTAGCAGAAAATGTGCTAATGAGATTGTACAAATTCAAAATAAAAATAGCGACAAAATGTAAAATAGCGAGTGTGTTGATGCTAACTTAAGATGCCAGTTTAAACATTAAAACAGTCAAAAAGAGAAAGAAAAAGAAACGTAGAAAAAGTAAAAGACAGAGATTAGCCGTCACGCGTTTTGAATTCCACCGTAAGCTGTTTTACTCTTTTGTGTTGCAGCTCTCATGGAGCTTCTGCTCATCTTTATGTTCCCCTTTCAGTCGGTCTCTCCGAGTCACGTCGGATGACCGACGAAATTGGGATCTACTTTGAGTGTAACTAAACGAGCCAATGGACATTGGCATACGATTATTGCATCCAGCTGCCGCTGATCACTGCGTGAGTATAAGAGGCAGCAGATGCACCGCATTAATTCATCCTTTCATTTCGGAGCTGAGCGGTGGTGCATCACTACTGCTCTCTACTTCGGTGTTGCAGAGAGAATGAGAGTGCAGGCGTTACGGCAACAGCAGCAGTGGTCACGGTCTCGCGGCTTCAGCAAAGATCGTGCAGACAGCTACACCAGGAGTGTGCAGGTGACCAGCTCCCCTGCGTGCTTCAGCACTAAAAGAGCAATTTCTCTAAAAGAACAACACAGGTGATCACGTCTTTTTAAAGATGTCTTATCACCCATGCGTTTCTGGGTGTGGTCGTTTCCTGGCGCCTCAGGACGGTCACGATCGCTGCCTCGCGTGTCTGGGCATTCACCACGCTGAGGAAGCTTTTCGTGGATGGTTCATGTTCTTCTTGTGGGGACATGACCATCTCGGAGTTGCATGAAAGACTCCGCTATGTCAAACATGGCGGAGTCCCTCTGCCTCTGCCGCGATCCAGCGTTCGTCCCGGCATCCGGGGCGGCGCTGCGTCTGGTGGAGTCAGAGGTGATTTGAGGATCACTTTGAGTTTGTCCCCAAGTGGAGCTCCTCACCCCTCAAGCACTCCGCAGCCGGTGGAGCTGCCGTTGGAGCGGGCTGGCCACTCGTTCCTTCGGTACCCCCCTGGCGACCAGATGTTGATCGCTGCATCGGAGGGCAAGCCCTCTCTCTCAGGGGATGACGACTCGGCTGTGTTGCCCCCTTCGGGTGTGGTAGCGTTGTCCGAGCCAGACCCAGAGATGACGGCTATGCTTCCCGGGCTGCTGAGAATGTCGGGCTCATGTGGAATCCTCCACCGCATCCTGATCCTTCGAGGCTGGATGAATGGTTTCTCGGTAGGGGTCGCGCTGGTTCTCAGCACCCCTCTCCGGTGCCATTCTTCCCGGAGGTGCATGAGGAGCTCACTAGATCGTGGAGGGCACCTTTCATTGCCCGAAACAAATCTTGTGGCTCTTCCACCCTCGATGGTGGGGCCGCTTTGGGGTACGCGGGCATCTCCTCGGTGGAGCAGTCTGTGGCCATGCAACTGTGTCCAACAGCCGCTACCACTCTGCGGGGTGACCCATGTCTCCCCTCACGGGCCTGTAAGTATTCGCCACGAAGGTGACAGCGCAGTCTCTAGGTTGCGCGACGTCCACGCTAGTGGTCCAGGACCGCCATCTCTGGCTGTATCTGGCTGACATGAAGAAGCAGGAGAAGGTACAGTTCCTGGATGCTCCCGTGTCACAGACCAGCCTTTTCGGCAACGCTGTCGAGAGCTTTGCCCAGCAGTTCTTGGCAGCACAGAAGCAGACTGAGGTGATCAATCCTGCTGCTTCCACCCCGGTCCAACCCCTCAGCCGCTCCCACGTAGCAGCCTTCCACCAGGCAGCATCGTGGAGCCGGTCGCAGGCAAGACGCCCAGCCCGTCCAGGCCCCCGCTGAGCTGCCTAGTCACCGGCTCAGCTCCTAAACGGAAGGATGAATTAATTCGGTGCATCTGCTGCCTCTTATACTCACACTGTGATCAGCGGCAGTTGGATGCAATAATCGCATGCCAATGTCCATTGGCTCATTTAGTTACACTCGAAGTGAATTGGTCTCTCTGGCGAGATCCCAATTTCGTCGGTCATCTGACGTGACGTCTCCGTTCCCTCCTTCAGGGAAGGAGGGTTACATACGTAACCGAGGCCTTTTTAATTAAAACGCCATTTTTCTGTTCAACTGTTTCTCTGCCTTAATCTCATAGGAATCATTGTCATATAGGTTTTAATAGCACAATGCTAATTGTTTTTCAGTGTAGATTAACTCAGAGCGTCAGAGTGGGCAGGGCTTATGCTCAGCTGACATATTGATTGACACATTCATTGTGAATGCATTAGATCAGTCCTCATCCAGCGCTTATTCTGTCATATATTAAAAGGTCTGTCCGTGCACTAATAACTCGAGCTGATGGCAAAGTGCCGGCGTCTGATAAATCACATTTGTATCTCATCACTCGCTCTGAGTGCCTGCAGAGTATTGATTAGTGGACAACAGGCTCAGTTTTGTATTGTATTGTAAGTTTATCCTTTGGCTCTCTGGGGCTCAGGACCACCTCTCTCTCTATTCTGGCTCATTTTAATGTCAGATACTGTAGCAGCGGATTGTTAATAGATTTGCCCCTGCCAGCGATGAGGTTTATATGTCACAGATGCTGAATCACGGTTAAATTCTCATCTCATTTCAGCCTCTTAGATTAAATGATGCTGCCACAGCCCTTCATATGCAGTTATTCAGCCAATAACACGAGCCTATTAGAGGTCGATGCAGCTGATGTTGATTTTCTTATTTTCCACCGATTGAAGAGGTGACATTCTGCCCTCTGGGTATGAATATGATGGGAAAGTGAGGCTTCAGTTCTTATACGTCACATACATCTCAAAACCATTGCCTTGAAAGCACAGTTAGACATTAAATATGAGTTACTCATTAAATATGAGAATAAATGACTCACGTCTGTTGGCTGATGTTTTATTCTCTCCTAATTTACAAAAGACAGCATCTGCAAACACATGTGGAATTGGGGATTTCACACTCTCACTCTGAATACTGACAAATAAATTAATTTTTGTCACTCAAAACAGGTTTAGAATTTTCTTATTATGATTTGGAGCAGTTTCCAATTCTAGTTCATTTAGTTCAGATTTATTGAGATTCAGGATAGACAGCCACATTTGTTTTATTAGCTCAAACAGGAAGTGTGATGATGGCTTTTTTCCAGAACCTAGTGAGCTGCCTTGATGTCTGCTGTCTACAAAGGCAGCTGCCTTCTAATGAAGAATTTTCATTGAAACTGAGCCTCATAAATGACTGATTTGAAAAACTGTATAGGCATTAACTCAATTAATGTAAAGTACATGACTAATTTGATGCTCATCGTTCATTCTCAAAAATCAAAAATCAAATTCTGTAATAAGCACAAAAAAGACTTAATAGTGGGTGAAATATTTATTTTATACATACTTTGCCATTTTAAATGAAATATGTTTATAGTAAACATTTTAATATTTAAAGCTATATTAATATGATTAAAAGTTAATCATAAATATGAGCAAATTTAGTCCCAAGAAGTATTCAGTAGTGTGTACTACTTGTAATACAACTCTACTACTAGTACATTGATATTACTATACTTACTACAAAGTATACTAGCAAAATATACATAAACTTTACTAATACATTTCTTTTTTGTAAGGGATTTTAGACCATGGTGCTTGTGTGGTAGATGCAGGTTTGAGTCTGTGAGCCGTATAATATTTGAGCTTGTGTTAAAATACAGCCTTAGGATTTTTTCCTGTAGTTTTCCAGTTGAGAAGGCAATGACCTTTGCCCTGCAGTCATAAATCAGACAGACCTTGTCAGAAACTCCTTGTTAAATGTCAGTGAAGGACATTTATACTCAATTATTTAGACATTGACTATAAGTACAAGACTGTGAGTTTGGTTGAAGACTTCATGTCAATATGATTCTCAGCTGCTTTGGAGACTTTCATAACTTATGGTTGTTTTTTTAATGATGGCATTGAAGGTTTTCTCCTTTTTCAAACGTCCCTTATATACTGCAGTATAGAGGTACAGTGTGAACTCTTCCCTGCACGACTTCCTCCAGAGTATCTGTTAATGAAGCAGGTGGGCTGCAGAATCCCTTTGTTTCAGCTTTCGTCTCAGAGACACTGTTGAAGACGTAATTGAGCAAGGGTCTCACGGTTCATACTATTCATAGACATTCTAGTGTTGTTGAACTATTTTTTTTTCGTTCTTCAAGATTTCACTGTACCAATCCTTTTGCTCTGCAAAGCTCAGTCTTTTTAAACACAATAAATGACTTGATGTGACTCCCTATTAGCGTCAGAACATCTGATAAATCAGAAGAGGGCAGAAAAAGTCAGTAAACCTATGGGAAGCCACTTGATGTGTGACTAGCAGAAGGTTCCTCTGAGAGCAGAATACCAGCTGTCTCTCTTCACGCTATCAGTCCATGTGTCTGAGTCACAGATGAACGTCCCGTCAGACGCTTTGAGCTGCTGTAATGATGTCGTGTTCAGATGAAAGAGGTCCGACTCCTACAGAGGTTTGTGTGCTGCAACAATGAGATCCGGCATTCAGTAGCACATCTGCTTGATGGCCTCAGAGTCTGGAAAATATTCAGCCCATTTAGAACTGCAATGTTGCATCTTTTCCATTCAATAGCCCTGTTTTGCACACTGTCATCTGCACACCATGGCAGGGGTCATTTGGATTCTTTCTACATTCCAGATGGGATGTTTCATAATCAAATCCTTATTTTTCTCTACTCTGTTCATTTACCGTGTCCTTGGCTGTGTGCCCAGGTATGAATGCTGTGAAACAGAAAAATGTGCTTTAATTGCGTAACTGTAGGTAATTGATTGTTTAGTCCACTATTAATCATAGATCAGAAGCTCTGCCGGGTTCTCAATGTTCTGTGAAGCCTTTTGTGAACAACTTTTCTGTTGAAGCAGAGTGCAACTGTTTATTAGAAGTGTTCATTTGCACTTCTACTTCTAAAGAGCACAAGGTAGTTTTTATGCTATATTGGACTTTTCTAATAAATTGTGTTTGCCACTAGATGTGTAATATGCTTTTGCAGATATTGGATGAATAGGAGCATGGATATATTCCTGAAGCTTTGTCCAAATAAAGTTTGGTTTCAAAACAACAAAAGTTTGTTGCAATTTTTTGCCAGTGAACATGAAATCAATCTTTTGTAATGGTCACTGTGTTTTCTGTTGATGATTGATTGTTCATTTCTTCTCTTCTAGTGGTTTGGGGATCTAGTCACACCAGTTTGGTGGGAGGACGTTTGGCTGAAGGAAGGATTCGCTCATTACTTTGAGTACATCGGGACTGATTTCCTCTTTCCAAAGTGGAACATGGTGAGTTGTTGCGCAGAAGTGAGCACTATAGTATTGAGCTCATTTCATTCAATGAATCATCCATCATTTGATCTTGATTTGATGTGACAAAAGATTTGTCTCATACACACATACTCAGAGACTATATAGAGATAGTTTTGATGGTTTTCATGCTATTCAGATGTGTGAATGCTTTAAAACGAGAGCAATTCTTCAATGATTTTCACACACACGCACACACAAGATCTTGAGTGTTTCTTTTTTTGTATGCCACGACTCAACTAAGCAGAAAACAGCAATCCTTTCACAGTTCATTTGAGTGCTATAGATACTCTGTTTGCTCAATATTACCTGTTAAATGTTGATAACAGTTTCACAAAACCAAGAAATTTCGCATTTTATGGACGTTTACTTCTTGTTTAAAAGAACAGGATGCAATCTCAGTTGTTTTTGACCAGGTATAAACTCTCTTTTTTCATCTTTCTGTGAGTTGAGCTGCTGTGTCCAGGGATTTTTTTTTCAGTGTTGGGTCAGACAACTGTCAGAATATAATTGTATCACAGTGTTCCAGTCTCTTCTGCCTGGTCAGTGTCACTCAGCATGACCACTATCATCACTCTTAAAAAGGATAATATTGTTTATTCCGAAGTCTTCCCTAAGAGATCTCACAGTCTGCAGTCACTATTCTCAACAGGTGATTATAGAAGAAGCTTTTGTAGATGTCAGTTGGATTTAATGTGCAGACAGAATCATAGGAGAATCAAAGGAGAGCTGTGAAATAATAGTGCCACAGATAAATTGATGATGCATTCTGACCAACATGATTGAATACTCATACCAGTGCTATTCATAGAATTTGCAGAACATATTCAGTAGGAAAGAAAAACTACATTAGTATTGCCACACCTCTGTGATAGTCTGAACTAAAACTGCTAATTTACTGCAGAGGTTCACAGAGCTGGAATTTGTGCCGAAGCTGCCATTGAAAAAAACACTTGAATTCAAGGCCAGCACACAGACTAGAGCACCAAATCTAAACCCCTATAAATAAAGTGCAATGTAAAAGTCACATGGTCTAATGAGTCATCCACATCCATTTTCTATATCCAGATGGGTTCATGTTTGGAGAAAGACAAAGCGTGGCTTCAATTCACAATGCTCAGCCGTCTCATAGGATTCAGTGATTCTCTGAACAGTTGTTTAATCAAGAATTATGTGGTTGTTTTACCAGACCAGGTGCGTCTCAACCATCATCTCATGATATTACTGTATTTTAGGATGATAAACAAATCCAGGAGTGTTTGTGAACACGAGGAGCAAGTCAAACACCTTCCATACCTTCTCCAGTCGCTATATCTGAACATTATGAATCTTTAATGGAATTTCTGGAGTACAGAGTTATGGCGAGAACACGACTTCCACCTTCTTCTCCTAAAAAAAAAAAAAAGCTTCCCACAGTTCCCACATATCCCTCATTTACCATCCTGGAGTTCTTTTGAAGGCGTTTCTCTACATTAGAATCTGGATATCAGTATATGTTAAGTGTATTGATGGCTATCAATTTAATTATTGCAGCATAGATCATACATTATAATACTACACACAACACATTTTCTTGTTTGCTAACTGCTGTACATATCTCTTACATTTCTTAATAAAACCCACTTTCAGGTTTGTTAAAGAAAAAAACAACCTGATGAAATAATACAAGGACAAACAGTTCTCCCTGCTGCTTTTGTTTGAGCATAATGGTGTTAGCAATTAGCATAATGCTATTCTAGTCCAGCTTTAGTGGCCTGTAATGCAGCTATTGTGACGCACTATAACCTAGTTTTTCAATGTTTATGACACTTTGAATTAGCAGTTGTGCTGATGAAATCTGTTTGGATCTTCTGCTCATTATGAGTCACTGACTGTGTGCAATTATATCATGAGCTAGTTGGAAGATTGTTGTGGATTGCTGGTTATGATTCAGACCTGATGTGTGGTTTAGACTGGACATACAGTAGTGTAAATTAAGGGCAGTTGTAGAAATTTAGCTCTGATTTAAGCTTTTATTTTGAATTTTAGCTTTAGGAAATCAAATCTTAAAGAGTAGATATTGATTTGATTAATTGATATTAATCAAAATGTATAATTTATACTTTATTAACGACTCGTCCCGCGAATCGTTAAGGTCAGTATATCTCAGAAATTCTGTTTATTTATTGGATAAGAACTGGTTGGGTAAAATTTTGAGCATAGGTAACGCAGTCTTTGGCAAATAGTTTCAAACTTGAAAATCACAGCACCTGACCATTCTTTATAAATGAAACGAGAGTTTATTTGCTATTCTACTAATACAATGCTAAATAAAACAAAACAAAACATACACACATATACTGGAATGCGCTTTTGAATGAAATTAAAGTATAGCACTATTTCCTATTTCCAAGGTCTACCGGGGGCAGACCACGAGCAGAAAACCTTTACCTTTTAAAGATTAATTCAACCCAGTTCAGCAAGACATGAAGATGGTTTGTTACTTGCTTGTTTTGTCCAAGTTGAGTTTGACAGATCTGTTGTTTTCTTCTCGGTCGAGGGGAAACCTCCAGGGCTGCTGATGTCATCGTCTGACGTGATGTCACTGGTTGGTTTCTTTTGTGACGTGATGGCGCTCTTAGGAAGTTTGTTTCGAGGTCTTATGGCTTCAGGTGGTAAAGTTTCTTTGGTCGGAACTACTTGGAGGGCTGTGTGGATTCTCGCCAGATGGTATATGGCTGAGGGTGCTTCGCAGCGCGATCAAATGATGAAGCCGAAGTTTCATGCAAGTCAGAGAGCAAGCAAGCCTTTATGTCCTAGGGTTTTAACCGGATGCCTTCTGTCCACCTCCTAGAGGCTTCTGCCAATCACATTGTTCCTTTCACGCCCCACACGGCTTCTTATCCGTGCATACATTATCTGTTTAGATGTTTTAATCACAAGCCATTTATTTCTGGAGATTCTCCAGATAAGCAGTTCTTTTGTTCTTTAAACTGTTATTTATGTCGAAGTTAGTCAGGAACTACACTGAGGTTCTGTTCTTAAATCCGTGCAGATGTGCTCCTCAAATCTATCATTGTTTTATGGGTCTTGTGAGAGGGTAGCAGGGTGTCCTCCAGACAGGGAGGTGTCGTTAGGAGTTGGTCAATTTTTTGACCACAGATAATGGGAGATGGAAGTTCCTTAGGAATGTGTTGAGTTGAGATTATATGCATGTGTCCTTTTCGACCAGGTTCTACACAGTATATATTAACTCTTTCCCCGCCATTGATGAAATATCTCGTCAATTAAGAGCCAACGCTTCCCTGCCATTGACGAGTTTTTACGGCAATCCGTGTTCTACGTGTATTACTGTAAGGAAAGCCCTAGCGCATGTCCTGAATGAGTTACGGGGCTTCCGGGTCTTTAGGGTGCGAATAGAAGACGATCGGCATAAACGGAAGGATCAGAGAAAATGTAGATCATATATAGATCATATATGTAGATCATGTTTTGACCATTTTGAATCTGATCGGGACGAAGTAGTCAGTGAGAGAGATGCCTTTAGAGACACAGAAACATCTCTAGTTGTAACTGATAAGCCGTCGATCTGAATAGGTGTGTGTGTGTGTGTGTGTGTGTATGCGCGCGATCTATATATAGATCTATATCTATCTATCTATCTATCTATCTATCTATCTCTCTCTCTCTCTCTCTCTCTCTCTCTCTCTCTCTCTCTCTCTCTCTCTCTCTCTCTCTCTATATATATATATATATATATATATATATATATATATATATATATATATATATATGTGAGTGTGTGTGTGTGTGCGTGTACAGTATATGTATGCATATGTATGTATGTATAATCATATGTATGTATATGTTTGTGTGTGTGTGTGTGTGTGTCTGTTTGTTCTGTTTATTGAATGCAATTTCAATTATTCATATAATTATTTACAGGTGAAAGAATATGACATCTGAATGTATTTTGCTTGAAAATGCACTACTTTGATAAAAATGCATTTTTCTCAGTTTTTTGTCCAAAATGTTGAATTTCTGATGAAACCTATCTGCATTCAAATGGTGATAAAACATGAACACATGAAGATAGAATAAAATATATTATATATATATATATATATATATATATATATATATATATATATTTTTTTTTTTTTTTTTTTTTTTTTTTTTTTTTAAAAGCAGAGGCTTGGTTCTTTATTTTGATATATAATATGTTCTTATATTCATTGTAAAAAATATTCTGAGGGCCGTCAAATTTAGGTGAAAATCATCAAAAATGCTGGCAGTGGCTGGCAACTTTTTTAAAAAACGCTGGTGGGGAAAGAGTTAAGTGCTAAAGGCAGTCTCGAGCTACTCTTTTGATAAACTGTTTACACCAAAATTTACTATTTTAATTGTTTCATTTTTGTTCATACATATTCATATTAATATATGTGTGCATTCAGCTCATACATTCACATTCTCATTCGCATTCACATAATGACCTTCCCATCTGTCTGTCCCAGTATTTCATACCTCTCTGCTCCAAGCCACCTTGGTTATGGGGCATAAGCCAAGCAGAGAGACCATTTAGGGAACGTCATTTCAGGGAGCAATTGGATTTTGATGGAAACACTTCAGTACACTGATAGGATGACTGTATGCATTTCCTTACCAAAATATGGATAAAATTGCATGTTTCAAAAGGAAGGAGTCTAAACCAGAAATGAAAACTCAAGTGCACAGGGAAATGTTGGGAATGGATTTGACACAGACCTGTAATAGGTCATTAAAACAGCCTGTAGGTTCCTTCACCTGCTCATAACTACTGGACTGTTGGTTGAGATGCTTCCAGAGAGGCTTGGTTACCCATAAGGTGCTGCTCCAAAGCTGCTGACCAGGATGCCAGGCCTCACTGCAGTCTCTAGAGGTTGATCAGTATGAAACTTCAGGTGCATCTACAGCAGGTGATGATGTTGAGACGTTAATAAGCAGGATCTAAATGAAGTATCATTGGACGTAAACCTTGTTGAGAGCATATATGGGCCAGATGGAAGCTCTTCTCATTATATAGTGCACATTACGTGACTTACATAAAATCACCAGCTGTTCTCTTTCTCTCTCTGTCTATTTCTCTGTATTCACTTTCACCATAATGTCGTAAATTTACATGAAGGTCTCATTTGCTATTGGTTCAATGAATATACACTGCTGAGCATTAGAGACTTACTGATCCCAAAGTTTTGTATGGAAGTGTATGTACATTAACCTTTGAGGCTTATATTAGTCTGAATAATAAAGTAACTGCCCATCAGAAAATACTAATAAGACAGCTGTCACGCAGTGTTCTCTTCTATAAGTCCGCTTAAGTGATAATATAAATAGCTTGAGAAATTAGGACACTGATTTCAAGAAGTCTCTACTTTCTCCAAGATCTTCTCTCTGAAGTTAAATAGGAGGGATAAATCATTGCTGCAGTTCATTAAGCAAAGCATGTTTTAGTTGTTTTTTTTTTTTTTTTTTTTTTTTTTTTTTTTTTTTTTAAGGTGACGCAAATATCTAAAGGTAATTGTAGGAAATGTTATCCTTCATTAGCTGCTTTCTTTGATAATTAGATGTTAAGAATGAAATCATGTATTTATGTTTTGTCTGACAGACAGCTTTATTTACAAATATGGCAAAAAGCCACACAACAACCAAACATTAATCTTCGTTTGGGACTCAGATAAATATTATTTATATTGATTTGTTGACTTCTCACTTTTATGTGAGTCTGTTTATTGTCTCATGTCATTTCATTAATCTGCTTTTAGCAAAATGTCAGAATATAAGATTATGTTTGTGCTTTAATCACATTACCAGTGACCAGGATTCATTGGGTTAATAGAAGATGCCTTATTATATTGACATAAAACTACAGGTGCATCTCAATAAATTAGAATGTTGTGGAAAAGTTCATTTATTTCAGTAATTCAACTCAAATTGTGAAACTCGTGTATTAAATAAATTCAGTGCACACAGACTGAAGTAGTTTAAGTCTTTGGTTATTTTAATTGTGATGATTTTGGCTCACATTTAACAAAAACCCACCAATTCATTATCTCAACAAATTAGAATATGGTGACATGCCAATCAGCTAATCAACTCAAAACACCTGCAAAGTTTTCCTGAACCTTCAAAATGGTCTCTCGGTTTGGTTCACTAGGCTACACAATCATGGGGAAGACTGCTGATCTGACAGTTGTCCAGAAGACAATCATTGACACCCTTCACAAGGAGTGTAAGCCACAACCATTCATTGCCAAAGAAGCTGGCTGTTCACAGAGTGCTGTATCCGAGCTTGTTAACAGAAAGTTGAGTGGAAGGAAAAAGTGTGAAAGAAAAAGATGCACAACCAACCGAGAGAACCGCAGCCTTATGAGGATTGTCAAGCAAAATTGATTCAAGAATTTGGGTGAACTTCACAAGGAATGGACTGAGGCTGGGGTCAAGGCATCAAGAGCCACCACACACAGAGTCAAGGAATTTGGCTACAGTTGTCGTATTCCTCTTGTTAAGCCACTCCTGAACCACAGACAACGTCAGAGGCGTCTTACCTGGGCTAAGGAGAAGAAGAACTGGACTGTTGCCCAGTGGTCCAAAGTCCTCTTTTCAGATGAGAGCAAGTTTTGTATTTCATTTGGAAACCAAGGTCCTAGAGTCTGGAGGAAGGGTGGAGAAGCTCATAGCCCAAGTTGCTTGAAGTCCAGTGTCAAGTTTCCACAGTCTGTGATGATTTGGGGTGCAAAGTCATCTGCTGGTGTTGGTCCATTGTGTTTTTTGAAAACCAAAGTCACTGCACCCGTTTACCAAGAAATTTTGGAGCACTTCATGCTTCCTTCTGCTGACCAGCTTTTTAAAGATGCTGATTTCATTTTCCAGCAGGATTTGGCACCTGCCCACACTGCCAAAAGCATCAAAAGTTGGTTAAATGACCATGGTGTTGGTGTGCTTGACTGGCCAGCAAACTCACCAGACCTGAACCCCATAGAGAATCTGTGGGGTATTGTCAAGAGGAAAATGAGAAACAAGAGACCAAAAAATGCAAATGAGCTGAAGGCCACTGTCAAAGAAACCTGGGCTTCCATACCACCTCAGCAGTGCCACAAACTGATCACCTCCATGCCACGTCGAAGTGAGGCAGTAATTAAAGCAAAAGGAGCACCAAGTATTGAGTACATATACAGTAAATTAACATACTTTCTAGAAGGCCAACAAGTCACTAAAAATGTTTTTTTTTTTTTTTTTTTTTTTTTTTTTTTAAATTGGTCTTATGAAGTATTCTAATTTGTTGAGATCGTTGTGAATTGGTGGGTTTTTGTTAAATGTGAGCCAAAATCATCACAATTAAAAGAACCAAAGACTTAAACTACTTCAGTCTGTGTGCATTGAATTTATTTAATACACGGGTTTCACAATTTTAGTTGAATTAATAATAAATTAACTAGATCATTTAGAAATAAATTAACTTTTCCACGACATTCTAATTTATTGAGATGCACCTCTATGTATGATTTCATGAACATTTGTTTTTTGATTCATTTCCATGTGTTGTTTGTTTAAACTCAAATCCCTTGATTAAAATATCCTGCTTTAGAGTATCAAACCCAGACGTGTTTATAGCAGCTGATAGTTTGCATGCTTTCTCTTAGTTTCTGTGACGGGGCTGATGAGACGTGAGACGTGCGGATCCATATGCAGGCTTTTATGTAAAGACATGGTTATAAATACAGGCAGGGTCGAAACAATGGCGAACAGGTATGGCAGGGACAAGAAAAAGAGTAATCCTAGGGCAAGCGTGGGTCGACGATCGGCGAACCATATCCAACGGGGCAAGGCAGAGCAATAATCCAGGTACACGAGCAATAATCCAAACGAGGTGCAAACAGAGTCCGAAACGGCAAGGCAAGGGTTAATCCAGGAAACACGGGCTAGAATAAAACACGGGAAAACAGGCAAGGCAAGACTAAGACAACTAAGTGGGCTCCGTAGAGTAGCTATCGCTAGAAGAGGGATATGTGCGTGCAATACTCGGCCATCTGTGAAAGGAAGTCCAGGGTTTAAGTAGGGTGTGTGATTGTGTGATAGTTCTCAGGTGTGAGCATGTGATTGGTACAGCTGTGTGCAGTTAGTGCAATGGATCATGGGAAACGTAGTGCAAGGTAACGCGAGACAGTCTGTGTAGTGTGAGAGTCAATATGATGGAAGGGTGACCTCTGGTGGCAATCAGACGGAAGACCACGAACCGGATTCATGACAGAGCCCCCTCCCAAGGAGCGACTTCCAGACGCTCCAAACAGAGCAATCCAGGAGCGGAGGCGGAACAGGGGGAGGGATGGAGGACCAGGTCCGTGAGGAAGTGACGAGACCCGGAACTGAGGCAACGCCGGCAGAGCAGGGCACCAAGGCGGAGCAGACGGGACAGGAGACCACCAGGGCGGAGCAGACGAAGCAGGAGCCCACCAGGGCAGCGCAGATGGAGCAGGAGCCCACCAGGGTGGAGTAGACGGGACTGGAGCCCACCAGGGCGGAGCAGACGGGACTGGAGCCCACCAGGGCGGAGCAGACGGGACTGGAGCCCACCAGGGCGGAGCAGACGGGACTGGAGCCCACCAGGGCGGAGCAGACGGGACTGGAGCCCACCAGGGCGGAGCAGACTGAGCAGAAGACCTCCAAACTGGAACAGATGGAGCGATAGACCACCAGACCTGAACAGAAGGCCACCACGGCGGAGCAGACAGAACAGGTGGAGCAAAAGACCCCCAGAGCAGGACAGAGGACCACCACGGCGGAGCAGACGCCCAAGGCAGAGACTGGGACCTAGGGGAAACTGAGACACAAAAGACAGGCAGAGCATATATGGCCTCCATGGCCGGCTCAGAGCAAGGCGGCAGTTCACAGACGGCCTTCATAGCCGTTTCAGGGCAGGACGAGAGTTCACAGACGGCCCTCATAGCCGTGACAGGGCAGGGCGAGAGTTCACAGGTGGATACCACTGACACCTCCAGAGGTTCTGCAGCAGATGCCGCCACCTCCAGAGGTTCTACAGTGGTACCATAGGGAACGAGAGAGAGTTCTTTACTGGGCGCCACCATCATACAAGGGGCTGAGGCGAGCCCCGCTGCTTCTGGAGGTTCTGCAGCGTGTGCCGTCACCTCGGGCAGTTCTGCGGTGGTGTACGCAGCCCAAACGCAACATAAAGCGATTCCCATCCTGGGAAGCACTTCCGACAGAGGAGTTAGTTCATGGACAGAAGGGTTGGAGTGAGTGGGTTTGGGGATACCAGCTGCGCGTGCAGACACCAGCGGTACATCCCTCACACTAGACATCAAACTGGGATAATGGAAGACTGACCTTGATGATCTGGGTGTGTCAGCCCGGACGTGACAAGACTTGGGCTGATCAACGGAGACGTGACGAGATTCTGGAAGATCAGCGACGACGTGCTGGGACTCTGGATGATCAGCAGTGACGTGCTGGGACTCTGGATGATCAGCAGTGACGTGCTGGGACTCTGGATGATCAGCAGTGACGTGCTGGGACTCGTGATGATCAGCTGAGACGTGACTTGACTCTAGGAGATCAGGTGTGACGTGAAGAGACTCTGGCAGATCAGCTGTGACGTGACGAGACTCATGACGATCGACTTTGACTTGACTGGACTCATGAATATCCACTGTGACTTGACTTGACTCATGATTGGCAGCAATGACATGACGGGGTGTTGCTGTGGCCGCCATTATGTGAGCGCGCTCAGCTGTCGCCGCCATTTTGTGAGCGCGCTCTAGCGTAGCTGCCATTTCAGGCTCAGACGCAGTGTCGTGTTCCTCCTCCGCGACACCCACAGTAAACAAAGAGCCAGCGCACAGCAAAGCATAGTCTATAAAGTCCTCTAAACTACAATTAAACCTCCCCTCTGGTAACCATGACTTTATGGGCTCACTGAGTCCAAAACGAAAAATGTCTTTTAGTACGACCTCATCAAAAGGCACCCTATTAGATAACTCACAGAATTGTGAGACTTACTCCTCAATGGCTAAACTCCCTTGTCGCAAGTCAAGCAGTTGATTGAATGGGTCCATACCTGACCAGGGTCCGTTAGAAAAGCTGCTGGATCCTCGTTTGGCCGAGTATTCTGTGACGGGGCTGATGAGACGTGCGGATCCATATGCAGGCTTTTATGTAAAGACATGGTCATAAATACAGGCAGGGTCGAAACAATGGCGAACAGGTATGGCAGGGACAAGACAAAGAGTAATCCTAGGGCAAACATGGGTCGACGATCGGCGAACAATATCCAACGGGGCAAGGCAGAGCAATAATCCAGGTACACGAGCAATAATCCAAACGAGGTGCAAACAGAGTCCGAAACGGCAAGGCAAGGGTTAATCCAGGAAACACGGGCTAGAATAAAACACGGGAAAACAGGCAAGGCAAGACTAAGACAACTAAGTGGGCTCCATAGAGTAGCTATCGCTAGAAGAGGGATATGTGCGTACAATACTCGGCCATCTGTGAAAGGAAGTCCAGGGTTTAAGTAGGGTGTGTGATTGTGTGATAGTTTTCAGGTGTGAGCATGTGATTGGTACAGCTGTGTGCAGTCAGTGCAATGGATCATGGGAAATGTAGTGCAAGGTAAGGCGAGACAGTCTGTGTAGTGTGAGAGTCAATATGATGGAAGGGTGACCTCTGGTGGCAATCAGACGGAAGACCACGAACCGGATTCGTGACAGTTACACACTTTTAATAAATACATAGATGAGAAAATAATAAAATCAGAACTTAGTGTAATTTTGAATATTGTAAGTCAGTGAAGAAATTTTGCCAGAGAGCCCATTATGAAGATGTTCTGGATATGAACCTGCAATGTAATGCTTTCATATATAATTCATGTGATTCATATTTCATCCATTTTCACGTATGGTAACTGGCAAACCGGCACTTTCAAATGAGTAGCAGGAATACAGTGTCACTGCAGAAGCACATTTTACTGAAATGTATAAGAGTTTGTGGTATTTTGTTGATGGTTTATTTTAGGAAGTAGAAGTCGCTCAACAAAACTGGAGCGAGGGTTTATTATTATAACATTTAATGAACATTATGTTTCTGTGATTATTCTGTGTACTATATTGTGTTTGTATGTTTACATTACACGCAAAGGTTATTCAAAGAAAAACAGTATAGAACCATGATACTTTTTTTTATTTATTTAATTGCCTCATTGTGGTGTATTTGCCCATTATATTATTTTTAAAGAGTTAAAAAACAATTCAGACATCCTTAAAATAGAGAATAAGCTGGTATCAGAGTAACATCTTCCTCATGTGCTCCAGAACGACTGACTGTATTTGAGATCGTGACTCTCTGCTGATCCACAGACACAGTGAATGATGAGGGTCTTTTTCATCTGACCCAAAACTTCTACCTGTCTTTATAGTGAATCCTACAGGGAGACATTTGATCAGAGCAGAGAAACAGTGAAACCCTCCGCACAAATCACACACACACACACACACACACACGCAGTTGTAGCTCATGTAGTGTTTCTTTCATGAGTGAGTCGTGTCGACTCTTGTGTGTCTGCAGTGAATGTTCATCATATCAGTGGATTGTGGGAAGCTGCTGCAGATATAAAGGCTTCAGTCGTGAGAAATATGAGCTGAATTTTCCCATAACCACTTTCTAATTTCATTTATAGAGCAGCTTAGTGTGATTTTTACTTATGAAAATAAAACAGAAGCTTTTATGTGACACTTTTATGTGTCTGATACTGTGAAACAGAATAAAGTCTCTGTCTGTCTGTCATCCACAGGAGAAGCAGAGGTTTCTGACTGATGTTCTTCATGAGGTGATGTTACTGGACGGTTTGGCCAGTTCTCATCCGATCTCTCAGGAAGTGTTTGAAGCCACAGACATCGACAGAGTGTTTGACTGGATCGCGTATAAGAAGGCAAGAGAATCTCTCATCAGCTCCTACAGGCTTCAGCTGCATGATGGAAATAATTATAAACATTTAATATTGAGCTGAGCTGAATGAACTGGTTTATACTCAAAACTGAACATTAATAAAGTTCAGAGTAATTGCACATTCAGTTGTATTTTCTACAAACAGTTAGCAGAAGAGAAATAATGACTTTGTAAAACAGTAGTATCGTCTTGTAAATCAGTCAGTTATTTATGTCAGGATTCACCTCACCGTTAAACTTAATCTTATATTGAGTCCAGTAAACACCTCTGTTTGCTCGTTATTTTCCCCCAGCTTCTCAGTTTATCTTTGTGAATTGTAAATGGAGTCACGTTGTTATAAGCCTCTTCACATACACAAGAAAAACAGTTTAATTAAAAGCTTATTTTTTAGTAAGTCGAGGACAGAAACCGTTACACTGAGAGATTGTGAGGTTTTGTGTCGTCTGGGGACTTCAGCTGCACAATAAACATTTCATCTCAGACCAGACGACGTCTAATTACCTCTTTCTTTACTTTAAATAACTCCAGCGTCCAAATATATCCTCTCATCCTGAACATCTGAAAGCCATTAAAAGCCCAAAGAGCAGTAAAGAAAAATCATTGTCCTCTGTCAGAGTTCAAACGCAGATAAAATCTTCCATCCAATGAAGATTTGAGTTTCTGCTTTCAGCTTTCAATTAGAGCAAGGCTAGATTCTGATTGGCTCTTGCTGTTCCTCAAGCCCCTCCCCCTGTTTCCCTACAGGCTCTGTGGTGTTATGAACTCTGTCAGTCAAACTGCAGTGATCCTGACACCCAGCCGTCCCTCATCACTTCCTCCTCACACTCTAAGGACTCTGATATCCCACAACACATCCCATGAGTCCTCAGCGCTAACAGGAAGTGACACTCATCACACAGACTGTGGAGAGATAGGAATTAGATGCTGTCAAATGAGCATGTCAAAGTCACTCAAAGTCAAAAAGAAATGTATGAAACTGCAGAAAACAGCAAGACGAGTGTCATGGAGTTCTTCTTTAGACAAACTGTATAATATTTTACAGAAGAGCTGCTAGAAAAAGATCAGGAACATAATTAATAACTGATTTTTTATTAAATATAAAACATGTTCTGCGATGTACAAGCATGTTAATATTTAATTTAATTAAATTCATATTTAGAGTTGTTATTGCTAACTAAAAGTGTTAAAAATAAAATCTAAAACAAAAAATGGTAAAATATACATTTTAGATTATTCAAATTTTAAAAATTTAAACAAAAACATTTAAATGATACTAAAACTATAACTGAAATAAAAAAATTACGAAAGCTAAACTAATAGAAATATAGCTTTTATAATAAAATGTAAACTATTTCAAAACTAATTCAAAATAATAATAAACACTGTAATAGTATATAAATAATGCTAAAATAACACTGGATAAATTACATAAAATTTATGCACAAATATGAGAAAGGGGGCCTGTATGTTAAAAATGCTGTTAGAAAATAGAAAATTTAATCAGTAACTCATAACCACAAGTTCATTAACCTAAAACAGTTCTACCACTAGAATTATGATTTTAGTAACTGTCCAGTCAAATTTAACATATTTATGTATGGACAAATAAATAAGCACTTTAAAAAAAAAAAATACAAGCTTCACATTTTTGCTTTTTAACCCTACATAATTTCCTGCCCCACTGACTTACATTGTTAGTGGATTACTGTACTTTCATACTATGTATATTATTACTATGATTATATGATTAAATTCATGTGTAGAACAGGTGTAAATGAGAAGCTTTTATTGAATGTGTGTTTTTCTGGTGTGTCTTCAGGGAGCCGCTCTGATCCGAATGCTGGCTAACGTCATGGGACAGCCGCTATTCCAGAGAGGCCTCAATGTAAGTCAATACATTTCTTTCATCTTCTCTCTTTGTGGTCACACATGATTTCACACGTATGTATGTTTTACTCCTAATGTGTTATGAATATGATTATAAGTCTCTCTTTATGAATTCTGCATTCTGCATGAATGCAGCTTTAACAGGATTGTGGCATAATACCTAAAATACTTCTCAATTTTTTATTTATTTATTTTTTTTCCAAAATCTCAATCCTTTTTAAATCCTGTGAATATGTTTTTTAAGGAAAGCTGAATGTGTTGCAAATGAATCTCATCATTTAACACTTGAATAACTCAGCGAATGCTCATGTTCTCAAGTCCCCTCAGGTTGTTCTGAATGTCTCGTATGTTTTTGCTATGAGCGTTTGGAAGATTATGCAACCGTGTCGGTTTACATGTGTTTCTTATCTTTAGAGCTACAACAGCTTGTTGTCACGTCACGCGCTGCCATCACGCTTGAGGTGAAAGCAGCACAATCAGACAAGTGATTAAATGTGTTCATGTCAGAAATTAATTTCATATCTGAAACTTTTATAGTCAGTAGTTTCAGAATCATTCTTTGTGTTAAACTGGTTTACAGTAATGGTGAAACACATTTGCTGCATTAAAGCACATATATCTGATATTGTGCAGACATGTTGATATCAGTAGGTGAATGTCCAGGGCTGAAGTGGAAGCATGAGGCTTTTATTTTGCTGTTTATTTGTAGTCACATGGTCATTTGCTCCAGCTGAAGCAGTCAGACCTCCTCTGGAGTGAACAGCAGATCTCGTGATGTATTATTAGAGAGTATTAATGGTTTTGTGGACACCATATGGCTGCTACATGAAACTACATCCTGTAATGTGGTTAAAGGATCTGGGCCGTGAACAAACAGGTTTGAATCCAGTGAGAGTCAATCTGTAAATGAATAAATGTAAATGAGTTAAAGGTACAAATCCCTTCTCCTTTGACGTGTGAGTTCACACAGTTTCAGAGGTGTAAGTCTCGCTTACAGATTCCTAACATTCACATAAATCACTTTTCAAAAAAATAATAACTTCTCATTTTATTTCTTTATGCCTGAGATGCTGTAAAAAAATCTGACAGTTTCAGAGTTGTTTTCGGGGCTATTTTTGTTTTTGTGTTTTAATGTTGCTATTAGTGTTTGGAAGCACAATCAGGTCATGTTTTCTGCAGAGCAACACATTTAATTCCATATTTACAGATGTAACATCTGCATACGAGTTATATATCACAGCACAAATACATGTCAGACCAGCAGACTGATGTGCCTAATGCACATATATGTGTCCATTTATCTTGAACTGGTTATAACTGTAATTAGTGTGTTTGGTTTTGTGCAGTATCTATTATACGGAACCTGAGGTATTATTAGCAACATCAACATGTTTCATTTTTTTCTGGTTATTATTTTCTTGGTTATTATTATTTTATTATTATTTAATTTTGAGAAATTAGACAATACAATAACTGTGATTAATCTCTGACCAATGTGTAGAAAGCACATTTCATTCATTCATCTATAAATTCTTTAATTTTTTGTTAATTCCTAAATTGATTGATTGATTGATTGATTGAGAAAAACAACCTTACACATCTGCCATTGATCCAGGTCTCCTCTCTCATCTTCTGTCTGTCTTTGTCTGTTCACTGAAGCTTATTTCATTCTCTCAATATCTGTCTTTTGCTCTGTGTGGCATCTCTTCTCCTCCTCGTGTCTCTGCGTAATTGAAGCAGCAGACAGTCGTGAATGCTGAACAGTTCAGAAGCAGCAGACGGGCTTTAGTCTCATCCGGACCAGCATTAACCATCCCTCTCTCTCTCTGTCTGTGAGGATGAGGGCGTCTTCACTGGTAAATGGTGGATGGGCTGCTGATGCAGTTGGATGAATGTCTCTTATAAAAGAATAGAGGGAGTCATAAATGAAGTCTGAATGGGTTCTGGGGCTCATACAGCTGACTGGAGTGATGAAGCGCTCCCGTCTCATTTACACACACTGCCCATCGCTTTTAAACCCACTTTCAGGTGGATCATATTATGGGATGTAGGAAATATTCATTCCGGCTGGAAATGTGAAATGCTTGACCTATGAATAGCAGAGGACGAGTGTGCTCCAGCCCTGGAGAAATTAACAACTTAAGTGTGTTACAGTCCATCTTCATCCTCCGGATGTGATTTGGAAGCACAGAAAGCTCCTTCTCTGGATTCGGTGCTTCATAGTCCTGTTTGTCAGCTCTCAGCGGGTTCCTGACTTGGAGAATGGCAGTCTGGGAGATTCCCTGCGGATGTTGTGGGCTAATAATTCATTCTGAACACAGATGAAATAGCCAGATATTCCTCGATTCAATTTCCCAACATTCTGGAACACAGAGAAGATCCATTTTTCCCATCTTCCTCTTCTTCTCCCATGTAGCAGCCCGTCTGGCTCGGCTGTTCCGCCTCATTATTACTGTTTTCTGTCTCTCTCTTATGGGAACTTTCAGTATCTCTGTCTGTCTCTGAGTGATTGATGGGAAGAATAGGTAAACACAGCACCTCACCAAACAATCTACCTCCACTGCCTCAAAATTACTTTCATATGCAAGAAAATTGTAGACATATTTCTTCTTGTATTACTTTTGAGGGAACTCATTTAGTTGGATGAATATGAATTATTTATGATCTGCTTTGACTGTTATGGTGAAGGCTCTTGCAGAAAACTCGTGTTTTAGCTCCAGGGGATTTACATATCGAAAGCGATCAATCTTTTGTCTGCCTTTGTAAGTCATTTGGCTTTGCAGAATCTGAAACCAAAACCAAATATGGTTATAATATCTGATGAAGGAACGTTCAGGATATTATTCTGTCCTGGAGAGTGTCAGAGGAGTAACTAGCCATTGCTAATTAGAGTAAATTAATTACATCCACAGCCATCCCACTGGAATCTGTTGAGTTATGAAGTGAGTCTTTAGATCTGTTCCAAGCTGTCTATCTGGACTTTTCAGAATCACAAGTACGCTCTTGATATCAAGGCTTTTCCAAAAGGCAGATAGCAGCATTCTGCTGGCTACTAAAATAACTTATTTGACTAAAAACAGCCACAGGATGCATTGAAATACTGAAAAAGAGTCATATGCTAACACCAATCTCTAATTGACTGACAGTTAATTAGAGAATTAGAGATCATATTAAATAAGTCATATAAGGTTCACTTTAAATTAGGATGCTGCCTTCAACATATGTAGATGTTTTAAGTATACAGACAGTAGACAGCTGTTAAGGCATATGATTTTGCTGTCCATATGTATTTCTCTCTGTAAGAGCTTGTGGTTACTAAACAGTGGTCGGCAGCAACACAGTCATTAAAATACACACTTTTAGGCCAAGCAGACTGGAAAATGTCAACACCAACATAAAATTGCTCTGGGTGGTCCCTCGCTGCTATGCAAATGTATGCAAATGAGCAGAAGGGGTATTTCTTACTGGAGCATTCGAATTCAAATTCTCAGCATTTAGATCTGCTGAAAGAGAGTAGACGATGCTTAAATATAAAATGTATCACTTGTTATAGAACAGATATTGTATACATACTGTATAAATCTTCTTGCTGTGGTAGTCAGCAGAACACATCAGTGTCAAAATAATGACAACACACTATGATGGCCCTATCAGAGGTGAGATTGGACCACATGGTCACTTGGCTTCAGGGTAATAACTCTACTGATGGGAGAGAGAAAGAGGAAAAGGGAATGCTCTGGTTTAAAACAGATTCATCAGGATGGTAACATGAATCTGGTTCTGCTCCAGACTCTCAGAGAGCTCAGCAGAGCATGTAGAGAGATGGAGGCCAGCTGGACTGGGTCACACTTTCAGGATCCCAATGCAATTTGCTCAGACCTCTCAGAATGACGCCTGTTCACGTTTCAACAAGCGCCCGTTTCGATTCGATTCATGGAGCAAAGGCTGAAATAATGGCCTAATTAAAGGAATAGTTCATCCCAAAATGAAAACCCTGCCATCATCTGCTCACACTCATGCCACTGCAAATCCTTTTCTTTTTTTGTTCAGTTATTCACTTCAAATCTGCCCCTCTTTAAGAGATAGTGAAGTGTGTCTGCAGTAATGGGATTGAGTGCTGGGATTGTTGTTTGAAACTGTGAAAAACTGATCTTTTTGGTCTGTTTATCACACAAAGATAGCTTATGACTTAAGAAGAGTTTAAATATATTAATATAGACTAATATAGGCGTATTGAAAAGAGCAGCCTGGATGTTCTGCAAAATATCTCCATTTGTGTTCTACAGAATAAACTTTTTTTTTTGTTTGTTTTAGATAATTATCCCTTTAAAACACAATATTAAGGAAATTAGAAACCAGTCCATTGTAAGTCGAAGCACCAGTATTAGCAGAGGACATGCAGTTTTCTGGCAGCATGTTCTCTTGACTCCAGCAACAGGAAGCGGATTACAGTTGACGAGTTTATCGCTTACGGTCACTCAAGAGTTATCGAGGAATCTCGTATACAGCAGGCAAAAGGCTTCCCAGCAGATGTTCTTATCAGATGCATGTAAATGTGCTCTCCAGGATCAGACTCCTTCATGTCGCCCACCACCTGTATCACTGAGACTGCAGGGCAGAACAGACACACTGATAATGTAGCATTTGCCGTTTAACAGGTTAAAGTCTGTTAGCAGTGAAATGAACACCCACCGGTGTCTTAGCTTCAATAATACACGACAATACAGATATTACATCCACTTTTCTATGCAGATTTGTATGTGTTCGATGTCGAGGCACTTTTATTATATTAGTGTGAGGTGTTTCCTTCTTCCACAAAACTCACTTATAATTATATACTTATAATTACTTATTACTTATTACCAATTTTACCATGCTTTTTGGGCATGTACTATGGTAATGACAGATAAGTGGTACAGTATGTGGCAAATACCTTGGAGTGACATGTAAATACAACTACTGTATGGTGTATGAATATGATTATTATATCCTATTACAGTGATTTTTGTAAGAGTATTTAAAATTGTACTCATCCTGTGTTTATTTTAATGTAAACAATCTGGCCATTGTTTATGTCTTGAAAGAAACTCCTGTAAAATCATGTTGCTGATTTGTATGTTACTCATTCAGTGTCATGCTGATGCAGAATCGTCTCGAACAACATAATCAGCCTCTAATTGGCCTCCTTATGGTCCTCCTTGAACTGACAGCCAATCACACCCAAACATCTGCTGCTAATTTGCATACGTTCAGCTTGAATTGAGAGGATTAGTAATGTTATTGTTTGGGTTTATTTGAAGTTCACCATTCTTGTCCAAGTACAATATATTTATCTTCCAATATTGATCTCCGTCTCTGTCTGTTTGCAGGATTACTTGATGACGCACATGTACGGAAACGCAGCGAGAGATGACTTGTGGAACAAATTCTCGGAGGTGAGATTTTACGCATCTTCTGGGTGTGAGACCTCCATCCACGAGCAGGAACCAATGGTGGGGTCAGTGAGTGTTGAGCAGGAGTGAAATTGTGTGTTCAACCTACTTAAATTCACCCAGTGCATCTCCTGCAGGCAGGTGTTTAGAGATTCACACGCTGCATATAGGTCAGAGGCCATTATATAACTGCACATCATCAAATTTATGCCAATACACCACCTACTCACATCAACGCATAAGGGTTTTATGGAAATGCCACATGGGAAAGAGTTTGATATGGAGGCTGGGTTGTGTTTGATAGTCTCACTTTTACACTTGAGGTTTCACTTAGAATGGAAAAGTTTGCTACAGACGCAGGTCACATATTGATCCAGAAATCTGATCACTGAAACCTGTTAAATGCAAATGTTCACAGATACTGATAATAAAGACTTGCTGCTACTGATTCTGGTGATTTTAATTAACTTATTAGTCAAATCTTATCAGACCCGATTAGTGAAGTGTCACATAATTGCTGACAAGCTTGATGAGTCTCTCAGATTAAACGTGAGCATCTGCCCTTCAGCTCAGGTGTAGCTAAGAATAACCCAAGTGTAAAAATCTTCTGCTGATGGAAAGTTGACCTATTTAGATGCTTCACTCGGGCCTCAAAAATACAGTTTTTATTAGGTTTGGCATGAGTGCCCCCCTCCTGACAGAAACACTCAGGTATTTTTTCCTGTGATCTGCTGATTCAGTTTCTATGTTTTTTTTTTTTTTGTTGTAGTACCATAGAGGGTTTTGCAACCATATAGTGCATGGCAGACTTCATTTCCCATAATTCCTTCAGTTCAGTTACCGGAACAACAAATGCTGCAATGCAAAGCACCTACATCAACCCCGCTGAAAAAAAAAAAAAAAAAAAAGAAACAAGCAAACATAGACACCATCACAGGAATTTTAATGTTTTATTGGTTAAAATGGGAATTGTATTGGTTAATGGAACCTTTAATGGTCCAGGAGGGTCTCTACTGGTAATTGGTCGCCTACTATTGGTGGCTTGTTAAAACCACTAAATCCTAAAGGAATATGTCCCAAAACACACTATTGCTAACCATTTTTTAACAGTTCAGTGGTTAATAGTTGATGGTTTGTAATGGTATTTGTAGTGGAAACTTTTTTTTTCTTCCAGCGGGGAAATGATAATAAAACCTGTTTAATAAAAATATATATATATATTTTATATAATCGCACACATATGAAAAGCAAATAGCATTGTTCTGTTTGTTTCTTTATAAACCATTTTCTTAGCATCTACAGAACACCCTTCATGGATGGAGGTATCATGTAAGGATATCTTACGTTTAACTGACGAAATGCAACTTAAGACATAATTGGTCAGATGACAATATGAATTGAGGCTGGATGTGTGGTCCTACATGATGCTAATAAGCTAGCTCACCTGTGCAGTGCAGCTGTTAATAAAACAGATTTGTTTTATGTAAAAAAATGTTAACAATAAAAAAAAAAAAAACCTTAACTATCTTACATGACTTTTTAAGAGGCACATGACGAAATAAAAAAAAAAAAAAAGCTTAAGACACTTAAAGTTAGAACAAGAGGAACTGCTAGCACATGTGAAGTAAACAGTCGTAGCCGACAGAAACAATCACAGTGAAGTGTTAAGCATCAGGTTCAAGTTATCAGCTTAAAACACAGAGATGTGCTTTTAAAACCAGAGGGCTCTCAGCAAGTCCCCTCTCGCTCATCTCACAAAGTGTCATAACATTAATGAGATTACTTTCAAGCGTAATATCAAAGTTATTATAGTTTGTAATGGAACAGCAGGACATTTAGCAGCTCTCAGCGTCGTATGAAGCGTTTTGTCATTCACATCACTCTCAAATGCTGGCTGATGGGCGCAGCTTCTTCATTTTCTCTTTCAAAACAGAACGGATTTAAAGGTGAATTTATGTGAAGTGGCCAGACCTGGGCCTCTGTATCTTCTCAGTGGCCGTGTTTGTCAGACACTGACGAATTTAGCAACATTAACAGTCCATGACAGCCCATCATCTAATGAATACTGATATGCGCTATGTTCATTAGCTATTCATGAAATCCAATTTGCTGCAATAATCTGGCAGTGCTTAGCGCCCACAAAGCCCTTTGTCAAGCTCACGACCCATCGCCAGACCGGCCTTCACTTCCTTTAATTATATCCACCAGGCAAAGGTACAGTAGCTTCCTGAAAGCTGTCCTATAGAAAATGATTCATAATGTAGGAACATCAGCTGCCGTCATCAGCCTCTGCAGAACCTCTTCTGTATTCACACAGTAAACAAACCATGAGTCATTGACAGCTGTGAGAAATCGTCTGGTTTCATTTGGCGTTTTTTAATATAATATCCCTAAAAGTTGTCTTAGTTTCAGATTTTAATACTCATAATGGTGAGAATCATCTGTTATAAGCAAGAGTTTCCCAGCTACACTGGAGAAGGGAAGTGCAGATGTTCGACTGATCTAGTCAGGTTGATGTTTGCAGAATGCAAGAGAGCCTGACAGAGCACTTTTGTTTCCGTCACCACACTCCCCTTTCAATCCCACGGGTCTCTACAACACACTGACTCTGTGCTGCTGCAGAAACATTGTAAATCTCCACCGGTTTACAACCAATTTCATACAAAACTGCCGAGTGACCTCTACAGCTCTTTAGGATTCTATGAATGGAAATGATGGACAGTATCTGTAACATTCGCTCTGATCCAAAAGCTAGCGAGCTGCCTCACTGTCTACTGCAGTCACAGACAGCTGCATCTGAACTGAAATGAAACCTCAAAATACTGACTTTGCTTTGGAAGTGCTACACATAATCTTCATATAAGGGAGATTCGACTTGTTCATTCAGCTGCTCAGCCTGCTCCAAGCAGAGTTTGAACGGGTGACGAGGCATTTCCAATGTTTTGCAGTCACCTGCTGTACTTTTCTTTTTAAATGGATATAGAAGCTCAAGGTGAAAAGTAGATGAAACTCCATAAAGCTTTAAAATGTTCTTCATACATACAGAAAGCTTTTGAAAACAATTCATACAGAAAACTGCCAGTTGTCCACAGCACTGAGTCATTTATAGTAGCATTTTCAAAGAATATAGGGGAACGGTGTACGCAGTATATTTCCTTCAGGGACAAAACTCAGTCACATTATGAGCTTTCCTCATTAATGAGCCGTGAGATCCAATTTTATGTTTTACTTCTTTAAAATAGGAGGAGCAGCTTCCTCTGAAGAAATCAGACTTATAAATCTAGCTCTGCTGCTTTTCAAGCATTGCTCTTGTATAGAGAGATTAGATAACTGGAAATTGCCTTGTGATGTTTCTGCGTATGCGGTTTAAGAGAACTGTGAAGTTTAATCACCTTTCTATTCTCTAAGAGTTTTTAATTAAAAGAGCTGGATGAGTTTTTATTTACATCTATTTTACTTTTGAAAGACAAACAAAAGTTGAATCAGTTCAGATATGTGCAATTAAAGACATCAAATCTGAATTCATTTATAAATATGTTTCCATTTGCTGCGTTCTTCAGCTCACTTCCACAATCTGACACAATCTGTTTTCTTTGCACCTTCTCTCTGAGCCGTTAGATACACAACATGGTGATCTGTGTATGTATGAAGTATATATTTTGTGTCACAGGCCATGCAGCGGGAGGGAAAGGACATCAACATCACACAGGTCATGGACCGCTGGACGCTGCAGATGGGCTACCCTGTCGTCACCATCAGCAAGAACGACAGTCTTGACAACAGTGTCACCATCTCCCAAGAGCACTTCATCTATGACACGGACGCCAAGATCCAGAATCCTGAGCTGTTCAACAAAAGGTAGTCTGCCATATGTCAGTCGTGACAGGTAGTTACATGAAAATGAAACACCATCAGTCAGCTGACCACTTGACATTGATTCTCTATGAGCTCATACATTGTTGCAGAAAATCCACCATAATATATGGTGCAGAGGCTTGTACGTTTGCCAAACACTGCAATGCTAAATAATGTAAAAAGCCCACAGTCAGTGATTCTCCTCCCAGAATTCACTGATAGTTTCCTGTGATCAGATCAAACTGGTTCTACAGTAGTCCTGCAGCTGAAGAGAAGAAACCATTTTAATCAAAAAATAATATTAAACATTGAGTTATTTGGAAGAAATACAGAAGAATAGACCATCTGGAGATTATAAGCACAGCTAGACAGCTAAAGACTAGCCTAGCGCCCCACAACAGCATGAAGACCCAAAGGATTTCCTCACTTATCCAAGGGATGTGAACAGTTTGCTTAGCATCTTTGGATGTCTGCCTTTATTTGCTTCTGCTGGGAAAAACCCCCCCAGCTTAAACTGGCCTAAAATGGTTCACTGGTTTTAACTGGTCAGTCAAGTAAAACCAGCAAACTATCTTAGGCTGGTTCAAGATGTTTTTAGCAGGACAGCTCTATTTCTATGAATCACATCTCACAACATGTTCACGCTCACAAGCTATCAAGCTGCTATTAACTGAGCATTTCATTTATTATTAGCGACCCATGCTAACCCGTCACCGCCACATGCTGTATGGCACCCGTCTGCGTCGTCACGGAAAACTGCGTGTGTCACTGGCAGATAGATTCGTTTAATTCTTCGTTAGAGTGAGATGAATAATTCAATACCACCTCTGATCCGTCTTAGAAATCCTACTTTTGTTTTGGATCAGACACTGTTAGCAGCACAAGAATTGAGTCAAGAATTGAATTTTAATGCTGTACTGTCAGTTTGAGTGTGTTGTATTGCCATTTAGATAGTGACAGAGCTTCTTAAGTTGAGAACAATGTCAGTGCCAAACACCTGCAATTTGAAAACATGAGCTCCTGAGCTCATAGTAATCTGTTTGGAATATTTTTATTGTGGTTTTCTGACTAAAGGTGGTTAAAATGGAATCTATTAGTTAGAAATAGAAGATAATTATAATACTAGTGAGACTAAATCATAATTTTTTTCATCATAAACATGTCTGATATATATCATCTGCAGATACTGAAAGTCTTCTTTATTTTACATGGCTATGCTAGTTCTCCACATTGAGCCATCTGGTGTCATAAATATGAAACATATAGGTAGAAATCTGTATGTTCGCCTCTTTCCGGAGTTCGTTTGTTCAGAGCAGACAAAGCCACCTTCCTTTGAACGTCTCCTCCTACATGAACGTGTTTTCTGAATGCGGCAGTCTTCTGCAGAGGCGTTCAGAAGCAGAACTGCTCCAAGAATCAATAGCAAAGCTGTGTTGCGAGTAGGGGGCGTCTCTTTCCTGTTTTGCCCCTCAGGTGAGAACCAGACAGCCTGCCAGAATGCAGGGGGATTTTGTATCTTTGTAAATGCAGTGTAACACCTCACTTGAGGCTTTAAGCCAGTCTAGCAAAATGTGCTGACAGAAACACTGGCAACAACAAAAGGAAAACAGAGAAGGTCAGTTTAATGCATTTCACAATCCTTGAGAGTGTTTCATGTCCACTGCCATCTCATTAAAGTTCATAGAGGGTCCACAGTCCAACTGAGGTCCAAAGCACAGAAAAGGACATTTATATCACACCGTTGTACTCGAAACACATGCTGGCTTTTTGCTGCACTTTCATATTCTGCTAAAGCAGCTTTATAATCCAGCTAGCAAAGAGCCACACACTCAATAGGCTATGCTAATTCACATCCTCTCTCAAATGTGCATTAAAAAATCTTTTTGGGTTAAATACAACTTCAGCTGTACTGATATCATCTTTGGTCTATTATTTATTACCACAGTAATTAATTTTGACTCATCCTTTAGTTTGTAAAAAGAATGGAAAACATGTTATGGTAGTACTATTCCGATGAAGCCTAGCATGCTAGCATTCTAAAAGCAGATTACATTAAACATTTCTGTTTTTACAAAGTTTGGGTATTGTATAGATCTTGTAATGTGTATGTATTGCTAAATATTTCTTTGGAATTGTCACAGAAGCTCCATGATTGTTTACATCAGCTTGTTAGCATATTAGCAGTTAGCTTATTAAACTTGCATTTGTCCATGGTCACAGATTTCCTCTCCATTATAAAACCTCAGTTTTACGTTAGCAAGATGCAATACATCATTAGAAAGTGTCTATAAGTGTGAAGATTAGTACTTCAACACACCTCATCTGAAATCATCAAAGGACCGTTTGGCACATCCAAGGTAGTTTTCAGATCCTGTGCCTATTTTCACTGGTGTAAAAAGTCTGAAGCTGAACCGTTCCTTCATTAACACCTTTGCACTCGTATATTACCTGACTCTTTGGATTTTCACAGCACAGATTTTACGCTGAGGTGATGTTATAAAGAATATAAACAACTTATTAGCGCTTGAAGGCACAAATTAATTTTCACATTGCAGGTTGCTTGATTGTAATGAGGACGTGCAGTTACTCGTGAATTATTTTACAGGTGGATCTGAGCCTTATAGAGTCTTATGTGTAGGTCTGTTTGAGGCTGGTGTGTAACTGTGTCAAACTAAAGTGCGATTGGAGGTTCAGGGTCACATGGTGATGATCAGATACCAATGAAAGATGAAAGAATATCATTAAGATTCTGGCAATAAAACTGTTACATACTAGTGTCACATTGAAGAAAGAAGGAAAATCTGACCACGCCCCAAGTCACACCCACAAGCCACGCCCCCAGCACTTATTATTAAAAATGTATATTTTATTACATTAAAAGATAAATCTTATATTGTAATAATACATACGATTGGCCTGTAAAAATAAAAAAAGCAGCATATAATAATCATGATAACAATATTATAATATATTATATTATAAAGTACTATAATATAGTAATGTATATAGTATTGTTATTATCATAATAGTACCTGCCAAAAGTTTGGAAACATTACAATTATTAATGATTTTGAAATAAATATCTTCTGCTCATCAAGGCTGAATTTATTTGATCAAAATAAAGGAGAAAAAAAAAAAGCAATAGTGTATTGCATAGCGATATTGTATAGCAAATTAAAAAAAAAAAAAAAGTTTCAATTTTAATATATTATAAAATGTTATTCCTGTAATTCAAAGCAGAATTTTCTTCATCATTACTCCAGTTTTCAGTGTCACATGATCTTTTAGAAATCATATTTAACTCTCAAGAAACATTTCTGATTATTAATATTAAAAACAATTTTGCTGCTTCATATTTTGTGTGGAAATGGTGATACACTATATTTTTCAGGATTTTTTGATAAATATAAAGTTTAATGAACAGCATTTATTTGCATTTATCAAATATGTTAATTAAATTTGTTGATGCATTTATTAAATAGAAATCATTTTAAATGTATTCACTCACTTTTTATCACTTTCATGCTTGATGAATAAAATTATTAATTTCTCTCTCTTTTTTAAATCTTATACACGTTTGGTATCATTGTATCCACAAATATATTAAGAAGCTAAACTGTTTTTAGCATTGATAATAATGAGAAATGTTTCTTGAGCAGCAAATCAGCATATTAGAATGATTTCTGAAGGATTGTGAGACACTGAAACTTCTCTTTGTAAACAATAGCAGATGTATAAACGTTTCTAATGACGAATGTTGCATTCCGAAATGCAAATTAAAGCGGCTCAAACCAAGCGCAGCGCAGCTAGCATGAACAGTGAATCGAAACTAAAAACAGTAGCCTACTGTAACAGCAGACATGTAGCGCGTCAGACTACAGCCTATTATATAATTACTTCACAACCGTTGCGAATTTTATGACAGCACTAGCAATCTCAATTTCTCACCGCCATTCATAAAAAGTCATCGGGTCGAGTAACACGTTCCAGTGCTGATTCTCCTCGCGTTCGGGGCTTTGAATCATTTGAACGTTTTGAACTGTCCTGCAGATGCAGTCGCGAGTTCGTACAGCGCTCTCAGGACCAGTCCATTCATGATGTTTTAGCAATCTTCTCGCAGTTTATTTAGGTAAAAGCTTAAGGCCATTTGCACAATTTCAAATATTATCCAGTAACCAATCCCCCCCATCTCCCAAAAAAAACAAAAACAAAAAAAAAACTCTGATCTTCGCGAATTACATGGGTCGTCCCTCAGAGTTCGGAAAATACGGAAATCCGTATTTATACAGAAAAATCACATCCCTGAATAATACAGAGCAAAAAAAAAAAAATCTTCCATGAAGTCTTGGACATGTATAATTTCTGCTTTTCCAATTATTCTGTTAGCTGATGGATGATTTTAAAGGCTGATTTTACATTTTAAAGCCTTGATTTAGCAGTTTTTTTTTTCACAATTTCCAGACTGCAGACTCATTGGTGTTCCAGAAATCCACCACCAACGTTTTTGTTTTGCAGATGTTTACTGTAGTTCAGTATCCAACAAATCCCAGTATTTCTTCTCTGACCAATCCAGCAAAACATCTTCATCTTCTTTTGTCCATTCCTCATGGTCTCAGTGGTTTCAAACTATTGCTGGATGATTGAAAGTCTAAAAAAAAAAAGTCTATACAACATACTGTAAATGAATACAACAGCTCAATCTCAACACAAACTCCAGCATGTGAGGTTTCAAATGAAGACACTTGTGTTTTTCCTCTCTTCTGTGCAGATGGTGTTGGATAAAAGTGTTATGAGGATCTATTGCACATGTTGAGCCACAAAAGCCCCCAGTGACTCATTATAAACTGCAAAAGCCAGCCGTCCCGAAATAAAGCCTGAGATATTATCACACCCGCACAGAGAGACAGTGAGACTGAGACCTCACAACCAATGAGAAAAGAGAGAGAGGATGCTGGTTAATCACAGTGAATTTTAAATGCAGACACATCCAGACCACAGCTGTTACTCTTTTACAGTGATGACACAGTGTTTTGCAAATTACAAATTGCCTGAATTTTTGATGTCTCTCTTTCTCTCTTTATTTTATTATTATTATTTTTATTCTATTATTCTAATTTAAAAAAAAAAAAGAATTTGGTCATGGAGAATAAGGCATTAATGTGTGCTTTATAAGTAACAATAAAGAGCCAATGTGCTAGTAATATACATGCTAATAAGCAACTAGTTAATGCTGAATAATGTTTGCTAATTTAAAGTGTTACCATATTTTCTTGTCCATCAAGAGCAACTGAATAATATCTACGACCTCAGCTAGCAAACATTGCTTCTTTCCATAAACATAACATGATGACTGCACCCGTCTGCCGCAGAGACTGAAATCTTGATTCGTGCTTTGGCTAAAGCTTTGGGCCATAACACGAAGTTCCTGAGGGATGTAAATAACGATGATGATAACAGACGCTTCCATAAATGAACATAAACATGAGCCACCAAATTACCAGCCTGTGGAGAACTTTAATTTTCTTTTGCTTTCTTTTGTTCAATCCCACTGATGAACAGAGTTTTATGTAAATGTATCAGTGTGTGGTTTCATCTGAACACACACAGATGCTTCTATTATCACTGGAATTCATAAGTATTGTTATCAGCGCTCAACTAGCACAGAATTTCTCTCTATAGTGCCCTTACAAACATACACGTTTAAATACTGTTTCCCAGCAGGATCATATTGCTTATGCATAATGTCTTCCTGACTGTGCTATAGTTTCCTCTGATATACTGTGAACGTTCAATTCAGTATCTCCGGCGTCTGCTGTTTACAGCTGTTTCTGCTGAAATTAAAAATTGCCATCGTTGTTTCATTATCTAGTTTTCAGTCACTTTACACAGAATCCTCATTTCGGCTTATTCAGACATAATTAAGACACATTAAATAATGCAAATCGTGTTATAAATGATTTGAGGTAACCAGCAGCCTGAAAAGGATTTTGTCCATTCCTGTCAGTTTTCCAACTAACACAAATCCCTAATGATCCAACCCATTCCCCACAGCCGAAACTGATGTCACGAAGTAATCCAGGCTGCTCTTCTCATATTAGATGACTAAAGTTTGACATTTTATGAAGAAAATGTGGTGCGTGCCTGTGTAAATTTCACTGCTACAATGCTAGGCAGCTGTGACCGTTTACAGGGTGTTGCTAAGTTTACTAAGGTGTTCAGTGTATCTTAAGTATTTTGCCTCAAGATAAAACATTGCTAATCACAATGTCTTGTTTTAGCTAATGAGCAGAGCTTTTCTTAAGCAGTTAGCAGTATGCTACGTAAGCAAGTTTGCTAACTGAAGGCATTTAGTAAGAGAGTAAGCTAAACTGTTAACTTGATATCCAAAGGCAAACTGAAAACACAAAAAAACTAAGAAAGATGTGTTGTTTTAAACATTTTAGCTTTGTTGATATGATGTGATATGTAATTTAAAAGACATTCATTAACACATTTTCATGATTAAGAATGAAAACGCCATTATGTGTTATTCTATCATTTCTTATCAGGCACTGAATAGAGTAAAATGGGGCTCTAATGGCACACCTTAAGGGAAATGTGCTTTGATTGATCGCAGCTTTTTATTTAACGACACATAACGAAGTCATTAAAGTAGTTTGTTTTGTTTGGGGTAAAAGGATCACCAGCATGTGGCAAAAGACCTCCAGTGTTACTGATACAAATACTTGAACTTAAGTAATATGTTTTGCATAATATCAAAGTTCATACTTGTTCAGTACAATCACTTCAACAAAGATGGTTTATGTTTATTTTGATACATTATTCAATAAATACACTAAAATGTGTAAATGTGTTCACTGTTTTTTTTTTTTTTTCAGTCAGTGGAATGACTTTGTTGAGGAAAGTGGAAATTGCTAAAATAAAGTTCAAATGCCTTGTTTAGAGCTTGTTCAAATGATTCAAGTTCTCATAATATTACAGTATTTATTGCTGTTGGTCGGCTCTGCTGTGCTCTTGTTGTCTGGGGTAATTTACGCTGGCAGACAGCAGACCACGTCCACTTGTGTGTCAGCCATTTTGACAGCTGAAAGAGGGGCGGCTATCCATTGTGGCAGCTGTCAGACAGACTTTTACTGGATGTGCACTCATACCTAGGGATGTTCATACACACACTAACACATGAAAGCACACACTCACAGATGAATCGACGTCAAAATGAGGTGGCGACACAGAACATGACAGCGATCGGGTGACGAGTGATACACAGCTGTGTGTGTGTGACAGAGAGATAGCAAAGCACTCTGGGAAAGAATGAAAGCTGATTTCTTTGAGCTTTGACACTGCTAGGCTTTCACAATCATCTGATATTTCTGATTTTGTCACTTTGCCTGCTGGTGCCGAGACAGAGAGGAAATCGCACAAATATATCCCACAATCCCATTAAGTCGTGGGAGTCCATATGTGTGAGATTATGCGCGTCATACAGTATGTATCTGCGGCAGTGACATTTAAACCCTGAGATCAAATAGAAGCATTTCAGCTGTTTTTTCTCTCTTTGTCTCATTTCAGCTTCCAGTGGCAAATACCGCTGACGCTCGCAGTGGGAAACTCCAGTCACATATCAACAGAGACCATCATTTGGGTCTCTAATAAAACAGGTATGAATTATGCTAAATGTGTTTTCATTGAAACCACCAGATAAAAAGTAATGTCACATTGAATGCACATGAGTGTACACATCTTATTTAATTTTTTTTTGTCCAAAATGTTTAAAAATATATTATTCAAGGTAAAAAGTATTTTTGCAAATGCCATGAATTATTAATTCAAAAATATCATTGTTTTTGGGGAGTCACAATAGATTATACTGTGTCAGTCATGAACTCTTGCCTTGTTATAAAAAGGCCAAATTATATGATGCAATATTTTAAGAGACTCATTGATCCTGATAAATAATCATGAGAATCGTTTGCATGTCTTTTACACTTCATGGATTTGATTTACCTGACAAATGAAAAAAAAAAATATTATTAAAAAAAATCCTAAAAGATGATGCCAAACTGTTTTAAATGCATCAAGAATATGATTCATCAAGGCTTTTCCTTTATTATATTGTTGCTATCAACCTGACATTTTTCACATCTCAAAAATATCAGAAAGAATTTTAATAAGAAGAAATTAAAAACATGCTCGACATATAATAGGTATATAAGTCATTGTATGAATAAAATGATTTTTTAAAATACATTTTTAGATCTGAACAGGTAATTGATTGTCATGTCCTTGACCTATGAAGTCAACATCTGCTGTCATATCAACCAGCGACTTAATTTAATTGGGTTTTCTCATTAAGTTCGACTAATTCAGCTCTCAAGAGTGCTTTTATGTAAATGTCATTTTACAACACATTCAAAATCCTATTCATCTGTGAGTCACACATTCAAGCAGCAGCTCCACGTCCACCATCATTAAATTCAATTCTATTCCATTCCTTTCCTCTCCATTGGGAGAACGAGGTGGATTTTCTTCGGATGGAGCCACAGCGAGTCAAATTCCAAGAGCCGGAATTGAATTTGGTCTGGGAGTGATCCGTGTGACTCCGAGCTCAGAGTTCCTCTGATTGTGAAACCATTTAACAGCCTCCATTTTCAGCTCACCTTCCCGGAGAAACAGCCCTCATCAGGGTTACAATGCAGATCCACAGCAGCACATTCAAGATTGAGTCGAAGACAGAGAAACAGAGACTGTAACATAGAGACCCCATTTATATGCATTAACTCACCGCCTGACTCTTGCAATCTGGCCGCTGACGGTTGGATGCTCCCTGGATCACGATACACTTCAAATCCATTGAATCCACGAGCGCTCGAAAGCACTTAACCAGTGCATTTGTTATCCACGGAAAAGCACAAGGTCTGGCTGGAATATTACAAGATGAGAACGTGGAAAACACATTAGATTACAGATGTTGTGCATTATGAAATCTCTTCATTTATATTTTCATGCAGGGCTGCTTTTATGAGTTCATTCCAAAGATGATAAATGCACTGAAATTTTTAAACATTGATATGAATAAAAAGCTTTGTGAGTGCACTGTCTGGCAGAATATATCAGTCCATATGAACCACAGTGAGCAGCTTGTTTAATTTTCTGCTATATTTCATTAGAAATACATTTTGTTTCTTTACTTTCTGTTATCTAATGATATTCACATCTGTCTGTGAGTGTCTAGATGCTATTTTGCGCTGTGTTTTTCTGCTCATATGCATGTGAGTCGAGTTACAGTGAGCTGTCAGAAGTGTCATTAAACGTTTGTTTCATGTTCGTGTATTTATAGAGACACACAGAGTGGGTCACATGGACGGAGAGACGTGGTTGCTGGGAAACATCAATCAAACGGGCTACTTCAGAGTGAACTACGACCTTCACAACTGGAGACTTCTCATTCAACAGCTGATGACCAACCCAACGGTAGACTTTCTTCCACCTCTATCAGTCCATCATCTTTCCTTTTTGAGTATCTCCTTTGAGTTTTCTTACCCCCTTCTGTCACGATTCTTCCTTTTCCTCATTCTCCTCATCACTCCCGTCTATCCTGCATGGTTCCTGCTGCATTATAAATGTCTCTGCTGTTCTCCACCGGCAGATCATCTCCGTGGGCAACAGGGCCGGTCTGATTGATGATGTCTTCAACCTGGCGAGGTGGGTTCTGTTTGTTACATGCAGAGTCATTCAGAGAGCCTGAAACCTGCACTACAGATCCATTTAACGTCCTTCACACCCCCATAGAGACCCACTGGACTATTCAGTCTAATTCAGCTTTATTTGTGTGATGCTTTTTATTGTCACAGTAACTGTCACATTATTTCAGGGGCTCGTTCACCTACCAGTGAGAAAGTACAAAATGACAGTAGGAGTAGAAAGGCCTGTTGAGACCAAGTCTGGATTTTAAGCACAAAACACATCAATCCGATTTCAGATTAAACAAGGCATCTCTATGAACTTCACTATGATCAAAATTAAGTAGTTAAATCGGTAACACTTTAGTATAGGGACCAGTTCTCACTGTTAACTAGTTGTTTATTAGCATGCCTATTATTAACATATTGGCTGTTTATTAGTGCTTATAAAGCACATATTGTGCATGATCATATTCTACATCCCTAATCCTACCCAATACCTAAATTTAACAACTACCTTACTAACTATAAGCAGCAAATTAGGAGTATATTGAGGCAAAAGTCATAGTTAATTGTTTGTTAATAGCGAGAACTGGACCTTAAAATAAAGTGTGAACATTAAATATATATATCCAGAACGGTATCCAGAGGGCTTGACAAGAGAGGTAATCCAGAAACTTGAGCAAAAGTCCAGGCGAGATACAAACAGAATCTGAAAGGCGAGACAAGGGTTAATCCAAGAAACACAGGCAGGAATCAGAAAACAGGTAATAACAAGACTAGACTAAACTATGAAAACTCGAAATGGCTCCGTGAAGCAGCTATCACTAGGTGTGTGATAAACGCAGAACAATACTCGGCGATCTGAACGAGGAAGTCCAGGATTTATAAAGCATGTCTGATTGGTAGCAGATGTAAGTGTATAATTAGTGCAATGAATGATGGGAACTGTAGTCCGGAGTGACATGTAACAGTCTGTGTAGTGTGAGAGTCAATGTAACAGAAGAGCGACCTCTGGTGGCAAATGGATGGAAGTCCATGGACAGGATTCGTGACACCATTATGGTTTTAAAAGATTATTTATTCATTTATTTATTTATTTTTTCCACTTTTACAAAACTGGACCTGCATTTAAATTCTTTCTTTTCATAAAAAATTACTTTCAAATGTCACGTTTAATAATTATAAGCCACATTTATGAATGACACTGAGTGGATGAATCTTGAATTTCTAAAATCTAATTTCCTCCAAAAGAGCTTTATAATAATAGAAGATTTTTCACAGAGAGCTTATACCTAAAGCAGTGAAAATGGATCTTCATCTTCTTGGGATTTCAGAAGATATCATCATGACTGACAGATCTGTATGGAAGTCTAAGTGTTGCAAGAGTTGAACACTTATTCATTCTTGGTATTAACATTCATCTCAGGTCTGATCACATGTCAGTTGAGACATTATTTTGGATGAGATTCCAAAACGACTGTCTTCATTAGTTTTCTAAATGGTGTTTGTTTCACATCCTCTGAAGCTGCATACATCCATAGCACTCTACAAGCGAATTAAAATAGCATCACCAGATATAGTGTTCATATTCTGTTTGGTCTGCTGATGCCAGAAGAATTACTATGAATCCTGTCATGTTCACCAGCTGTAGTCTGTACTTGAAATCTCCATATGATATTTATCTGAAGTGGACCTAGGTAATCAATCTGAAAGAATTAGCCAATCAGCAGTGATGTAAATATACCTTTGAAAAGACCTAAATCTCTTTTTTGGACTGCACGAAAGCATCGTCCATCACAATAGTAAAGAACACTCTGATCCAGTCAACTTCAGTAAGACGTTCATTACTGACAGATGCAGTTCTTGTACTGTAATTCTCTTTTCTCCTTTAGCCTGAAGGCATTACTGAAGGAAAACCCTTTAGCTCATCAAGATGAGACCTGCACTGAGACTATTGAGCTGTTACTGCGATAGCGGATAATAAGAAAGCAAGGGAAAACCTCTGTGTTCCCGCCTTTCCACTGCTGCCTCATTGTGTCGATCCTTCAGAGCTTCATCAGTAGATGTGAGAGGAGCACTGCTGTCAGATAGAGCGTCTTCTGAGAGTTTATAGTGCCACAGGCTGCCAAGCTGCCATTAGTCCCTTCAGGAACGACTGCTCTCCCTAAGGTCCTCTCTTTTTTTATACAAAATCTCTTACTTGTTCGGCTTAATGAAGGAAATATTCGATCGCTGGCAGCTAGAATCAGTAGGCAGCCAAAACAGCGTTTGAGTATCACTGATGGACTTTCTTAAACATTGAATGTTGTGTATTTACTGTAGATGTGGTTTGTATAGATTGGGAAATTCATTAATTTCACAGAACAGTCATTTTTATTCTTCCACCAAATTAAATGAGGAAGCTGCCAGATGCTCTGCTAGCATTAGCAGCGCTGTTCATCATACTGAAACGACAGGCTCATCTGCTGGCACTGTGCGGCTCATGTTGAGCTAGTCGGGCTTAACAGGCATGTGGAGAATTGTGTTTTTGGCCACAAATATTTCCTAAGCATGACGATTCAGTCAACTGGTGACAAACCTGCAGGGAAACTTGTGTTTATTGCCGTCATGTTGGGCTGAGAATAGAAACCTGTTCCCCTGCGTTGTGGTGCGTCATGTTCATTTAGCCTGTTTATTCGGCTCGGCCTTGTTTACCGAAGAGCTTGATAATTGAAACTTAACAGGACTGAAGGCAAATCCTTTTGTTCCTGAGTTTTGATTTGAGTCAGGTTTGTACATATTGTTTCTCTCTGCTGTTGTTTACAGCTAATCCTAATAAATAAGAGCGGATGTTAACAGGATGTCTTATTCAACCTCAGGGCTCAGATCTGTGGAGGTGGTTATTGGCTCTTATGTACTTGAGAAGCGAAAATGCCAACCTGCGTATTAAAAACAGCATCATCGTTAATCACAATGTGTAAAATGTGTCGTTTCTCTGTAAATTACTGGGATGATGAAAAGTGTTCATATGACTGAGGAAACTGAATGGGCGCTGCTGCCTCGGGTGATGTTACCTAATTAAATGCCCCTGGTGCTCATGGGAGTCACTCACACAGATCAATACTGCCTCACAAAGCTCAGTCATCCTTTATTGTGATTATGAATTACTGGATCAATTGAGGAGAAAAAAGCTGGTGTTAGTGAAGCCTAGTTTAAGAATACAAACCATATTTCAAATGCATTATTAATTGATAATTATAATAATTGGGTTAATTGCATAGCTTTTGCATCTTTCGTTAGAATATCTTTAAAGCACAAGAGTAAAACACGGGGAAGTCGTGGCCTAATGGTTAGAGAGTTGGACTCGTAACCTAAAGGTTGCGGGTTCAAGTCTCGGGCCGGCAGGAATTGTAGGTGGGGGGAGTTGAGTGTACAGCGCTCTCCACCCTCAATACCATGACTGAGGTGCCCTTGAGCAAGGCACCGAACCCCCAACTGCTCCCCGGGCGCCGCAGCATAAAAATGGCTGCCCACTGCTCCGGGTGTGTGTTCACGGTGTGTGTGTGTTCACTGCTGTGTGTGTGCACTTTGGATGGGTTAATTGCAGAGCACAAATTCCGAGTATGGGTAACCATACTTGGCCACATGTCACTTCACTTCACTTTCACTAAAACAAGAGTTATTAGAATATTCTCTATTCCCAGCTCTAAAGAGATTTTGGGTTAATTAAAAAAGGGTCATATTTCAACTTAAAACTTATGAAAACAAATTAAGTTTATATAACATAGTGATGCTGCGATGAACTCGAGAGAGGATCCAAATCCAGATATACTAAAAATATGGAAAACCAAAAGACAGAAAAACTGGGAACTAGGAAATGTAGAAAACAGAACAGCACAAACAACAAACCACTAAAGAAAGACAAGTGACAAATTAAGAAGTACAGTTTTATAGACTGGCATAATAAGACTAACAAGACACAGGTGGTATTAATCAAAGATTAACGCCGAGAAACAAGAACAGGAACACAAGGAAGACAAACAGAAAATACATGTTAATCAGGGTTTGAAATGAAGTTTTTCACTTTGCCTTCTAACATTTTTAAGTTACCGGCCATTCATAACTTCTACTAGCCAAAACAAAAATATCAGAAATAAACTATATACAGTATACTGTATATATATATATATATATATATATATATATATATATATATATATATATATATATAATATATATAATTTGTGAATACCATTTGTGATTTCTCGTATAAATAAATATGGAAAATAAATGTAAATGTTTTATGGTAAGCACGTTGAAGATCTATCTATCCATCCATTTATACAACACATTATAATGGTAAATTAGCAGTTTATGTTGAGTGTAGCTTCAGTTGTACTAAACTAGTTTAATGCAATTAACAGTTGCTATTAACTGCTTGCTATCATTACTGTGATCACCAGCTACTTGTCTTGACACACTACGGTTTGAACTTCAATAGAAACGCTGATCTGTTTCTAACCTGATATTAGCATCATCAGCAGATTGTTGGCATAGAGACAGAAGGTTTGTTTGTGGTGCTTGTAAAACATCACAACTCCTGTCAATAATTCTGTCATTTCTCGCACAAAAGCTAAAAAGAATGAAAAAAGGTGCCAGAAGAATATTTTAAACTTTCTCATATTCTTCTCCTTTGACAGTATTTTTTATGGACATAGTGAGATCTCATTTGACTCTGAGTCTAAGTGATGGAGCTTCTTAATAGGCCTGTTTGAAATGCTCTGCTAAAGCTCCAACTAAATGAGCTACAATTACAGGCCAATTTAGAAGAATGATTTATTTAGGAGACTGATATGTTACTCGAGTTATTTCAATGTCAATGACATTTGCCTTGTTTAAAAATGAAACAGCTTTTTCATTTAGATTAAAAATTCCAACGTGTAAATCATGTTAAAACAATTCCCTCTGTGTTGAAGAGCCACATACTGTTATTTTGGACTCGCTGACCTTGTTTGTTTGTGTGTGTGTGTGTGTGTGTGTGTGTGTGTGTGCGCGTGCGTGTGTGTTTTCACGTCTCAAAAGCATGAGAGTGATCAACTCATTCATTACTGTGCTCACTAACAGCAGGGAAAACGTCAGTGCCTCATGATAGTTTTATGGTCATGTTGTGTTCTTTTATTTTTAATGAATATTTCCCCTGAATAATGCAAAAAGAAAAAGAAAAGGGTACTTTTTTATAGAAAGGATAAACTAAATGGCCTTATTCCAGTCGTTACTGTTGGAATGGGGTAATAATGAAAGTGTCTCTAAATATAAATGACAATCATTATGTCATATGCATTATTTTTCCTCTGAAGAAGCACACTTTAATATTTGATACTTTAGTAGTTTATATTAATAGTTTAGTTTAAGTACTTTATTAAGTATTAATTTCTATTAAATACTATATTAAAGCATTTATATAGACACACACACATATACAGTGTTTGTGTGTGTGTGTGTGTGTGTGTGTGTGTTTGTTTATATACATGATTTGCAGTAATTTATATGCTTCTCTGTTTTATAGTGCTGAAGCTCAAGGAGAAAGATAACATAATTAATGCACGTGCAATATAATTAATATGAAGACAGAAAAGCTCTTGCCTCTGTGTCAAGACTGCATATTTCATGTCTTGTGCACACATCAATCAGGAGGATATATTTTGAATATTTCCATGTAATCAGTGTGAATGACAGACAATGAGTGTTTCAAGTGCCTTTGCATCATTAGATAGTGATTAATTGTTTATTGTTATACAGTTATTTCTCATTAGACCGCAGTTTAATGCTTTATTATGGTTAATGACAGCTTGGATACAAACAATGGCGCATGCAAGTCGTTCTACTCAAGGTTTAGACACAAAATCCTGAAAATGTTTTGAGATAAACACATATTCAAGTGTTAATCGTGGAAATAGCTAAATTATTGACTCTAAGCTGAATAATTGATTCAAACTGTTGAATTATTGGAAATTACTTGGCCGAGGTGCAGCTACTCTCCACTGAATGTCAGTTATTCCTGATTTTAATATTTTGAGTTTTTCTCTTGTTTAATGAATATTTTGGGTTTTTTAATATCACTGAGCGAAGATGTTATGCTGATATCCAATTTGAAAACGCTCCATCTGTAATATATTGACAGGCTGTTCAAAGGAAGAAGAACATGGTTCTTCAATTAGACACAAACCTCTTTGAACACCTTGAGATAAAACTCCTTTTCAGTTAAACACTATTCATTTATCTTTCCTTGAAATCCTAAATGCATTTGCTGCTTCACCGTGGAAATGTTGAAATAGTTTGTTTTTAATTCTTTACAGCCTCAAATGTGAATGCAAATCAGTTTCCCTAGAAATGTTAAAAACCTCCTTGGGTAATAGTGGGTGTCTGTGAGTAACTGTGATTAATGTCCCAATTAAATGTGTGTTGGATGAATCTGTCCTCGGGAATTTAACGAGTCCGTTTTCAAGTCTGATCACTTCCTTTTTCGCCTGACCTCTGATAGGGCGCGCTTATGCGCCCTGCATGAAATAGTGAGAAATTAAGATTAAATTCCTGCATTATGAGTCAGAAAATGGCTTTTAACAGCACAGGTGGAACATAAATATGAGCTCAACTAGATTTTTTTTTGATTTTCTGAGTGGTGCTTGCGTATGCAAAACTCATTCCTGTGATGCTTGGGTTTCTAAAACGTTGCCAATGCATTCTGGGTGTGCGCTTTAGCAAAAACCAAAGCATTCGCTGGATTCAAGACTCTTGGAAATTCTCGTCACTCTTGTGTTTTTGCTCTAAGGATGTCGGCCACTTCTCTATTTTTCCACTCTCATGAGATACTTGTGGGAGTTTCTAAAAGACTAAAGGGAAAGTCAGAAGGAAACATGGAATGAAAATAAATGGAGGAGGTACCGATGTGTGGCCTAGAAACAGTCTCATTTGACTAGAGCCCAAGGTCCTGCTGAAGTACATCTGGGATTTGATGTGCTGCTCCAAATGACAGTGAATATGTGCTGTTAATGCTCATGTCTGTTTTAGAAGAGGTCTTATGTTTTATGGATTTATGCAAATTGAACACGACTGTAGCCGTACAGGAGAAGCTGTTTTTTTGTTTCTTACAGCACATTATGACTCCCTACGCAAAGCACAATGCCTGGCAGTTATTCTAAACGAATAATGATGAACAAAATGAACTGTTTGTAATCAAATGTTAACGATGTGTCTTCCAAAGGGGAAATATGCGTAAAAATGAGCTGCTAGTGTCTGATCCTCATGCTTTCTTTCTTTTCTCTAGAGCGGGGTATTTGCCCCAAAACGTCCCCCTGCAGATGATCTCATATTTGTCTCAGGAGACTGAGTTTCTGCCGTGGCACGCTGCTAGTCGAGCTCTTTACCAGCTGGACAAACTCCTGGACCGCACTGAAGACCACAGCCTGTTCAGCGTGAGTCTGATCTCAGATCAGTTTGGTGTCTGTTGTATTTTAACCTTGACTAGTGCAATAAGAAAGATACGGCTGATATCTAGCAACACGTCTCAGGTGGCTCGACTCACTGCCAGACAGATCGAACTCGAAACTTCCTCTGAGCGTCATCCAAAACAGCAGTCCAAAATGTTTCCAGACACGATGCCTGTTTGCTGCAGGATTTTATAAACTCATACGTACTAAAAACAGAGTGAAATCTCCACCATTGCTTGTGTTTCATTGGCAGTGTTGAGAATACCATACTACTTACACTATTTCTACAGTATACACTGTGATATTGGAAGTTTGTACTGAAAAAACGAAAGAAAGAAAGCACTATGAGCATTTTTAAGTTTTTAAAGATAGTAGGCAGTATGCAGTGTGCTAGTATTTCATTCTAAACACTGGCTAACATGACGGTGTCAGACACTTTCTCTGTTCCTCTGGCTTCTGTTTTACCTGTCCACCTGCTTTCATATTCATTTATCACTCTGCTATTCAGAATATCACTCAAACGCCTACCCACAATCCCTCAGTGCGCATGAGTCATTTCTGCCCCTCTTCTGTAATGGACGACCCTTTAGTATCGACAGTGAGAATGTGATGAATTTAATAGCATCTTCTCTCTATTTCTCTCCATCACTGTGTTTACTGTAAGACAGAGCAGATGTTTAGGATGTAATGCAAGACAGGAAACAGCTG